>CM021104.1:313594575-313971852 GCA_007115665.2 Sequoiadendron giganteum
TTTCTAGGGTTAATAAGGATTCATGAAGAAGATGATGCAGTATTGGGGATACTGTAAATTCTCCTAGCTACAATTATGTAGTTACAGAGTAATTAGTAAAAGATGAATTTCCTTCAAGTTTAGGATGGGTGGAATTGGAAAGAAGTTGATTTGGTTAACCTGAATTTTCAGACAGGTTTTGAACCAGGGTGAGGAGCTCTAATGGAGATAAGTGCTATCCCAATGCATAGAGGCTATAGGTAAAAGATGGGAGTAGATTTGCTTCTCCTCCTGTATTCTAACATCTCCCATTTCCCTAGCATGGTTGGCCAGGCAAGTCCCATGCATTTATTTTCAAAGAGACATTTGTATTTCATCTTCAAGATGACTTTGGTTCTCGAAGGGGATAAGTACATTTTGTATCTTCATGGCTCCCATTTCCCCAGGATTGATTGGAACCCCCTTTGCCTAGTATGGTTGGAAAATCCACCAGAAAAAGCTTGGAATCATGAATTTATTTTCAGAGCCACATTTATTTTTAGAGATAGATGTGTAGTAAGTTTTCAACAACAAAGCTTGGAAATTGGAATCAATTTGTAATCCATTGTAATGAGCAACAACTTGGAATAAATTATTAAATTTTGTCTATGTAAAGTACTAAAGTGACACTGTGACATATGTTATTTATACAAAATATGAGCTACAATGCTACTCGTTTGTAAAAAGATATGTAATAATGTGACATTGAAATTCAGTTGCAATAAAATAAATGGTTGTGTTGTGTTATTCTTGAATCTTGATTCCTTGAATCTTCGTTATTCATTTACGTTTAAGAGTAAAGAGTTGTTTTTTGAGTTCAGAACTTCAGTGTCTATTAATAATTTAATATATTCAAATCAGTTTTTTTTTCTTTTGAGAAATTAAGTAATATACTCTATGCAATATGCACTTGAGAATTCATGGCTACTCAAGTTTCAAGTTCAACCGTTGGATGAGCATTTGATGTATGGTTGTAGTTACATTCCGTAATGAAATGAACAGAGCGATGGCCTTCCCAATTTAAACATCCGGAATTACCTTATAACCGTTAGATTTAGAAAGATCAACGGTTAAGATTATGACAATAACAAACAATCAATATGAAAATTTTATGATGGTTTGGTCATTTAAATGCCTATCAAAAAAATTGTTTAATTTACGAATTTTTATATAAAATCTTTTATAAATGGAATATCTTGAAAAATTAGAAAACAATGATAATTATTAGTGATAAATATAAAAATCTACTGTTATAATTAACAATTAACAAAAGTTTCTAAAATCGTATTAAAAATAAATCTTGTTAAATATATTCTAAAAATTAAAAATAATTATGTTTTATTTTGAAAAGATTCTAAATTAATATATTTTTATAATAATATTATAAATCACATATATTAATATAAAAAATGATAGCTATTAATATTATAAAAAGTCAAAAGTTTCTAAATTCATATTAAAAATATTCAAAAAAGTTATATTCTATTTTCTTTTTATAATAAAAATTAGAAAATGATATATATTATAAATTAAAATACTATATAATAATTTTTTACGGTTTAATAAAAATATAGCAAGTTAAACTATATAGTCTAATAAATTTTATAGCTACAAAATATGGTCTAAAATTGAAAAAACGGTCAAGTATTTAATAGACCATCAAATTCCAGGCCTGCTGTCAACTGTCAAGTAATTAATGTTTATTTTTAAAGTTAATATCATAGATTACTCAAGTTTCAACCGTTGGATGAACATTTGATGTATGGTTGTAGTTGCATTCCGTAATGACATGCACAGAGTGATGGGCTTCCCAACTTAAACCTCTGGAATCACCCTATAACCGTTAGATTTAGAAAGATCAATGATGAAGAATTTGCAACTTGTAGACGTAAGATGTGTCATTCACTTTAATGTTCCAATTTCGAGAAACAAAGCATTTAAAGCACTTTGTACTGCTAAGTGTCAATTGTCAAGTGATTAATGTTTATTTTTAAACTTTAAAGTTAATATCATAAATTACTCAAGTTTCAACCATTGGATGAACATTTGATGTATGGTTGTAGTTGCATTCTATAATGAAATGCATAGAGCGATGGGCTTCCCAACTTAAACCTTCGGAATCACCCTATAACCATTAGATTTAGAAAGATCAACGGTTAAGAATTTTCAACTTGTAGTCTTGTAGACCTAATTCCTAAGACGTGTCATTCACTTTAAAGTTCCAATTACGAGAAAAAAAGCATTTAAAACACTTTGCACTTTGAAATTGTATAGTGATTTTTAAAGTCTTCAATCTTCAGATTGCTCATTGGCCATTGCAGTGCACCACCCTATTTTGGATTCCATAGTTCCGCTTCCAACAACACCATTCCAGTTTTCAAGCGTCGGGACTCAGAATTTGGGTAAGTGAAAGAATTCCTGTGGCTACGTTTCATCGTTTGACATTTCTTAAAATCTTATTTTGTCAAAGTTTGAAGTTTGGTTTTAGACTTTAGAGACTCAAGAATTCATTAAAATTAAGGAGGACTAATAGGTATTACTTATTAGGGAGTTCAAATTTCACAACTTCACATTTGTACAAGCATGTCTACCACCAGTACCACTAGAGCAATGTCCAATAAAAAAATACATTATGCAGAATTGCTTAAAACCCCAGGTTTCACTGATGGGTACCATGATATTTATGATCCTGAAATCTATGGTAGGCGTACCTCAAAACTTAGATTTTTATCTCAGAATAAGGCTGCAAAGCAAACAAAAGTTAATAGTATCAGTGCACCGTGGGTAACTAGATTAGGGCGCATGATATTACATGAGGTTTTCCCTTGCCCAAAATTTATCATGGTCTGTGCCAAAAATTATGATGATAAGAAAAGAGAAATTGTTAATAAAGATAACCAAGAAGAATTGTTATCCATTAATGAAAAAGAACTTGGAAAAGTGTTGGGGTTTACAACCGAAGGATTTGGAAACCACCACATTGACCTAGAAAAGCTTGCTAGTGATTATGAAGCAGTGGAAGAAAGGCTAAAAAATGATTTCTTAAATAATATAGTTAAGGATAGAAACAAATTGAAAGGTGATCAGAAGCCTCCTTATAATTTGGATTTTTTTAAACCATGGGTTCAGGATACTATTTCTATGCTAGCATTTTTCTTTGGTCTGGATAGCAATTTGGAAGTGGGTGCAAGCCTCCTTGAAATGGTATATAATATCCATTATGCTGATGAACATGTCAAATATAGTTATACTCAACACATTGTAGAATCAATGCATAAACAATTTTTAATGATTAAAGCAGGTTCCATGAAGACATTTAGGTTCACAACCTACTTGTGCTATCTTTCTCTATTCAAATTTAGAGGAATTTTTTAGACCAACAAGCTTCAGATTCAACTCTACAGTAATGCAGAGGAAAATAAAATGGCTCTAGTATATGAATGGACCACTGAGATAAGGATGCATGATTCTCAAAGGAACTATAGTGATTTTGTAGACTACTTTTTGGCTCCATTGCATCAAGTAATTACAAATAATCCAATGCCTAGATTGCCTATGTCATGTAGAAACTGCATGCAACTAGGAAAAGAAATACAATTGGCTGATTGGTACTTAATGGAAGAATATACTATGCTAAGATTTTATGGATCAGGAGTACAACCATACAAACTTCCAATAAATGTGACAGAAAGGGTTTTTGCATTGGAATACATAAGGTAGGTGTAGAATATTGATGAACTACACTTTCTCAGTTAGCAAAAGAAGACCTTATTTCCTTCTTTACCTTTTTCATGTGGAGGGTTCACATTCGAGAGAAAAGCATTTAGTGTGACACATAATCTTTTGATTTTTTTTGACTTTGATGCTATCTGTCACTGGCAGTATGATCCATGTGACATCATTAAATCAATGATTGTGGCCAATAGGAATACTACAAATAGAATTCAACATCAAAGTAAACCCTTGCTTGAAAACTTGAGAAACAAGGATTCTTGGGATGAGGTTAAAATAGCAATGGAGAAAAATGCTGTTGAGAATGGTATTTCTTTTGAACAATTGTTAGGAGAAATTATGGCATTGCACCGAAAGACAATCAGGACATACAAATTTATTTATGAAAAAAGTGATAAACCATCTAGTAGAGTAAAAATTCCAGGTTCTCTAGAGAAGGATGTTATAGATAAAAAATGGTCATGATAAAAAATTACTGCCTTTTGGTCTATGAGGAAGGAACTAGGTGAAGAAAGAGCTCTTGTAGAGTATGATAATAATGAAGAAGATGAAGAGTTTAGCAAATTGTGGAATATAGAGCATCCTGATGAACGTGATGAATCTGATGATGATATTGATATGGAAGAAGAAGAACAAAGCCATGCCAATTACAAACTTGTTTTAAGTGAGGCCGCAAAAGAAGAATATGCTTCAACATATACTTCAGGAGCATCCATACTTCAAAAAAATGGTTATGAAGGTGGTCCTTTGGGGTCCAAAGGACAGGCCCTTGGACAATACAAAGTGTTGAGCATAGAAAAATAGTTGATAAATCTGGCCTTGGGGTTGAAGGTGAAAATTAGACCAAGGGGATACAAGACAAAAACA
The DNA here is from genome assembly GCA_007115665.2 of Sequoiadendron giganteum. Lineage (NCBI taxonomy): Eukaryota > Viridiplantae > Streptophyta > Pinopsida > Cupressales > Cupressaceae > Sequoiadendron > Sequoiadendron giganteum. The sequence continues at coordinate 313,599,193 of CM021104.1, forward strand.
ATTTTTTAGAGCTTCTAGTCCTCATCCTCATGGTTAGATACAATCACAACTAGGACATGCCCTTGGTGGACAACTTAGTGCAACTGGGAGTGCCATTGGTGGCGATGGTATGGGTAGTAGTACTAGTAGTGGTCAACATGTGCTACAACGAAAAATTACACATAATACTAAGAGGAAAACAAAAAAAGATACCACAGAAACACTAGGTGATCAAGGCAATCAAAAGAGGCAAAGGATTTTGATAGGTCCAAGTCACACTATCAGTGGATCCACCAGTACTACAAAGGAGTTATTTCCAGAAACTCCTAGAAATTTAGATAGTGTGGGTGCGACATCATTAGCAACTGCAAGTACTCCTATTCCTTCGCCATTCAAGCATTCCGTTGTTCCTACATCCCCAGGTTATGATTTCATTGAAGAGTTTAAAAAGAAATCAGACTTGAATAAAAAAGAAAAGAAGCAACTGATGGAGAGTGCGTCTATTGTAACTTCAGAGACTGCAACAACCATGGTATTACCCACATTTGACATAAATAAAGAAATCACGGAGTACACAATTGTTGCTCCTACAGTTCAAAACAAACCAACAAATCAGATGCATCGATCTGAATACCAGGTAACCAATTTTCAATTGGATTTTTTTGGCCTGAAAAATACTGACAAAATTAATGTATCAAAGAAGAACAATGAATTGTACACATCATTGCTAAAGCAAGATAGAGAGAAGAAAAGGTTGCAGACCCAAATAGAAAAGTTACAGGCAGACCTAGCAAGTGAGAAAGCAAACAGGAAAGCATCAGATAACAAGAGCAATGAATTAGAAAAAAGAATAATAAAATCTGCCTCTACATCAACAAGCAAAGAGGATAAATCAAATGAGAGAGAAGTGAATGACCTGAAGCAAAGGCTAGATGAGAGAAACAAGAAATATGATGAGTAAAATCCACTTCAGAAAAATTAAGAGTAAGCATTGCGAATGGAAATGTACAGTGGGAACAAAAATTGGAGAAATAGAGAAAAATAATGGAAAGATTGGAGAAGGAGTTGACGGAAGCAAAAGAAGAAATTAAGTCTTCTCAAAATAAGTTATTTGCATTTTGTAGAGATACGGTGAGGCATATGAAACAAAAGATCTGGGATGAAATAATGCAGAGATTTGATCATTTGTGTGACATGTTTCAATTGATTGATGCTATCAAACAACATTATAAGAAGCTCAACAAATATTTAGTGGACAACAAAAAGGTGCTGGAATTAGAGAAATCTGCAAATGAAGTTCTACAAATATTCTACAAAGCCAGTGACAATGATCTGAAATCAAAAGGGATTACTAATCGGATTGAAACCTCAATGAAGTTGTCATCTATCATTGAAAAGTGTTCAAGAATGTTTGGAACAAAGGAATATTTGCATTTGGTTGTAGACAAGATGAAGGTGGTGGATGAAAAGGTAAGGAACTTCATAGAGCTTTGTTTTCTAGAGGCTTTTGACACATATGAGTGATTCATTGGAAAGGATGGTTTTAGAAAGAAGATGGAAGGTGCAAGGAAGATTGATTTGGACCAGTTTCCTCATAACCCAGATGTGAACTATTTTAATTTGGATTCAATCAGAACACCGATAACCTTGAATGCAAAATTGACTGAAGAATTCAAGATAGGTTCCACATCTAATTACAATCATGAAATGTTAACAAAACTTCAAGTCAAAAAAATTTAGTTAGAACAAATGGAAATTCCACCTCCTGAAGAGTGGAAGTTGCTAGAAAAGGTGATACAGTGACTTGATTTTTTATTTTCAACCTTTGATAATATGAGTTTCCAAGTTCCAACTCAACTCTATGCATATTTGTCTTTGGGTATTGGCAAGATTTTGCATTGCTAGTGCCAATATGTACTCCTTCATGTGAAATTCAATTAAAAATCTCAAATTCAGACTTCAGTAATGTGATGATGTTCAATTATCTGTATTATTTATTTTATCATTTGAACTACTGATGAACTTGACGGAACTTCTAATTTTGCTCTCTGAATTCCTCTTTGTCTTGACCTTGTCCTGGTCTGTTAATGTGTCATATTGTTTGGGAAAGAACCTAAGGTTGGGGTTTTTATTTTGGTTTTCATGAAAATCCTAATGTCTTATGTAATACCTTGGGTGAAAATCTATTCAGATGTTACCTTTTTTGGGTGGGTTTTGTTGGTGTTTTTTAACATAAACCAAGTTTGTCTCCTAATCTACCTATGGATTTGCCAATTCCAATCAAGGGCATGGGATGATTACAAGATTATTTCGTAGCTTATGAAAGTCATTTTATTTGCAATTTGGCAGCAAGCTCTAAGTAAAGACATATAGACACACGAATTCACAAACTCGTACAATTTAAACCAGTGCCATATACCATTGGGGAGTGAAATTCACAAACATTTAAAATTTAACAATAGATTCAATTTTTCAAATACACAGCATATAAGATCCCTAGAAATATTGCATTACAATAGTGTCAATCCATATCCTAACCCAATACTTCTTACTAAATCCCTTTACAAACATATCCATCCATGATTCCATCCAAGCATTTTAATTAATTCCTTGAATTAAAGCCAAAATGGAAAACATACACACTAGAGCAATGAGATGAACACCATAATCCTTGATTATACTATTCAAAATTATGATATGTTTATACAAAGGAGAGACATGAGCTCGAAATATAACATCATAACTCAAATGCTAGTACTGCTGCGAAACATCAAATCTTCATAGACCTAAAACCCCATTACCGAATAACCCCAAACCTAAATTGTATTAATATTGAAATAATTGGTTCTTACAATCTGTTCTGCAACTATACCTAGACTCGACCTCAAAATATCTGACTTGCCAACCCCTATTTCTGGCCTTTAAATCCTTCTTATAGAAAAAGAAGGAGCAAACAAGCATCGGGCTAGAAATTACACATGTCATTAGTCAATTATTAATAGACCATAATCAGTTATACTATAATTGCTAAGCTGTTAGTTGCCGGTAATAGACACTATTTTACTCCTCTTCAATTAAGTACTTGTCCACCCATTTCTGGTATTCCTCATCTATTGGCCAGTTAAAATTCGCCACCTCGATCACCCTAGTATCGTAAGGTGTGTACTTCACCGCAACCTAGTTAGCCTCTCTCTCAAAAGACTCTAAGAATATGCTGGTATTAATTATTTTATCCATATTGCTCACTAGCAAGTCATAGTCTGAGCCATCACAAATCAATTTGATTTGTGCATCAATAACCTCTTCTGCCCTATCTTGCCACTACTGCAATGTCTTAATATTTCCCTGTGCATCTATTATATCTAGCAGAAAATTATCATTCCAATCATCAAAACTCTTTACCAGTTCTCTAATTTTTCTACTCAAATCATCAGGTAGGACCTGGAATCCCTTCAATGATTTCACAAAATTTAGAGTAGGCTTCAATGACTGAGGCCTATTGTCTGCATAAAACCTGGAAGCCTTAAACATAACATCTAAATTAGTGGCCTGAGGGATCCACTTCTCAACCAAAGGCAAAACTACTTCCCGATCTCTGTTAATATTTTTAATTCCACCCAAGAACAAAGAATACAAAGAATGTACAGATGGAAACCTACAATCAACCTTCTCATTTAGATGCCTCAAAATGCTATCAACGACCTCATTGTGTTTAGCAATTGCATCATCCTCACTTGCCTTTATGGTAACCTGCAATTCTGTGATTTTATTCAACATTTGCTTCTTGGTAGGATCCACAGAATACTCAACTTCCTCTTCAACTGGCTCTGGTGCAGGGCTGAGAGTAAGTGTCCGAATGGGGGACCCAGGAGTAGAAATTATTGGGATATTAAGGGGAACTGACCCTGAAGTAGTGGGTAGTGCTCTGATACCAGGGGCACTGGAGGATTCTCCTACCTGCCCATATTTCAGTCTATCTACTTCAGACTACAACTCAACATTCCTCTGTTGTATTCTACTATATTCCCCAATTATTACGTTGTATTTCTCCATCAAACTCTTCTTTTTAGCTTCCTCCGTTTCAGCTATCTTTTGGGCCAATTTCGCCACATTCAATGTCAAGCTTGTGGCTTTTGTTGTTGAGGTTTCAGAAGCTCTCTTGATGATGAGCCCTCCCCTTAGACTTGGGCCAATATCAGCCACATTTGGTTTTCTACCCTGGGGTGCCAATGCCCATATGGTGAGAGTTTCATATTCCTCACTAAAAGCAGAGTCTTGCAGAGCTGCCTTAACCTCTTCCTCACTATTTTGCATAGGATGCTTGGACTACAGGATAACATTGAATGCTACATCATCAACTATGTCCCATTCAGGTAGAAGTAAGACACCAGCCTGAGTCACAAGTCTCCTTCTTCCTCAGGAGTAATGCTCTTGAATTCCTCCATTAGTTTGGCCTTAACTTCATCATCATTCTCCTATTCAGACCTATTAGGTCTTGACTCTCTCCTTCTCTTGCATTTATCCTAATATTCCTCTAATTTCATTCTCCAAATTAAATGCAAGAATACAAGAGTCTTCATGAAGGCATCATCATCCAGGAATGGCTTGCAGGCCTCCATCCTGGCATCCTGTACACACTGCCCCTTTATATCCATATCAATTAACACCAATTGTGTTGATTTAGGAGGATAAGGGATACCAACCTGCATGTCTTGACCAGTTATAATTATTTCATCCATGAGAGCCTCTTGTGTTTCCTCAACCCTTTGCCTCTTTAGGCTCGGCTCTGATAGTAACTCTACAGGATCATTTCTCGGTGGTGAATCTAGGTCCACAATCATTATCCCTCCAGGTTTCCTGATCCCTTGACTCGATTGTGATGATGCTTGCATTATTTGTTTTCCCCTTTTATCTCCTGCCTCCTCATCGCTGCTATCATCTCTCTTCCTCTTGTATAGAGGCCTATCCTCTGGTGGCTGATAAGTTTGCCTTGTTTCTTTAGGCCTCGCCTCCGGTCTTTGAATTCCCAAGTCCAGTTCCAAATTGACTTTCTTGGTTTTCAATGTGCTCATGATATCTTTGAAGTTATTCATTAAGAAATCTATTCTTTTGTGAAATGGAGTGAACTCCATCAGTGGATCATATTTTGGATCCATTTTATGCACCATAGCCAACAATTTCTCATAGGTAATCCATTTCTCTTTATTCAATTCCTGCCTACTCAAATCAAACTCATTTTTGATTAGATCCTCAGGAAAATTGAAAACATGTGAAAACTTGCCACCTTTAATTCATTACCAGAATAGGGAAAAGAATCCCTTGGGGTCATGCTGCCTCTTAGATCCACTCTTCAAATGATAATCATCAAAAAATCTTCCAAAGTGGACCCATCCTCCCTTGGAAAAGACAAAATTAGAAACAATAGTATAATCAGGGAACAAAGTCCCTTTTCCTTTCCCTGTCAAATTATCCTCATGAATGCAACCTAGTTGCCACATGACCTCAAAAAATCCCATCCTTGATGGTACATTATATGGGAGAATGTGAGGAGCTCCCTGGAAACCATAAACCCTTAGGACAGTGCTCATGGGGTATAAGATGATGTCACCCCAATTGTGGCACACCTTCAAATTAGGCTTCCTCACTTTGGGTCGGAGGAAATCATGCAAATCCTCAGGGACCCTTGACACATTTACCACCAATCTAGCTCTAAGTCTAGAAGCAAAATGTTATCAAACTGCACAAAGCTAGCACCTCCCCTGTTGCAAGAAAAATCTACACTCCAAACCTATACTGGTAATCTTTCTCCATTCACTTCTTGCCTCAACACCATTTTCTCTTAGAAGAAGTTGACATTCTTGTACAAGAACATATGCATTAATAGGGAGTACCAAAAGAAAGGAGTACCAGTGTCCCCCATATGCAACTTCAACAAACCCTCATGTATCTTTAGCAAGAAAAAATGCATAGTCGTACACTACAGAAAAATTGGGATGCTGAATCTGAGCCCCCATAAACATATAAGCAATGGGCATCACTGTATTAGGGCTGAAACCTAAAATCTGGCAAAGTGAATAAAATGTTGCCAAGAAGTGATCAACAAAACAACTCAGCTTGAAAGGCTACTGATTAGTTGGGCTGATGTGAATCGTTGAACTGCCTGCCTTGGCTAAATGAGGAGGAAGCAATTTTGATCTGAAAAGAGGCTTTGACCTGGCATATTCCTACTTCATTTCCTCAAAATCTACCTAGACTAAGAATGGGATATACTCACTCAAATCGAAAACCAGCCGAAGATCATCTGCATTTATATTCAGTAGAACCCCACCATCATTATCCTTGATAATCCTTGTAACATGATCATATCGTATTGCCACTGCTCTGAGTAGGTCAATATCAAGAAATACATTTGGTACAACTAGTTTCCCCATATTGTACTTCCAGCCATTACAGAAAGGATGAGGCACATTTTGTTGCCCATACCATCTCCTAAACATTTCTAGGCCCGTCATTTGGACCCTAGCATTTGCAATATTATAGGTTTTACACCTTAGTCCCTCACCTAAGACTTTCCCATTCATTAAAACCAAACCCCTCTTCTTGTCGTTCGTTGATAGAGAAAATTGTCGTATGAATTCCTTTGCAAATAATCAATATGGCTAGAATGCTGCTTTGATGGCACCATTTCGAACAACCAGGGATTCTCCTAAAATCAAATTCTTGAACAAACTAGGGCTACCCAAAATGAAATTACACCAGAACTTTGTAATTTCCCACAATTCAAAAGAACTAGTAACCTTACAGTCTTAATCAACAAGACCCCTGACTAACACAATACAACCCTCCACAAAAAACACATTCAAACAAAAACCATGGCATATAAGGTAACTCATGGGATTTCGCACCTTGAAGAAAACCAAACCTCGTTGTAATTGCTTGAAAAACTCAATCTCTAGCTCTGGACCGCTTCAAAAACATTTGAATTCCTTTGTGGCGAAGATAGAATGGAATTAACTACTTAAAGCCGATGAAAAATGGCCAGTAGATGTCTCATCTGCCATTAAAGCTCACTTGCATGCCGCGCCAACAACTTCAATCATATTTGATGCAAATTTAAATCCTTGCCATCGATCTCTTCTTCCTGTTAGATCATCAATGATCAGACGATCATCTTCAAAAGGCCGACAGCCTGACAACATCTCCATGTCATTATCGAGGGCCCACCATAATACACAATGCCAAAGGAATACACGTGGCATCCACTCATGATATCACAATCACTAAACACCCTTCACTTTAGGATCATGTGATGGTGGGCAACTATTGATTCCCTCCATCGGTGATCATGATCATTTACAACAGTGAGCAGCACATAAACCTATCCGTCGAGCAACTTTTCATCAAGGTTAAAACATTGTCGTCGATCTCGAGCACATGCATCGCACATCTAGTTTAGTAACCCACTCTATAACGTACTAAAGTCTGATACAAATATTAAGCACTTTATTTACTCCTTTTTAGCATTAGCAACCTGGGACACGTGGCACCCGCCCGTGATATCGCAATCACCAAGAAACCAACGGTCATGCCATCACGAGATCACGGGGAATGATCAAGATCAACCGTAGGGAGATTGACGGTCACTAAAAATAACCCCTACAAAATAATACAATTACTTAAAATAAAAGAGGGGAAGGGGACACCGCCTAGGACAATGACAAACGATGGCTCAAAGTTCTAAAAAACAGGGCACAATCCGACCCAAACTTGAGAAATAAAAGGTCAGGTGAAATATTTAGCATTTTTATTAAAAGGGGCCCGACCTAGACGATTCAATGGGACATAAGTTGTTTTGAAACCACCCTCAAAAAGGTAACGTTAGAAAAGACTCAACCCAAAGATATACAATATATGGCAGGTTACTAAAGTGGCTGCGAGATGCACGTGCTCAAAATTAACGGAGGTGTTATAATCTTGATGAAAAAGTTACTCGACGGTTATGTTCAAGAATGGTGGCTGTTATGAATGAACACGATTGCCGATGATGAAGATCAATAGTTGCCCGCCATTGTGTGATCGAAAGATGTGAGGTGTTTATTGATTGTGATATCACGGGCGAGCACCAGGTGTATTCCTTTGGTGATGCATAGTGTGGTGGGCCCGTTGTGCTGAGATGGAGATTACATCAGCCTTTTTGAAGGCAACCATTCGATGATCTGACAAAAGTGAAGGATCGACGGTTGGGATTTGAATTTGATCGACATTAAGTAATTTTCCTTCATTTTATTTTACCACAAAGTTATAACAGATTTTGGTTGTGTCTTGATGATAGTTTTGGGCCACTTTTGGTGCAAGTTTCTTGAGGTTTGGCAGCTGGCCAATGCATCAGTCATTCTGTAGTAGGTTTTAAACTCATTAGAGTTTGATGTTTTAGGATAGTACTAGCATCTGAATGGAAATTACTCATTTCAAACTCATGTCTCTCCATTGTATAAACATATCATTATTTTTAATAAAATGATCAAGGGTTATTTTGTTCATTTCTAAGTTATGAATGTTGAATTGTTAGTCTATTAGCTTATGTTATGTTTTGACTAAAAATCTTGATATGATTCATGAAGTGCAATATAATATAAAATATCATGGAGACTTGGAGTGCAATATAAAATATTAAATAAAATATCCTGATTCCTGAACTTGAAGTGCAATGATTCACAATCTATTTGAATATAATATAAAAAATCATCAACTACTGTTTGGAATATGATTCATGCAGTGCTTGAGTGCAATCTAAAATAAGATTATAAGATATCATGAACTTTAATTGCAATGATTCACAATTTTCATTTAATAGAATATAAAATATCATCAACTACAGTTTGGACTTTGGAACAATGGAAACTGATTCAAGAAGTGCAGTAAAAATACCTAAAACCTGCTAATTCTCTTCCATTTCCCAAACAGAGTCAGGGTCCTCAAACCAATGCTCATCTTCAGATAAAGTAAAAGAGTCATCTTGATTCAGAGACTACTCTACACTTTGTTTGGCCTGTGTCTCAAAATCAACATTCATTGTTTGATTTGTGTCAATTTCAGTATCATTGTCATCTTGATCTATCCTAGGCCCACTGCCACTTCCACTAGTACCACCACCAGTGCTGACGGCTCTTGGAATTGGAATTGGCCCCTCTTCTTTCACATGTGGACCTCTAGATTGCGAGTGCCCTTTCAAAAGGAATTTTTTTGACATTATACGCAGTTCCTTTCATCCTCAAGAAATTTTCCAAATTCTTGTCCAATTTGTTTCTTAACTTTGATTTCAAAAACCCCAATGTACTAAAAACTCTCTCATCCTCCACCGACCCCAATATCATTGTTTTACATAAATCAGCAAGTTTGAAATATTCTGACATCGAACCATGCAGTATTTCACTATGACCTAAGCTTGTCCAAACCTTTTTTATTGATCCCGGTTCAAAGGCCTTCTCCTTGCCCATGGAATCAGAATGGTCCCTCATAGCTATTGCAAAACTCTGACATTTCTTTCTAAGCTTATTTTCATTTAAAATTCCTTCTATTGCCTGCTCATTATATGTTACCTTTTTCGAAACTGTTCGATCACAATTTTTACTTGATCATGAAAATATTTTGGGTTATCTCGGTTTACCCAAAATTGAGGATACACAATACCCATGGCTTCAAGTATTTCATGTCGAAGGAATATTTCATGAATCTCTGAGGAAATAGATTTTGCAATTTCCTTCAAATTATCACTAACAGATTTAACAATGTCGTTAAAATCTTCCTCGTTAACAGGTACTTCTTTTCTAGAGCGCCTGGTTGTCTGACAATGGTACATTGGTATCTCATATCCATGTACACAAATACATAAGTTCCCACTTGCATTAAACTATAAATAATTATCAGGATTATTCAAATCAGTAATTTTCCACCATATCAAATAATTTGTGCCTTCTTGTGTTAGATCTAGATATAGATGATCGAGGGCCAAGCATGTAAGTTTACGTAGATTGGCATATTCATAAATATACATAGTTCTATCTTGGGCTTTCTTCACAAGATTGTTCATCTCATCCAGCATGGGGAGAAGACTAGATAAAGTCAAGAGTGTCTCTATATCACTTAACCTATGTAAGAGTTCAGGAGCTTTGTCTACTGTGCTGTGATGCTCGTACATCTACCCAATCAAGGATTGATATTCTGAAAGAACTCGTTGCGCTGGTCCATGCAGGGAGATCCATCTAGTATCGACATCCTTGAGAAGCTTGTTTCCAGGTGTTATTCCCTCAGCAAAATGTTGAAATTCAAGGAAATGTTTGGGACTTTGGCAGAAGTATGCGTGGATCTCGTGAACTAGATTTTCAACTTTTGATACTGTTGGAAACTTGCTTACAATTTTAAATGCTAAATTCATTCTGTGGGCCATGCAGTGAATGCCAAGCATGTATGGTGCACAAGTAGATTGTAACTTTGTGCAAAGACCGCTCCTTTGACCTTGCATCACTATAGCTCCATCAGCTCCTACACACACCAACTTTTTGGCAATTGTCAACTCATCCAAACCTGTAATTTCATTCAAAGATTTCTTGACTAGTTCAAATAGATTTTGCGATGTTGAATTGTCCTTCATTTTACGAACACAAAGAAGATGAGCTTGGTGAACATGTTGTTCTACAGTATACAAATGCATACAAACCCAAGAAGTATTGTCTACCGTAGTAACTTCATCTAAAGATAATGCAATGAAATTTGACTCTTTTAATTTCTCCTTTAAATCTTGCTTTTCCACTGCAGCAAGACAATTTTCCAATTCCCATCCAGCGTTTACTGACCAATGTGAGAAGGGAAAGTGGGGAACACTCAAATAAGATAATAAATCAAAATATTCTGGGTAGTCTGTCATAGGATGCCCCCTAGACAATATATGAAAAACAACACTCATTTGAACAATTTTTGACAGATTTGTTGCTGCCATGGCTTTTCCAAAATGAGCCTCAAGTGTGCCTTCACATTTTTTAATCTTCGACATTCTATTGTTATGCTCTCCATAATCTATGACATACTTAACATGAAGACATTCTTCCTTTTATTTCCATCGTACGACTAATTGTTCCTTTTCGTCTATGATTTGTTTTTCATAAAATTTGTAGATATACTTTTCTATAGTGTCAAGCTTTAGCTGCATCATCTTGTCTCTTCCACATTTCCAACTACAAATCTTACATCTAACCTTTGTTTCCCTTTCAATATCATTTTCGTTTGATACCCCCACTGGTTCAAGGAATGGGTACTTCGACAACCAACCAATTTGAAAATTCCTTGTCATTTCCCACTCGCGCCCCAATTTTGCTTTGCCTTTTCTTTTCTTGCTACCAACATCATCCTCATCCAAGTCGATTATCTCATTCTGGCTATCCAGGGTATCCCTTGGAACATCTTTTGCGGTATTTCCATCCTCATTTGATACATTTTGATTTAACACAATGACAATCTCACCTTGACCTTCCTGTGGCGGAAGAGTTGATGATGTATCTCCATCTTCAATAATATTTGGTGGAAGAGTTGATGGTGTAGCTCCACCTTGATCTGATGGATTAGAAGCTTTTCCAATTCCAAAATAAGACTGTATGGTACCTCCCCGTTTTGGGAATTTTGATGGCCTCCCAGTCTCTTCATTACCCACCTACTCAGGAGTCTTACCCTTGCTGTTGGACATATTGATCTCACTTCGAATAAAAGCTGGAAAAAATGTCTTCTTGTTTAAGAAGGACAGACCGACAGAGAATATAGATCCCATTCCCTACTTAAAATTATGTTTAAGACTGAAGCAAGAATGGAAAACAAATAGAGAAATCTTAACTAATAACAGTATGAAGAAATGATCACTCACCTTTGAGTCTACATTTTCGGGTTTCACTGACTTCTGAATCGAGAAGTAGAACCTCAGAATCAAACAAAATGTGTAAGAACAAATAACAGTTTCAATTGTATTTATATCAATCCATATTTGGTGAATTCCGTGAGATTTTGAAATGGTATGTTAAAAATTTGGTGAATCCCGCATGCTTATACAACAATACCTTGAAATTTTCAAGGTGAAATAGGTCCTCATAAGCAACTATTTATAAATTTTAATTGGCGAAATGGGTCTTCACAAGCAACTATTTGTAAATTTTAATTGGCGAAATGGGTCTTCATATAATTTTGTTTTAATAGTATTGGCCAATATGTTGGTGACTTTGACATGCTCCCCGGGATTCTAGGCAAAAATATTGATCGGTGCATTGGAAACGCGTAGTCTGTTATGGCGAATTTATTGCTTAAATATGCCTCATAACAAAAAACTGCTGGTGAATGGACATGCATTGGACCAATAGTCCATGAATTCTTGGTGATATGAACACCCTACAGATATGGTAGATTTGCCAAATTTGAATTGCCAGATTCCTAGAATTCGTCAATTGGCGAAGATTCGCCACTAAAGTTATCCCTGCTCATTGGGTTTTCCATGTAAATCTGGTGTCTCTGGTGTTTGCTTTCTATTATTTGCATTTAATGTTCACACTTAATAATAGATTAAAGATAAAGTGGAATTAAGGTTTGAAGTAAAGTAATTTGATACAACTGATTCAACCCCCTCTCAATTATCTTGTGCATTTCAACATGGGAGTAGGCTCAAAATCAGATGATGAAGGGCTAGATGAAGGGGAGGATGGAGAAGATGGCTGGATGAGTGTAGATGATGATGATGCCTTCCCTTTACAAGTCCTCCTTGACCTAGTAGGGGCTTCTATCTCTTGAAAATATCCTTTATCTGCTATAGATCTAGTCTTCCTTCAGAACCTTTGAGGAGATATGGATGATAGAAAATTCTCCACCTTTGTTGAATCCACCCTCCTTCTAGCACCAATCTATTGATGGTGTTTCTAGCACTGCAACAGTTCAAACAAAATATGTACTTTATCTCGCTTGAAAGGTTATAGTATTTCTACCATCTTATCTGAGTCACAGTGCTTGGCACACTCCATAACAAGTTCAAGGAATTGTACCGAAGGTGGGAACCCAACAACTTGAGCCAGCTTTGTATGAGTAATGATCCTAGAAAGAGGGGTTTTTGCATCACCAAACATCCTTTTTTTGAAATAATCATAATCCACATGACCTATGGTGGTGTCACCTACTTTGCTCCATGCTGAATGGATTTTAGACTCTGGCCTCGTGCCTTTGAAATCATACTTCATTTTCTCAACTCTGATATGAGGTTCTTCTTTGGCAGGTTCAGATGACTGTGCCTTGGACTCCTTCTCTTTGCTTGATTATGCCTGCATCTATCAAGAAAATATCATAATTACCACAATGCAAAGCAAAATTAACCATGAAAACCTCATTTACATTATCAAAGTGGTCATGAAAGTACATATGCAATATTTGATTGATCTCAAATCATCATAAGAGCCATAAAATCAAGTTGCAAACCCTCATAATTGCATGCTAGTTTAACTTCAGGTTTTTTACCCCTTCATGGATTTTGGTTGTGGAGGGATTTTGGGGAATCCACCCCTGCACAAATTCCGTGAAGGTCTGGATTCTCAGAGATTTCCCTTATAGGTAGATTTTAATGAATCAAGGGAAACTCAACCAAGACTTAAACGTAAAGAGCCTTGATACTATAACACTTATCTATCATTCATCCTAAGATCCAACCCAAAGATAAATCATGTATTTAGTAATTTTGGTGATTTTGAGCCATCAAGGATTCAGGGAAATTTGACACCCTAGGATTTTTACAAATAGATGGGAACTTGGGGATTCTGTGCCCACGTGGATTCCTTGAAGGGCATGCTCTTCAATTTTTTTTGCTGGGAGTGGATTTTAACAAGTTTTTTGTTGATTTATCAATCTCTCAATTGCCACAAATTTATTGAATTTGCCAACTCGAAATTCGATTCAAATTTAAGATTTACTCCACTTGTAAGTTAGAAATCAACTTGAATTCAATTAATGATATCATAATGCAAATAAACCTGAAATCAAGCTAGTTGTAAATGATCTAACAACCAATCGATCTTTCTAAATAGAGACTAGGATTTATATACATGTGACTACGGCTCACAAATCACTCCTCAAATTCCTTGCGTTACAAATTTATCATCCATTTAGGTGAAAGCACCTACTGTATAGGTAGCTCAAACACATTGAATTTAAACCCTAATTCCTTGAAAACATGAATTCCCTAATCCATACTCATGACTGAAATCCAAAACCCTAGCTCATAACAATGATGGTCAGACTCCTATTGAAAGTAACTCAAACAATCAAGCATAAAATGAAGGAAAAATAAGATAGAAATCAATCAAGCCCTAGCAAGACTGGAATGAAAATAAAACAAGCTCAAATTGGCACAAGATAATAGAAATGTAGTAATCTAAATGAACTCGCATCAAACAATCACAAATATTCTCAAAATATTTACCCAAGAGCGTTGGAAACCCTACCTTTCAAATGAAAAGACTGAAGATATGAACTCAAATGCACCTAAGAGTCAAACCAAAGATCTATGAGGAGCCGCAATGCTAATACCAAAATCATCAATGATGAAATACAATAAGGTGGGAGCACTCTTCAAATGAAACAAACAATGAATAATGAAAATGCAATTGCAAAATAATTTTAAATACTACCCAAAGATAGCATTAATGCCCAAGTACATCGACTAACAGAGTGATAAATGCACCGACAATACCACCTAGAAGTTTGGGAAAATGAGGCCCAAATGGATTCAGAGAAATTAATGACTCTAGGGTTTTTGTGAAGCACAAAGTTCTCGAGGAATCCGCCAAGAGGCAGATTTAGTGAAAGTCCAGTCCTTTGAGGAAATTCGTCACTAAAGGAAATCTACAAAATAATTATCCTTGGGCAATCCATCGAAGGATGGATTTAGCGAACAGTTATTCCTTCGGGAAAATTCGGCTAGGACGGATTTCTGTGAAATCCTCCAATACTTGCACAATTTGATGCCTCAATGAAATTTTCATGAAATATCCAAGTTCAAGGCATCATCAAAGATTGAATGCTGCAAAACAAAACACCTGAAGTGTAGATAAAGCGTTAAAACTCAACCAAGTGAAGTGAATCAAAACCAACAATCCATCCCTTAAAGGGAAAAGGTGAAACCTAAAGCAAAAGAAAGAAATCAAAACAAAGAAAAGAGGGTCCTTACCTCCGGTGGGGCATGTGTGCAAAAAGTGCACAATAATTTGATTGTGATGGTGAGTCTTTATAACACTTGCTAATACTTGAAAAACTCAATCATAGAAACATTCTAGTGATACTATATGCCTCCTTTAGTTAATTGTATTCAAAGGATGCAAGTCAACAAAAAAGAGGAAAAATCATATATGAAAGTAAATTTAATCTAGAAATAATCATGTATGCACATGAATAATATAAAGTAATAATAGTAATGAACACATCATGTTATAAACCTGTGTGTTGTATAGAATGATAAAACATGGTAAGCACATATGGGTTGGGGATTGGTTCAAGGAATAATAATGTTACTCCTAACATGGGGAGGGTGTGAAAAATGGTGATGTATCCCTTAGCCAAAACACTCATGATAATGCATGGGGAATAAATACATAAAGGCATGATAAGGCATAAAACCAAAAATTAAGGAATTTAGTTAAAACAAAAATGAATAGAGTTTAATCGACGAGGAAATTTCCCAAGTCATAACAATATTAGATATAATGTGTAAAGGAGGGAAGGGTGATATCCCCAATTTAAGGACATGATCATGAAGTAATGGCATATAGAAAAGAGAAGGAATGGTGCTTCCAATGTAAAGATGTAAGTGCTAAAGATATGTTAGTAGGAACATTTAATGTATCATAGGAAGGCATGATACCCCAAATATAGGGATATGTCAATTAAATTATGATACATGTGAGGGGAAAGCATGTTGTTGTAATGACCCCTAGTTTAATAATTGCCTTCATCCAACAAAACTCTTAGCTTACAATTCCATCTTAGATACATGTTGCAATATCCCTCATCTAAATTGGCGTGGCTCAAAACAATGTGCCACTAGACAATGCTTATATACCCATATCCATACTAAATGTTCTAGACGATATAAAACTAGTAGAAGACCCATGAAATAATTAATAGCTTCATATTATTAAAAAAAAATGTTATTGGTTTTCTTTAAAATAAATCAATCCCTCACTTTTATCTATTTTTACATCCTTTTTTGAAAAAGGGTTAAAAATTTATTCAATAAGAGAAAACAACCAAATACGCAAGGAGCCAAACTAGTACAAACAGGGGCCCACTAGGCACACCCTGCTAAAAAATACCAAAGAACATCAAGTCCACACAAGAAGGGAAACAAAAATATCGCTTAGGAACCATGCATATCCTCTTAAATCAACATCTTCAATTTTTGGAGATAGGCCTTAGGAAGATGCTCCCAATCATCAACCATCCAATTACCCCTAAACTCTGAAACCCATTTTGATAGGAAATCTGCAATATTGTTCCACTCCCTCAGGATATGAACAAAGGACACCAAATCCAGAGAATTTATTAAATGATGAATCTGTTGGACAATCAAATTCAATTACCAATTCACCTCGTCCAAAAAATGCTTGTTCAACAAATTAACCAAGGTCTGAGAGTTTGATTCATAAATAATCTTGCAACACCCAAGTTCACAAGCCTTTTCCAGAGCAATAAGAATAGCTAAAGCCTCCATTAGATTAATTGATTTATTTTAGCTATGTTATTCCTTAAATCATTTATATATTTAATTAAATTTAAATGAATATTTAAACATAGCATAATTGCTATAATCAAAAGATATAATTGTAATGGTCCTAGTTAATAAATACTATTTTATTTGAATTGTTTCTTACCACCAAACATAGAGAATTGGCAATTTTGGCAACTAGGAAACTTTACAAAAGCAAGTTTAGCAACTATTATAAAACTGGGAGCTTGGTAGATGGGTAAGAATAACTTATTAGGAACAATTGAAAAATTTGTGGGGATTTCAATTTTGGTCCTATGTCTGTTCATTGTACCTATGGGAGCCATCACTTGATGAATCCCCTCCACAGATCCAAAACACCCATTTTGGGGCTAGCAGGAAGGATGCTGACTACATTGATAAATTAATTTTATGCTAGTTTGTTCTCTTTGTTTGGAAGTTTTTTAACAACCTATAAATAAATGCAGTATTTTTTCACTTAAATTAGATGCATGTGTAGCATTTGAAAAGGGTTTGTATAATGTTTAGGATTTATTATTGTTAGGAGAATTACACAACTTTTATATTTATTTGAGTAAAAGTTATAATGATTCAATATAAAAAAATTAGGAGTCAAAATTTATTAATTATTTTTGGTTTGATTTATTTATTTATTTGATATACTATTTTCATCATCCATTTCATTATGATTATAGGGAATTAATTACGAATTTTCTTATAAATTAATATATAAAAGATGGATTATAATCTTTTGATTTTAATGAATTGAATAAAATCATAACTTAGTAATATTATAAATTTTTGAATTGCATCATATTATTTATAAATTTAAGAGTTCGAATTTGTTTTCTTAGATAAATTAAATTTCCTTTTGAGTCAAGTTAGAATTTTCTACCAATTTTGTAGGTAATATTTATCTCCATGAATCTTAAATTTAAAGATAAACGAAATTTAGTTATATTTAAAACATTTGAAATGGTAACGTGGTAAGTTAAAATGTAGTGTTAAATTTTATATCATTTGTTGTTGAATGTCTTAGTTATCAATTTACTTATCTTTCGATAAGAAGATGTTAACATTTTGATAACCTTGATTATGATTTTATATAAGTTACAGGTTTTTTCAATTAGATCGTGTAGGAATATAGATTTTATTTATTTAAATAGATCTAAGTATACATATAACGATACCCTTAATTAATTTTTTCAATCCTTTCCTCTTACAAGTTTCCTTTGTATCCCCATTCATCATTGTATGTATAGATGATATCTTCTTACGACAATTGTGTTTTTAAGTGGTTCCTAGTTAATGATGGAAATATTATTGGATAACTAGGTGATCATAGACACCATAGTTATTATATCCTTATTTCATGGGAATTAAATTGGTATTTATGGTTAATGATGTGGTTTTTATTGTAAGAAAAGTTAACCTAAAATTAGTAGTGATTGTGGGTGTTTTTATTAAGAATGATTACTGGAATCCAAATATCTATCAAACATATTCTTATGGACTACATCAAAACATGAAGTATACAAACCCAACTTTTAACTTTGTTGCATTATGTTGCTATAAATTGTTTAGGCTTATTGCAGAAAAAACTACTCTTACCTAAGTCATCATCATTGTAAAATATTTTTGCATTTTATTCTCCTCCTTTCTAGCTCTCCAAAACATCTTGAATTTTTGAATTCAATTGAGATACACAAAATTTATGATTATTTTACGATTTTCTGATTTTTATTTATTTTAAAATTGTAAATTTTAATTAGAATTTTTT
Source organism: Sequoiadendron giganteum (assembly GCA_007115665.2). Lineage (NCBI taxonomy): Eukaryota > Viridiplantae > Streptophyta > Pinopsida > Cupressales > Cupressaceae > Sequoiadendron > Sequoiadendron giganteum. Next base: position 313,617,747 of record CM021104.1, read on the forward strand.
TCATTGATTAAAAAATTATTTATAATTTATTAGACTTGAAATTTGATAAGTATTTATTAATAATTTAATAATAATTTAATATTGGTTTAATCATAGAATTCTTATGAGATTAATTAGTATCATTTTAAAAAAAGTAATTGGTTATATTTACAAAGGGTAATTTAATCATGTTGAGAAATTAATATATTCTTCTTTCTACACATTAGTAATAGTAGGGTTAATTAAGTTTTATTATATTCATTACACACACACATATAGATCAAAACCCTTTTGAAAAATAACATTAAATTCCATAGAAAATAAAGGAGAAAATGTTGGTTAATGACTTAATTTATCATGATAGTTAATTGTCATGTTATCATTTTGGATAATTTTATTATTGATTATATTGTTATCAATTCGGTAGTATGGATTATTATTTATATTGTTATAAATAGTTTGATATTTTTCAAAGACTAGAAATTATTAAAAAATAATTTGATATTTGTTTAATAGATAGAGATTTATTTGGAAAATATAATTATCTTCAATAATACTTAAGATATCAGGTTATATCAATCGATTGATATAATAAAAAAATCAATATTGATTCTAATAGTGCTTATATCATTGTCATAAAAAATTCAAGAGAAATCATTTGCATCCTTATAGTTAGTTGAATAATAAATTCTATTGTAATGAATTTGTTCTAGGGAAGTTAAGTATTGAATAGGACTTGGTAGAGGAACATTTGATTATCCAAAACATATAGTTAACTTATTACATTTTATGAGCTTTCTAGTTGGATTTTTAAATAATGGTCAAGAATATGCAACTAGTAGGGATCTTGGTGATTAGAAAAATGGTAGATAATATAATTAATCTAACTATAAATTGAGTATCTTGCCAAAGTAAATTGATGAATTTACTTTCTTTAATATTTCTTATTTATTCTAATTAGGTGGTGAGTAAATATTTTTTTTTTAATGAAGATGATAATAATAAAGAGTGGAGTATTAAATTTATTGTTAAGTGACATTTGAATTAGGATTGATATGGATTACTAATTGAAACATACAAATAGGGGTCCTAGGTCCTAAATGAAAAGAACCTATGATATAAGGGGCCTTTTTCCAAGTTTCATTGGGATGTAGATCAACAAGGTGATTAGATTGGCTTACAACCATGAAGGTGAGCCAATCAATCCTAGTAATACATCTAATTGAAGATGGGAATGGATTGGAAATGATTTGGAATGATTAACCTAATTAGAATATGTGCCTTAATATGTAAATTGTAAGATCCCAACAACTGACAGACTGAAACAACAGTTTGTAGGTGGATCCAAAAAGTGCAGTGGTTGTACTTGCCCAAAAAAGTTGGTTTTAGTGTGCATAAGAGGAATTATTTGCTCAAGGGAATTTGAGTCCTTGTAGGGGTGTCTTGCTCAACTTTTGGGGTCCTTTGGTGGTAGATCTAAGATTTCTATTTTCGCTTGCAATTTTTTCAGAACTATTGAACACCCAGAATACTGAGAGGGGGGGGGGGGGATGATCAGTATTCTTAATAAATTAAACGTTCATTCAATGCATCACATTAAAATTGCAGTAATGGAAAATAATATAGAAAGCATGCATCATATCAAAGAACAAAGAACACTAGATTTACGTGGAAAACCCAAAAAAGGAAAAATCATAGTGAGTATTAGCTCACAATATAGATATTGTAAATGGTTACAAAGTTTGATACAATTGGTGGACTCACTATCCAAGGACCCATTATACAAAGGAAAGAAAGGCTCACTATTAGTTTCACCTCAAATCCAATTCACACTTCTCTGCTTTGAATCTCACACACACTTAATTATTTCACTTCTCTTACATCTTCACTCAAGGAATTAGCCTTGTATATATATTGCAATCAACCAAAACATAAATTAGGTTGGCCTACTTGATGTATTGTGCATCCTTGTAACTTGTCAACTCAAAACTCAATCATACACACCTTGTGAAGGGAACCAAAGAATATAACATATTAAGATAGGCCAACATGACCTATAATTATTCCCATAATTTTGCTCCAAACTCTACTTATCTTTGCACAACCCAAAATACTTAGGTCGGCACCACTGGTGAAGTAACAATAGAATGGACCATTTGTTCATCCACAACTTGACACATGAACAACTAAAAAAAAATCTACTTAGATAAAACATACTATAGGCATCCTCAAACACTTCTACAAATCTACATACCAAAATTTTCATCCGTGATGGAATGTGGAGCATTCCAATCATACACTCTGTCACAATTACATTGGCATTTCCAAACTGATACTCTATCACTATTATATTTGACTGGAAGACATTAGATCATAAAAAATGGATTTAGAGTCTTCCAACATACACCATCATTACCTCAAAATTGCATAACCAAATTCTTCATGGCAGAGCAATACAAACCAAAAGAATGGTTCTTTGAACACTTGTAACTACATTCTAGACATGCAATTATCCAATCATCCGATCTTCACTAGACCAACACTTTTGCATCTTTACCATGGATTTCCATTAATAATGGTTTTCCATCAATTACACCACCATATAACATCATATGCTTATGAATATCCATTAATCTCTCCATTCAACTTAGTTTTCCATCACACAAACTTCAATGACAAACTTCCAACAATCTCTCCCAACAAGTCAAGTTTCCAACAATCTCCCCATTTGTCATTGATGGAAACATTAATTAAACTTCCAATATTCTCCAATATTCTCCCCCTTTGACATCAAGGGCAAAGGGACCCTTAATATAGAATTATTAAAATTTCTATTATTCTCCCCCTTTGAAGATATATATCTGTATGTACATGGGAATAATGTTGCACAGGCGGCTGCCGTTGCACCAAAAGATCGACTTGTTAATGCCCGATATAACCACTGGATTTATACAAGATCAATATCTATAGGAGGAAATTAAACCATGTCATGAAGACCAAGCACCACATTGGACTATGCCTACCATAGGAAGAGGAGACCAGGGGTAACACCTTGCAACAATCCCCCCCAACGCAAGCGCGAGGTTCAAACCTCTGACCTCGACTCTAATACCAATTCTTGAAATACACAAGACAACTGAGAGGAGGGGTGAATCAGTTGTATCAAATATCTTTACTTCAAAGTTGAGAAAAAAAAAATGTTGATAGTTGTGGTATATGTTGATGATATTATCTTTGGTAGAAATGAAGGTATGTGTAAGAAATTTGCAGAAGAGATGCAAAAAGAGTTTGAAATGTCTATGATTGGTGAGTTGAATTTATTCCTTGGACTTCAAGTAAATGAAACTGATAAGGGGATATTAATTTCACAATCTAAGTATGTTAAGGAATTGTTGAAGAATTTTGGAATGGATGAATCCAAACCTGTCTGTACCCCTATGGTAACCGAATGTAAGTTGAGTAAGGATGATGAATCTTCTAAAGTTGATCAAAGATTGTACAGATCTATGATTGGTGGACCACTGTATCTTACTACTACTAGACCAGATATCATGCATGTAGTATGTTTAGTTGCAATATTTCAAGAAGAACCTAAAGAAACACATGTTACAATTGTAAAGAGGATATTTAGATATCTTAAGGGAACTCCAGATTATGGACTATGGTATCCGAAGGATAATGATTTCACATTGAATGCATACACTAATGTAGATTGGGATGGTTGTGTAGATGACTAGAAGAGTACAAGTGGTGGTGCATTCTTCCTTGGAGGAAGATTGGTTTAATGGTTGAGTAAGAAACAAGATTCAGTTTCTTTATCCACTGCAAAATTTGAGTACATTGCAGCAACATCCTACTGTACATAGGTACTTTGGATTAAGCAAACCTTGAAGGACATAGGTGTGATGAGTGATGAGCCCATTTCTATCTTTTGTGACAATATGAGTGCTATAAAAATTTCAAATAATTTGTTGATTCATTCCAGGACAAAGCACATATCTATTAGATATCACTTTTTGAGGGAGAAGGTGTTGCAGAATGAAGTTAGACTTCATTATGTACCTACCAAGGAACAAGTTGCAGACATATTCACTAAGGGCCTTCCGAAGGGTACTTTTGAGTATCTCAGGGGGAAGTTAGGGGTTACTACCCATTCTTCCTTGAACTAAGTGCACATGGAGGTGCATCAATCCATTGGATTCATAAATTCTCTTGATTTGGACTAATGATTGTGGTCTACTTGTCAGGGGGAATAGAAAGATGCATTCTTGAAGTATGGATGTATTTGGTGGTGTTGTCATTAATGTTGTCATTGATGTCAATATAGTTCAATTTTTTTGCAGATGGTACTTGTATAGTTGAGATACTGTAGAAGTGCTTAGAGTAGATGGAGCTATATTTATGAAGTTGTAGTTGTTTTTTTACCAAGTGCTTTTGAGAAAATTTAAGAAATAATGAAGGCAGTGTTGAGTGTGCTCTAATATTGTGCTCTGCATTTTTTCCATGTTGATCCTATGCCTATGTGGATCTATCATATTGTTTTTGAGCTTCAATGGATAATATATCCTAAGTTTTAGCTTTTGGCTCGATGGAGAGTGAAAGATGTGTTCATCGATGTGTGAACTGGTTTGACAAAACTATTTGCTGGTGGACTGGGAGAATTTTTTTGGCTCCATAGTATTATGATGTTTTTTTTCAGATATTGTGGATCTAGGAGATGATTCATACTATTGGTTTCTATGTTTTGACAAACATGCTTGTGATTGGGCACTCCGAAAGACCTGCTCTAGAGCTCCTGTGTGTTGCTGGTTGGTCCGATTGGACTGGTGAAGAATATTCTATGTTTGAATCTTGTTGTAGTTGCTGTGGATGAACCTAAAGTTTTCTTAGAGATGGTAAAATGTTTTGTGAATCATTTTGAGTGATCCACATGTGATCATATTACTGAAGATGCATGCACTTCAAAGATCATTGGTGTTTTCATTAGGTTTAGCTGACCAGTTGTCTACATGTTAGATAAATATTTGCATCTAATTAAGGAAGTGTGTGATTGATCCAAGATGTTGTTGGGTCTAATTAAATGTGTAATTGGTCCTCTCTCATTCTTATCCACCACGGGAATATTGAGTAGCCAACCTAATTTGAATTTGTAAATTGAAGGATACTAAGCCAACCTTGGAGAATGCTTCTGAGGTTGAAGATGGTATAAAACAAACTCAAGATCTTGCAAATTTAGGTATGAATGAGAAAAAGAAAGTGTAGTGTGTGAACAAGTACAAAAATTAGAGTGTGTAAGAGTGAATCAAGGCAACAGTGAACTAATGGTGTCTACAATCTTCTAATCAAGCTATGAATGTGTGGAACCTCTTTGTCGTGGATCTTTACTTTTTTTTCTTTTTCTATAGGAAGTGAGCCTCCTTCTGGATAGTGAGTCCTATTGTAGGCAGTCAACTTTCATACCCAGGTAGTGAGCCCTCTAGCAGTGAGACTTTATATCTGGTATTGCATTATTACTATATTGTGAGCTAATCTTCACCGTGGTTTTTCCCTCATTGGGTTTTCCACGTAAATCTGGTGTCTCTAGTGTTTGCTTTATGTTATTTGTATTTCATGTTTACACTTTGTAACAAACTAGATTAAAGCAAAATTAATTAAGGTTAGAAGTAAAGAGATTTGATACAATTGCTTCACCCCCCCTCTCAATTGTCTTGTGCATTTCAACAAATAACCCCCCCTTACTACTGCGCTCCTATACTCATCTCTTCTCCAAAAAAGGTACATTGCAACACTCTCTAATACATCTTCATATGTACATTGCAATTAGAAAATTTATCTATACAAAACAAAAATGTACAACTTAGCTTGTGGAGGGAAAATTTCCTTGATTAAACACCTTCAATTTTGCAAGGGGTGGCTCTAGATCCTTCTTTGCTATCTCACATTCCTTCTTAGCAAAGGAAATTATCCCACACGATTTTCAAACTTTAAATGGAGCTCTTCAACTTCTTCTAGAGAGTTGGGTATTGGATTCTATTGTAGTATCTTCTTCGCATCAACCAAAATTCTAGTCACAAAATTAGTAAGCCTTGCACTTACTAGGTCTTTGAGATGATAGTATTGCATTATTGTCTTTTCTTTTTGCTCTTGTAGCTAAAAAAGGTGTCCATGCAGATTTTCAATTGCTATCCTTGTTGTTCCATCTGCATTTTTCATTGGATCATAAAATCCGGAGGCTTGAGCAATCCGAGACTCAATTGAGTCCATCTAGTCTTTTATGATCTTGGTGGAAATGAGCCATTTCAAGAAAAATTGAAATAAAACTTTTGCTTCCTCTACACAATTATGAATATCCTTTAGGTTGTTCTACAAATTACCATATGAAGTAGCACATTTATCGAAGATCTCTGCCAATCGTTATCATTTACATTTTATTCACTTCCTTTTCTAACTTCTCCTCTAGACCAATAGAATATTCCTTGAAGGAATCAAGGAGTAACTGTTGCCAAATTTTCACCTACAACTCGATTTGGTAGAGCTGAAGTAGTTTATTTGCATATTAAAGGAGAATAATTCTCTAGCACATTTTTTCTATGCTTAACCATTACATATTTTAGGGTGCTTGAAAAAGAAAGAGTTCAATTTTATTGTGCAATGTGTTACAACAAAAAATAAAGAATTCAATTTTTTCATTCAATGCTTTACAACATAAATGAGAATACATGAATTATAAGAGTTTTCTTTCATTCATTTTACTATGTTTCATCCATTTTGCAAATGAGATATACACAAAATTTCACAAGTGTTGCATTTATATTAATTGGAAAGAAAAGAGTGATCAATTGTCCCACACAAGCCATGGGAGTAGCTAAACTAAAACACCACAGGCATATCCTATACATATAAAGATGGAAGAAATGAAAAGAAGCATATAAGAGAAGACATATCCATCATTTCCTAATTAAAGTCTTGACTTGGTCTTCATTGCTTCTAGCTCCTCCTCGCTCCTGATCTTCAAGTGAACCTGCATCATGATAAGAGAGTTGTTAGAGCTCCAGATATGAATATTCCTATGTGCCCTATCAAAAAAAATATAACATATGCCTATGGTACTTTAAGTCAGGTCAACAAATATTAGATGTATGCAAGAGAGCCTAAAAAATAAAACATCACAGGATTATTGAGCTTCACTATTTTTTATCTAACATGTTTGTTCACTATGTAGGTATAGGTGAAATCATGTTGTTGATACATTTTTGAAGACATCATAGCATGTGGTGCAAAAATGGGCTCCCACAAGGGTTGAACCCAACATGCTTCCCCTAATTCTCAAAAGGGGAATGACATTGGAATTCACATTCATAATGCTCAAATAGAAAAAAATTTAGCTGAAGGAGTGATTCATAAAGTGGCTTCAAGAGTCAAAGACACCGGTCATTCATGATAGTCAATTCTAAATTGCAATGAAGTGAAAATCACAGATGAACAATGACTTATTTGAGTACTTAATAAATATGCAGAGTTGAATAAAAATGCACCATCTTTCATTGAAGGAATTTTATTTGCAGTAAATGGAGTGAGGAATGTATTGTCAATGAGCTATTTCACATGGTGCTTGTGATACTAAAAATAAATCCTTATCAAAAGAGTCAAGATCACCATTATTTATAGGAGGAAAAGATATCTAGAATCTGCAAGGGCTACAAAATGAGTGTTCCAAAATATAACCTAGATTTCTGTATTGAAATGTCAAGGGGTTTCTGCAAAAAATGAACAAAACACCCAGAATGGAAGGGCTTCAAAAGGCAAGTGAGATGAAAACCGCGGCCACAAATTACATTGAACAAAAATCATAAAAGTTTGTATTAGAGGTTGGAGATTTTTTGAACCCATTTTTCTAAAATATAAATGGAGGAGTGTGGGTACATACAAAACGAAGAGGCTTGAGCTTGTACAAAGTTTTGGGAGGCACCCAAAAACTAAGGAGGCCGCAACTCACATACAATACCAATTTTTTTTCATGCCTCTTCAAAAAATGAGCAACATCTATCTGCTTTTGTCACATTACATAAAATAAAAAAACCCTTGAACTTGCTTGAAAAGAATGAGTACCCAAAAATGAAGAGATATCGACTTGGGGTTTTCTATTCTTCCTTATTCTAAAAATAGCTAAACTCTTATGGGTTTTCATAAAATGTTGCCTATATACAACAATGAGGAGAAATTTCAAAGTTGTTCAAGCATATGAGTACCCAAAACATTTCTTAGGCCACAACCATAGAATATAAAAGGGTTTCAAAAATAAATGCCTGGAGGAAACAAAAAAAGTTCATATATTTTGAGCTTGAATCGAGCATCTTTTTGCAGATAATAAATAAATGGTGCAAGATTCAAATGATAAAGACTTACCCATGTAGTTTCTTTTGATTTCTCATGAAGGAAATACATTCAAATACTTGTTGTAAAATCTCCAGAAGTTCCTCATTATCAACCCCAAAACAATGAAAGCATCAACAAAGGAACAAAATAAGAATACATCAGAAAAATGTTGAGAGGCGGTGACTTAAAATACAAAAGAATGTTTTCAAAATGGAGAGCACCATTCAGTTTTGAAACCAAAGAATTACCTCTCTATGAATCTCCATGGGAATGACCCAGAAGCAACGAGAAATGAATAGATTTGAGATATCAAGACCCTAGTCCATGGCGGCGGCCTTGTAGAACAAGTTTCTCCAAAGTTGAAGTGTAAAATGAATGAGAGAAATTAGGAGTTCGAAGGTTTTGTTGTTAGGGTTTCCTCTATGTTTCCCTAATTCAACTTAGGCATTTTTTTCCACATGGAATTAAAATTTCCACTTAGGCCGCTTAATGCCTTTATTATTTTCTTGGTTTTTGGAGGAAAATCATATAGTTGACGCCTTTGAGATTTTTATGATTTTATTAGAAAATAAAATGCCTAAGTCTTAAGCACCCTAGGGTCTCCTTATGTTTTGAGTAAACATCATATGATTTGTGCCTTAGGCTATTTTTTTGATTTTTAGAGAAAATCAATACCATGTGAGCCTTAGTACCTTAATTTTTTACAAATTATCAAAATCATGTTTACCTTGTATTGCTGCAAAAGTCAAATTTGAGCCTTCTATTTTGTGTTATGGAAACTAGAAAATTGTAAAAAATTATTAAAAACAATATTCCTATAAATTGCTTTAATAAGTGTTATCTAAATGCAGTTAAATGGTGCACTCGAGTTCTCCTAGAAACTTTCTTTTTAGAGTTTGAGTCTTTTGGACGAAATAGGAAAAAACTGGACTAACTGAAGTTTCCATTTTTGGTTTCAGTCAGTTCAAGCCTGATTTTTTGAGTCTTTTGGGTCAACCCACTTGGGATAGAAACTTTCCATCATTCTCATCTGATTTGGAGGCAGTTTGAGCACTGATTTTGAGGCTTTTTTTTTAGCTCGAAAATGGCTTTGAAGTTACTATTTTGGAGAGCAGTTCAGTTAGATTTTTCCATTCTCACTCTTGGAGACAATTTGCAGGCATATATTGGAGGAAAACTTAGTTTTTCTTAGTTTAGATTTGCTTCTTACTTTCTTGCTCACTTGCAGAAAGCTTTGTAAGCTTGATATTTGTAATCAGATTTTCATTTTGCATACTCCTTTAGTTCAATAAAAGTAGCAGATCATTTCTATCTCAAATTTTTGTCTCATTTTGCAATAATAATTTGATGTTGTCATTGTGATTCTGAATTTTGAATCCTTTTTATGTATTATTGTTGTAACTATGGTACAAAAATTTCATATGGCATAGGTTGTATGTTGTGTTTTATTTGCAAACCTTCATGCAAATAATTTTTGTGTTGTATGATGCATTTGAGGTTGTGAAAGTTTTTTTTTTGAGAATTGGTTGTGAGTTAAGTTGGTGAAAAAGTTAAATTTCTGGTGCATCGCCATTAGGTTTAGGATTTCATTTCAAGTTATCTTTCTAAACCCTTTTCTCAGAAATATCTTTTAGATTAGGTGATCTACTAGGGGAACCAACCCTATCTGGAGATTCATTCTCACCATAGGTCACCCACAACCTAAGAGCATTTCCATGTTTCAACAAGATAGTTGAGTCAATCTTAGCTAGGGTGCAATCCTAATTGACAACAATAACCTCATTTTCTGCACATTGGATAAAGAGTTGTCAACATTTACACTAAGGAAACTATATTGCAACACTTTCACCACCTCATCTATCATCTCAATAATCTTCTGGTGAGTATAAAATCTCCTTTCTCGTGGAGGTATAAAATGCATCACCAAGTTGTAGCTTATGCAAGCAAGATATTATGTCCATGTCAACCTATCTTTTTTGCATAGGAATTTGTAGCAACCATTCTGACACTGCTGGTTGGAACTGAAACTGCATATCCAATAAAATATTCAAGGAATGATTAGAGGCTTTAGAGGATTCTCCAACCATTTGAGTGCTTTTCTCTTCCTTTTTCTCTTTCTCCTTCTCCTACTCTCCACTACCAGAGTAGTCTTCTACACTCCTCTCTTCCTTTGCAGCTTTATCACCATCTAGAGGATGAAATTTTTCATTCTTTTGTGCCTTAGAGTTCTCCTTTTCATCCTATTTTTCTTCTTCCTTCTACTTAGCATTGTTTTTTGCATCCGAAAGAGGCAATTCTTATTTTTCTTGAGCTTCTTCCTTCTCTGGGGAAGACATTATCTATTATCATGGATTCCTAATCACCCTCAGGTCCGAACAAACATTCTTGTTCAATATTCTTATGTTCATTGATAGGTTCATTGATCTCCAAAGTAGATATATAATGCTCAATTTTAGTCTCATAATCTGAAGACATGTCTAACTCCACCAAATCTTCAACCTTTTGCAGTGTTTTAGATCTTTCAACCTTTTTATGTCTTCTTTATCCCTTCTCATTAGGGTGTTGACTCTTTGCTTTGTTCTAATTTCCCTATTGTAAACTTGAGCCAATCTTACCCTATCCTCATCCATGAGTTAAGATCCAATCTTCTCCAAAGAAAAGTCCTTATCTTTGCATCCTCATCGAACGCCTCTTGTCTTCTTTTGCTCAAAACTCCTTTTAAGTCATTCGGAAGTTGAATTTCAATTTCATTTAGACTAGTATTAAAAGTAACCATATATTTTACAATGACCTCTTCAATTATGGCCTTATTCTCATTATTTACATTAGAATACATTTGTGCAGTTTCTTCCAATAGATCAAAATTTGCAATAATATTAAACAAAGCATCTAGTTTTAGAGGGCTATGCTCCCTTACCAAAGGGGATTTTTCCTCCTTTCTTTTTCCCTTAGGATACTTTTCTCCTTTACAAGATGTCTTTTTTCTACTTCTCTACTTCTTCCTCACTTTATGTGTCCACAATATCAATTTTAGCTTTCTTTATACTGGTCTCTTCTTTCAGACCAATTCATGTTTTCCTCTTTAATGTCCTCTTCATCCTTGAAACTGATATATCTTTCCCTTGTGGCTCTTTCTTTTCTTCTCCTCTATGGAGGCTTCTACTGTGTTGCAGGGACACTAGATGCAGCTTTCTTGGTATAACAACTACAGACTTTGTTCTAGAGGCTTTTGAAACAATTGGAGAGGGAGTAGAGGTCCTAATGGACCTTCTTGTGCTTGGTTTCCCGTACAGATCCACATATGGGGTTTTGATTTTCTCCACTATAATCTTGGAAGAACTAACAAACTATTCCAACCCTGCCTTCATTTTCTCTACATTTTTCCTTATTTCCTTTTCCTTCTGCTTTAGATGCACTTCACCAGATATCCTCCTCATAGGTTCCCAACCTATCTATAGTAGGGTCTCTTGGTTTTCTCAGCATAAGATCTACAAGACCTGTGATTACATCTTCTACCACTTCATAACCCATTTCTAGAATCTAAATTGTTCTAGGTTCCACTACTTCCATAATGCATTCATCCTTAGTAACCATAAAGGTTATTTCCTTTTATTTTTCAACAACACTTCTAGAAATCCTTTCTCTTTCTTACATCTTCTCTTGAAAGGTCTTAAAGAAACCCTGTAGTATTCTATCCTAATTTTTTATGCTTACAAACCTTCTAAAGTGATCCCTAATCTAAATTACAACATGAATACTATCCAACCATATACCATTCTTTGCATGAAGAAATTCTCTAAGAAAGTAAAAAAACAAACATATGATAAGGTTACCATATCAGAATGGGTACCAAGATACTTTTATCTTTTGAAAATTATCCATCCACTGTTGTCTTAGGAGCTCACACAAATCTATGTCAAACCTCCTTTCACCATTTGGTGAGCATTATGTATAGTTGTTTTCGACACTAAATTCTCTCTGTTGGTGTAGTATATCTTGTAACCTATAATAATGGATGCATATTTAACTTCCAGGTCATCTATGTCTTTCACTATGAGGGAACGCTTATCAAATTTTTCTCTGGCGAGATTCATAACCATCTCATTCTTCACGACCTTCATCATTAGAATGGGTCCTTTAGAGCATAAGCCTGTAACTTCATTGAAATATTTCTTATTGATTAAATGTGAAATATCCAACCAAAAAATCTTATCATGGATGCGGCTCAACACATACTTAACCCATGCATTCTCATAAGAAAAGCTCAAAAAATTATTCCATACATCCAACTTCTTCTCTGCTAGGCTCTCAAATTTTGGTTTCAACAATTTTTTTTTTTTTTTGGTGAGCTCATTAATACAAAATTATCCCTTCGAGTGATCATATTCTTCCATTTTCACTTGAATTATCACATCCTTAGTATGCAATACACCATAATGAACTCTAAAAAATATGCCTTCTGAATCTATTTCCATGGATTTAAAGGGGTGTTTCTTGGACTTAGGTCTTGTTTGTTCCAAGAAATCAATTAATTGAGAGGCAAGAATTATGAACCACTTCTAAAACTAGGGTTTTAGCAGGATATGATAAATACCTTCAAATTAATTTGTTTGTAGGATTTCACAGAATAATTTGAAAACACTTCCCTTTGCCTCTTCTTTGCTTCTTTACTTTTCAAATGCTCGGTTATAAATGAACTTTCCATATGTGAAATCACATATAAAACCATTTTTTGAAGAATAAAGTGCATTCATTGTAGTGAATAATGTTAGGTCAAAAATTTGACTAACCCTAACTATGCAGTTATAGTCACCTTCAATCAATCCAAAAATCTCTACAATAGGAAGTTTCATACTAGAAATGCCACTAGTAGATCTGCCATGTTGATATACACATGTACTAGTGTGCTAAGAACTTCAACACCAAAACTTTGGCAGGGGATTAGGGATCTTCTGCTAAAACCCCCCTAAGCCAAGTCTCTTCAATTAGTTTTCGAAGGAAACATCTGCACTAGGGACTCATCCTTCACTTCAATTTCTCCTTTCTTTGTCCAGATCCTATTCATTTTATTCTTTATTTCAACTGGATGAACCTTCTTTTTTGTTCGGTCATTCTTCTTCACTGAATTGGCCTTCTTTGGTGAAACATAAGGTCTCACATTCTTAATTCTGCAAAACTTTATTATGTGTCCTAGTTTGTTGTATTTGTGACATATGACACCTTTTTGAAAAAATTACTTCCACCCATTCTAAATCTACATTCATTATCCTTATGCCCAAACCTATTGCATGTGTAACAATAGCCATTGAAAGATTACGATATCATGCCATTATAGCCATTTATTATCTATTTTTATATTCATTATCTCTATGACAAAATCTATTGCATGTATAACACTAACTGGGAAATGATTAAACATTCTGATTGATTCTGCTGAACAATATTCTATAACTTTATGTCCAAACTTTTTATAGTAATAACAATAACCATTAAAGGATGGGAACCTTTGTGCATTTGGTTTTTTGAAGGTGGTCTCTTGATGTCTTTCTTCTAGTTTTAGATCTATCTGACATTTCCCTTCTTGTCATCTTTCTTTTCAACATTGTTTGGAGTATGATCTACCTTTGAAATTTCATCTTTCTTGAAAGCCCTAATCCTTCTTTTTCCTTAGAATCCTTCTGTTCAACAATCATCTCATCAAGCAGTATGGAGTTCTTCTTGATTTTGTCTTCTTGAATCCTTTCTTTCTCTAGATATGATCTCAAAGTAACAATCTCTTGTTCGATCTTTGAACATTTTTCAGATTTATCTTTCAGTTTAACATTCATACAGTCTTCAACTCTTTTACCTTCTTTAACTTACACTTTCAGATTGGTGATAGTCTCATCAGATTGCCTAAGATTCTAATTTGTTTCCTTGATTATATCTTTATCTTTCTTGATTTTCTCTTTCAACTTCTTAATGAACTCATCTACATCACCAAGATCCTTTTTTTAGATATCTGTTCTTAGCTTTTGATTTATCCAAATCATCAAGAGTTGATTTGAGTTCTCCCTCCTTGTCCACTACGCAATATTCTTTAGTAAATCCTTTAGGGATAATATCTTCCAGAGGAATAGGATAATTCCTTGTACAACCATGTGTTCAACTCCAAGATCTACCTCAATGGTCAATCCAATTGAAGGAACCAAGCTCTGACACCAATTGTTGAACACCCAAAATACTAATTTGAGGGGGTAAACCAGTATTCTTAATAACTTAAACTTTTAGTAATGGGAAGGAACATAAATATCATGAATTAGATCAAAGAACACAAGAACACCAGATTTACGTGGAAAAATCCAAAAGGGAAAAATCATGATGAAGATTAGCTCACAATATATATATTGTAATCGGTTACAAAGTTTGATACAATTGGCGGACTCACTTTCAGTGGCTCACTACCAAAGGTCTCATTGCCTAGAATAGAAAGATATAGAAGGGTAGCTCACTGCTAACAAAGCATCTAACCTATACTAAAGATACAACTCCATTGAAGCTCAAAATAATGACTTAACACATTTAATTTTTCACCTCAACTCAATTTCACACTTCTCTACTTTGAATCTCTCACACACTTAATTATTTCACATCTCTTACATCTTCACACAAGGAATTAACCTTGTATATATACTAAAATCAACCAAAACATAAATTAGGTCAACCTAATTGATGTACCGTACATTCTTGTAACTTGTCGGCTCAAAAATAAATCATACACGCCTTGCAAAGTGAAAAAAAGAATATAACATATTAAGATAGGTCATCATGATCTATAATTATTCCCATAATTCTGCTCCAAACTCTACTCATCTCTGCACAACTGGAAATACTTAGGTCATCATCACTAGTGAATTACCGATAGAATGAACCATTTATTCACTCACAACTTGACACACAAACAACCAAAACACTTTCCACTTAGAGAAAACATACTACAAGAATCCTCAAACACTTCTACAAATATGCATACCAAAATTTTCATCCATAATGGAATGTAAAGCATTCCAATTATACAGTATGTCATAATTACACTGGTATTTCCAGACTGATACTCTGTCACTATTATCTTTGAATACAAAAGAAATCAGATCATAAAAATTTGGATTTAGATTCTTCCACCATATACCATCATTACCTCAAAATGAAATAACCAAATTCTTCATGGCTGAGCAATGCAGACCAAAAGGCTAGTTCTCTAAACACTTAGAACTGCATTCCAGAATTAGAGAATTATCCAATCATTTAATCTTCACCAGACCAACACTTCTACATATTTACCATGGATTTGTTGAACATCCAAAATACTAAGAGGGAGGGGGGGGGGGGGGTGAATCAGTATTCTTTTAAACCATTCAAACATTTAAAAATCCAGTCCACTTCATAGATTCAACTGTAGTAAATGAAATAAAACATGAAACATTCAAAAACATCACATAACATATGAACACCAGGATTTTTACATGGAAAAAACAAAATGGGAAAAACCATGGTGATAATTAGCTCACAATATATTATAACTAGTTATAGTATATTTATAGAAGTGCTCACTGTAGGTGGACTCATTGTCCAAGTGAAATCACTATCCATTGAGAGAAAAAGAGATAGAAGAGAGTTTGGATTACTTCCTAGATCAAATTGCTACAATTTCATCTATTATATGCATGAAATATAGTACCAATGAAGCTCAATAAATTGATTTTACACACTTTATCTGATTCTAATCTAACAATTCCTCTACATTCACATCAGTCTAATATTCTACTCAACATTCACAATATATTGACATCATTCACATCACTTGCATGTTTTTAATATTTCAAAACACTGAAAAAGATCTAGCTTATATATCTTCTTCAAGAATAACATCAATTAGGTTGACCTACTTAGATGTATCATATAAAATAGACAATATATGACTTGTCGACTCAAATCCTTTCACACATGTCTTATGCCAAGATTCAACCCTTTAAAAAAATTGAAATAGGTCAACATGGACCTATAATATCTCCCACATAACTTCACAATACTTATTTAACCTTCAAATATATTCAAACCTATTAGGTTAGTACCATAGAAGACCTAATACAAAAATTCCTCAAGTGTTCACCCATATTCAGACACACATATCTCAAAATGCTATACCATTTGGAATTCACAGTATATTGACATATGTCAATATCTCCTTAAATTCATAAAACCAAAATCCTATTCATGGAGAAGTGCAAACTCTCCTACTCATATGCACTGTACATGAAATGACTGTAACTACTAGGCCAAACTTCTGTCATTCATATCTTTCAAACCAAAAGCCAAAACAAGATGGAGTTATGGAATTAGATGCTTCTACCAACCAAAAAAATTATGCTAGAATCATACAGTAAAATTTTCATTACTAGACTAGTGCAGACCCAAAATGTGGATGCTCTATACCCAAAAACACTAGTAAAAACACTTAGTCATTTTTCATCATAGATGCTTTCATTGGATCAAACCTTCTTGCAAAATTGACTTATGCAAACATCAAGGTACACACCTTTTAACGTGTTTTGGGATGTTAGAGCCAACCAAAATGATTTTCACCATGATCTCCATATCAAGATATACCGTTGACACCAATGACAACCCTACAACACATAATAGTATACCTTGTGCTTATCCTACATGCTCATGTTGCCAAAAAAACATCAATGACAAAATACTCATTCTTCCAATAGGATTTCCATCAATGAAAAAACCATAGAACATGACATTCTCATCAATATCCATTAATCTATCTATTGAACTTAGGTTTCCATCACACAAAATTCAATGAAAAACTTCCAACAATCTCTCCCAACAAGTTAGGTTTCCAATAGGAACACTGTTGAATATTTTGTAACTGAGTTTCCATGGCTTGACAATAATGGACAAATTGTCTTCAATCCTTCTTCAATCTTCTTCAACTTGAGATCTACACATTCATAAAGAGAGGAAATGTTGGGCCATTTTAGGGGCTTGCCTTAGTCAAACCCCATGTAAGTGTTTCCACTCCCATAATGGTAATGTCAATGATAGAAATAATAATTGAAAGGAAGGAATGATGCAATCACAAAGTGTTGTAACTCACCACCCTTCCTTGGCTTCCTTGAAGGACTGAAGTCATGCACATCACTTCAATGATTTAGATCTTTCTTTGGTTGAATTCTTGAATGCTTTGGAGACCTACAACAAGGGTTAGCCTTAACAAAACCATGATGACATAAACACATAAACTCACATACACTTTGACATGATACTTGGATCTTGAATTTCTGCAATGAAACTCTAATAATGCTACTCTTGACTTGCTCTAGAATGCTCTTGATGTTCACCTCTTTCTAGATTCTTTCACTTCTTCTCTCTAGTTTGAAATGGTGAAAAGACTAGATTTTTATAGGCATTTATCCAATTTCTTAAAAATTGGGTCTCGAAAGCCAACACTTGAAATTTGAATGTTAATGGGTCCTGGCCAAGGAGGACCGATACGCCCAAGGGTGTATGGTTCCTGTCCCAAAATTATAGGATATTTAATGTTGGGGGAAATATATGAGTTGGATGCATTTATTCAATGCTTGCAATTTATTGAAAAATGATACAAATAGGCTCCAAAATTCATAATTTTAAGAATTAGGGGGTCAATTAGGCTCAATAATTTAGGGGGGCCAAAACATAGTGTGAAATTGTTAAGGGTGACAATTTTCGACACTTCATTTAGGCTCCACTTTAGTGAGAGTATGAACTTACGCTCAAAATCACACTAAAGTAGAGAAATATGTGTCAAGAGGGGTTCAATTATCCAAATGTTGAACATATAGGATGACAAAGGATCCAAGGGGAGAGCTCAATCCCCTAGGATCCAAGATCCCATTGAAAACCAACATAAGCACAAAGGAACACACCCATGTATGATATGCAACAAGAAAAAATACATAAACATACATGTAGGAAAACACAAAGCATACATGATGAAAACACACAGCATGATGGAACATAAAGATGATGATGAAATGAAAAAAAAAATGATGTCAACACAATGTAAAAATGAAGAAGAAACATGATAGAAAACTAAAACATGAGGTTAGTACTAAAGGATTTGAGTCGGTAAGGAAAATAGACCTCAGTCTAAAATTGTCTCAAAGACCAAATATCCTCCATCAAATAAATATTAGTTCCCATGAGGAATAGCAAGTTGTGTTATGCCACATCACTCATGAACACTCGACTCCACTAGCAAGTAAGGTGTATTATGCTAGGTGGCAATTTTAAAAGGCATTCATGACTCACACCATAGAAAAGTCTGATATTTGCTAGGTGAATCACAAACCAAAAGGAATATAGGCTAGTGTGGATCTTTTTCACTAGGTGAGCCCCAAAGACAAGGATGAGAAATACACTAGGTCTACTAGGTGTACCCATAACAAGGTGGAAAAAAATGAGAAACACACTAGGTCTACTAAGTGTGTACCCGTAACAACCATACCAAGAGTTATACTCCTTGATAAATCCAATAAGGTACCACAAAATGATCAAGATGCTATATTAATGCAACACTAAGTTCAACACATATGAACAAAGTGGAGAAAAACTAAAAAACTCACCTCAGGGGGTGCATAAATGACAATAGGATAAGGAAAAAACTTAAGGGATGTTGTACCAACACCACCACAAGAGATAAAGAAAATAAAAAAGGGGATTTTTTTAACATACGAGAGGTCACACCTTAGGGGATATCGCTCATGAAATCACCACCAAGAGAGAACACGCCATGGAAAAATAAATTCATGCCTTAGGGAATAGTAACCATAGCACTAATACCAAGGGGAATACCATATTCCAATAAATTTCACACTCTGGAGGGATATCAAGTCCAATACCACCACCAAAGAGACATTTATATAGATCAAGAAGGCCACACTTTTATTGACAGGGTCACACTTCCTAGGAGATGTATGCTATCATCACTAATGAGGGACCATTTACTATGCAAACAATGAGTGAGGGATTAAATGTACCCCCCTTAAAATGTCAACATACTTGCTATGTTAGTATTTTAAGGAGAACGAGGGGAAGAGGGGATCCTTGAAAAGAATGCATGCCTCCCCAAAAGAAGTTATCCTTTCCCTCTAAGAATAGAGACAAGGACAACCATACCAATGAACATCATGTTGCTGCCATGAAAAATATGGTTGCACTTAAGATTGTACCACCATGAATGGCAATAAGAAAGACACATAAAGCTACAAATTCTGCATAGCAATGAGAAACATGATAGGATGGATATCGTTATTTATTAGAGGAATTAGGTGCATCAACATGGTGTAGTCACGGTAGGAGGGTCCTCCGAGAGAACAATCTGAACCGTGCAACAAGAGTTACACAACATAAGCAAAACAAAATATGGAGGAAAATTCAGATTCAAACCTTCTTATTATTAGAAAATTAAATTACAAACAGTCGACCACATTCGGGCTTACAAATTCAGCTCACAGGCCTGATACAACATGCTCAAAATACAATATTCCTATATGCTCCTTAATGCGAGCTGAAAATTTGCATGTCGAATATGAAATATACTTAGTCACCATCCTAATGATTAGATATAATGTTTAATATCAAATCCAGGGGTCTGGAGTCATCTGCGTTGGCCAAAGATCATTACAATCTCTGATGAAGACAATGTAACGTGCATGAAGTAGGTCGACCTTCCATTTGAATTTCTCCTCGGTGGGTGCATAAGATGAAGTGTGGACCTAAAATTAAGGTCGGGGACACTCCACAAAATAATTCAAATCATGCCTCAAGGATCCACAAGTTATGGGAAAGATCCACAAGAGATCAAACTAGCCGTTAGGCTTGAAACTATTTCGGTTTCGGCTCAAGAAGCTGCCGCTTAATCCGAAAGTGATAACTTGCCGGAAAAAGATCCAATCGTGCTGAAATCTTGGAGTATGGAAAATGAACATGTCCACGATGAAAACATAGATCCACATGATCTGGTGAGAAAATATGATGAAATATTGAATCTGCCAACTTGAATTGGGCAAGAACAAGAACAAACTGAAAGAAAATATTTTTGGTTAGTGTAGGATTGCAAAGAAACAATGATGCTCATGCATCAGACATCTGGGGTTATTTGAAAAGTGAGTCCCTCACTTTGCTAGGGCTAAAGGAAAACCAATACGGTCTACCTCAGCCTGAGAAATCCAAGAAAAATCCTCCACTGGTCTGCCCTTCCACTTCACAAGATATTATTTATACTATCTTCCACGTGTTGTCCTCCCATCTTGGATATATGAAACTTCTTCTATCTCACCTGATTGTTGTTTAGGAAACCGTTTCTCCAATTTTGATTTATTGTCTTCACTGAATTTTGATTCATGGTACTGATGTAGATCTACAATGTTGAATATAGGTGATATACCCATGCCATCCTATAACTCTACTTCATATGCACTTCCT
Organism: Sequoiadendron giganteum; assembly: GCA_007115665.2. NCBI lineage: Eukaryota > Viridiplantae > Streptophyta > Pinopsida > Cupressales > Cupressaceae > Sequoiadendron > Sequoiadendron giganteum. The sequence goes on from CM021104.1 coordinate 313,638,621, forward strand.
AAATCAAATTTCTTCAAAATATTACACGGTCCAAAATTCCTGATCTTGAGCTTATTGTATGTGCCAATTGGAAATATTTCCTTCCTCAAATACACCATCACTTCATCTCCAAAATTGAACTCCTTAGGTCTCCTCTATTCATCTACCCACCCCTTATACTTCTGGTTCATATCCTCCAATTTTTGTTTCACTTGAGTATGCACTTTCTTCATATGTTCTGGAAATTCCTCTACTTCTGCACTCCTTTTATCTTCCTAACTGATGTCTCACAACTCTGATATACCTCTAGGATGAACTCTAGTAACAATCTCAAAAGGTGTCTTTCTGGTACTCCTGTTCATTGAATTATTGTAAGCAAACTTTGCTTGTGCAAGGACTAAATCCCAACTTCCGGTCTTCTCCCAAACCAAACATCTCAGCAAGTTCCCCAAAATCATGTTTACTACGTCTATCTTCCCATCAATCTATCGGTGAAAAGTAGAACTAAACTTTAAATCTATCTTTAACTTCTTCCAAAGTGCCCTCCAAAAGTAACCAACAAACTTTGTATCTCTATATAAAATAATACTCCCAGGTAATCCATGCAATCTGAATACTTCCTTGAAAAACAAGTCTGCTACATGTACTGCATCTGTTGTCTTCTTACAAGTTATGAAATGTGCCATTTTAGAAAATCTATCCACCACCACAAATATAGAATCATTACCTCTTTGTGTCTTCTACAAACCAAGTATGAAATCCATAATGATATCTGTAAGTGTGAAATATGTAAGAGTAAAACAACTAAAAAAACTTCTTAATACGACATTATGCCAAAGAATTCAATCACAAACTAAGCTATTAAAACCAGAAATTCATTTGAAAGCGTCATATTGCTCTCTATCTCCAAAGATTTATTAAACTACTATGGCTCTTAGATCATGTAAGCAATGTGACTGTTAAAATGACAATCTGAAGAACGAGAAGGATGCTAAATACAAGAAACTAATCCTATATGATGATTACTAAACTTGACATGAATTCAAATAAAAAATAGCTGCAACAAACTAAATACATCCATGATTATGAAATAAAGGTATGATGCTATTGCTTGAATGCTTGAATGCTTGAATGATTTAATGCAGAGTAAGATTGCACAAACTTGATAATCTGGGATCCTTTCTTTGTTGAATGAAGCTGTATTTATAGATTTCGCGGCAGTAGCTTTGCACAGGGGTAGCAAAGTAGAGGCTTGGATTCAATCTGGAGGATTGAATGGTGAGAGATGGAGGAGATTGAGAAGATTTTGGGAATTGTCTCTACCCATGAAAACATCAGGCAAGAGAATAAGAAGAATTGATAGAAGAGGATTGAGAGATGGATTTCCAATTTGTCTCCAATTTGTCTCCAAATTCCCGTGAAGTTTGAATCAATTAATTTTGACATAATTTTGACATAAATTAGACATAGGATATCTAATTTGATTTTGAGGAAATATAGAGGAATATTCTTTATGCCTTTATTTAAATATTTTTGATTTATTTAAATTAGCCAAAGAGGGATAAAGAATTTAATAGAACAAACTATAGAATTTGTTTATTAAATCAAAATAGAAGAATATGGTAATTAATCAATAAAGTGATTGACCTTTATTAAATTAATTAAGATTGATGTGATAGAATAAAGTAGAGGAAATGATAATTAAATCAAAAAAAGTATTTAATTTTTCTTATTTAATTAAGATGAGTTAATAGAAGAATTAAAAGAATTTAAATGTGAATTTAAACATGAACTATATAAATAAATATTTCTATTTATTCAATAGTAGAGGAAATTTAGGATAATTAATCAAATAATTTGTATTTAATTAATCAAATTCTCCAGACCAATTTTAGGTGTATACATTTTGCCCCTCTTTGAAGTGATGTGTTTATGCATTGCTTCAAAGAAAATTTTGCTGCTACTACCAGTATTGACAAAAAAAAATTCAGTATGCCCCAAACGTGCCCTAGATATTTATGTTTAGATGCTTGATGATAATATGCCCCCTTGGGAGATAAATTAATGATTTTATGATTTTTTTTTGGATTTTTTGAAATTTTGAAAATTTGATGAAGATTTGATGAAGAAATAATTTATCTCCCGACATTGATGAAGAAAATTTAGCCCGTAGATGAATTTCAATTAATTTCATAAATAAAATTAATTAAAATAAAAGAGATCCCCTCAAAAATCCCTTTTGAAAAACCTATATAAGGTCAAAAATGCCCTTTTCACCTTCATTTGTGCTTTTTGACTTTTTTTTTTATAAAACCTAGTGAGAGAGACATTTGAGCCACCTAAAGCAAGATGCTGATCCCCTACCACACCCACTGGTTTGAACGTGTGTGACATCACCAACGCCAGACTACATACGGACCTCTAGTATGTACTCGTAATCCACCTCGTAATTTGTGCATTCTTGATTTCGTGCCTTTTTTCCACATTTGCATTTTTTTTATAGTTTTAGTGCATTAATGTTGCGCTGTAGCGCTTCCATTATCTGTTTTAGCGCTTTGAGGAATTAGCACTTTCATTAATTTCTTTAGCACTTTCATAGAATAGTTTAGCACTTTCAAGGATCAATGCTTAGATAGATTTATTTAGCGCTTTGATGCCCGATTTTAGCACATAGAAATTTCTAGCACATTGATGCAATACCTCGATGCTTTGATAGACTGTTATAGCACTTTGAGTAAAGTAGCACTTTGATATACTATTAGAGCGCTTCGGTGTGATGAAATAGTGCTTCAAGTTATTTAGTGCTTCGGGTGTCTGGTATAGCACATCGAAGTGCCAAAATAGCGCTTTAGCGCATCTGAATGATGAAATAGCACTTTTGATTTTTAGCACTTTGGATGCTTGTTTTAGCGCATCCATGTCAGATTTTCAGATTTGACACTTTTTAACCTTGATTTCGTCAATTTCGATCATGCCCATTCTTCGGTTTAGTATGATTTGATAGTCCAAATTCCCTAATGACTGATTTTGATGATAAATAAGACTTATTCTCATGATAGGCAAGAAATAATCACATTTGTGATGATCCTCATGATAGGTGAGGAATGATTTCATATTTGATAAACCTCATGATAGGTGAGGTTAGATGATGGTTGTGATGAACCTCATGATAGGTGAGGTTAGTTGATGTTTGTTCATGAATTTTGATCAAAAATTCATACCAAAGTTTGATTGGATCTGATAGTAGATTAACTTGTGAATTTTGACATAGTGTACTGATTTGTAAACCTTTTATGATGATAGGATCCTCTGGATAACCTCCAGATGCGAGAGAAATTTCCATAGACTACTAATTTGATTGCACAGTTGACTCCCGATGAGATTTAGATCATCTCTCTATGTGGTTTGTCTACTCTTCTCGATATGCCTCAGATTAGGATTAATCGAGGTCTCCTTACTGCCTTAGCTGAGCAGTGGCACAACGATCATAACATCTTCCATCTACCCACCGGCGAGATGATAGTCACACCAGAGGATGTGTGGTGGATATTATAGATACCTTTCACGGGAGAGATTATAGTTTACAATTCACATGAGGCTGGTGGGAGAGATGCACTCCACAAAGTATTCTAGGATAATCATATTGCAAGACCGACTGTTCGATGGTGGACGATGGCTGACACCTATGCTACTCTACCAGCAATGCTAGCTAGATCCATTTGAGGCTTCATTTGTCCTGATCATAGGTCAAAGGGATTCTTTGTAGGTTGGGGCCGTATTCTTGAGAGCATGGTCATGCACGGGACCAGATATGCATGGGGGATGTGTATTCTAGCCCACCTTTATCATGATTTACACTTAGTGGTATAATTGGGAGGACGCAACTTATCAACAAGGGTGACTTTATTATAGGTTTGGGCATGGGAGCATTTTTCAATTGTGCAACCATTGCCGGTACATGATAGACCTGCAGGCAGACCATATGTTTTCCGTTACAGAGGTCGACTTACCCAGTCTTGAATGGTAAGTTAGAGCACTGGAGAAGTGTTTTGGATGACCTAGAGAGTGTCATATGGTGACCTTATCTGGATTATGAATAGTGGGAGGAGGATGATGTAGTGCTCAGATATTTGTGTGATTCCATGTATTTGATCGGTAGGATCCCTTTTGTCCTAGAGAGATTTTTACTACAACGAGTCTACAGGTAGTATAGTATTGTGTAGTGCATGCCTTAGGGGGTTGCTCATTATGCCTAGCGGTGGAGTGATAAAATAGATTGGGGGCCATGCTTGTCCCATGACACATTAGTGGAGGGATACCGGGCTCTGTAACCATTAGCTTGGGATATGCGCTAGGATATTGTAGAGGCACCAGTGACAGAGGAGTATGCAGTGTTTTTGGCTTTGCATCCATGTCCTCGGATCACCATTCTAGATGAGCCAACACCATTACCTATGGAGGAGGATGCTGCCGAGGATCTTGCCGTAGCCATCAAGGGCGAGGAGGATAGTGGATCTAGCATTGAGTTGAGTAGTAGTGAGGGGAGCAATAGCGAGGATAGTAGCAGTGTTGATGGGGATGGTGGTGGTGGAGGTGGCAAAGGGGTTGGGCCAGGTGGTGTAGGTCCGTCTTCGAGTAGGCCTCGCAAGAGCCGAGCAGTGGAAATGCCTTCTGTAGATCAGTAGAGATAGATTGCGAGCCTACGAGTGTAGGTACAAACTTTGCAGGGTCAATTAGTGCAGGCATAGGGTTTACTTGTGTATAATCAGAAATAGCTGCAGACCTAGGCACAGGCTCATGCATAGGCATTGGCACAAGGCCAAGGATAGTTGGTAGCTATTCAGACACAAGTTGGTACCTTGATAGCCGAGAGGGACAATGCTAGATAGATTACAGAGAGGGCACAACAGACTGCAAAGACCTTATAGAGGGTAGCTGGTGGTACCTCTGTTGCTGATTATATAAGGGAGGTTTTGCGGGTTGGCCAAGAGGCAGAGTTCTATAGGGGTTGGTCTCATGATGCAGTTCCTACCAAGCGCAAAGTGAGTTATGCCCCTTCGAGATCTGGTAGGACACATACCCAGATAGTTAGTGAGGGTGTGATGCAGCCTCCACAAAGAGATCCCAGAGATCCTGGTCCATTCAGTGGTGGTGGTGGTACTGGTCCCATGATGCCTACACCATCTGGTAGTAGCAGATCCTAGATCCTGTTTGTGATTTTAAGACATAATTTTTTAGACATGATGTACACTTCGAGTCAACTCATTTTGACGATATATCTCTTCTTATTTCAGACTTCATTGTATACTTGACATTTGATGATATATATGATCATGCACTTGATTTCTACTTGATCTATGATGGATGCATTTATTTTAATGTGCTTTATATCATGTGATGATTCTATGATGAATGCCTTTATTTTATGTTATGTGATCTATGGATGTATGATGTTCTAATTTAAATGCTTATGTATGAAAATATGATGTATGGATGCATGATGTTCTAAATGTATGAATGAAAATAATGATTTTGCGATGGATGCTATATGGATGGATGGTTAAAAAATAATGATGTATTAATGTATGGATGTAGGATGATATATACATGGATGGATGAAAATAATGATTTTGTGATGGATGGTATATGGATAAAAATGTATGATTTGCATATGGTAATAATGTAAAAGATGATTTTACGATGGATGATATATTTATGAGATGAATGCACTGTCATGATTTATTTTTTATTTTTTATTTATTTTTAGAATTTTTATATGATGTGGAAAAAATGATATGATGAATGTACCACTATTTGATGTCCAGTGTATGAATGACGAGATGATAAATGCTTTACAATGATGAGATGATACACCTATATGATTTTGATGAATTTTGGTTTATGTCAAGTATACTCAATCATATTTGTAGAAAAGATAATAATTAATTGGAATCCTTTATGTAAAAAACACTCTGCAGATGTAGAATTTATTATGAATGCAGTCTAATTTTATCATGCAACTATATGCAAACCATTGTCATTTTAACAGTACTTTTGTGCTTGGTATCATCATAGAGCTTTTTAGGATGTTGAAAGTGAGTACAAGTGTCAATGGTATATGTTAGACGAATGACGACCTGAGTACTACTTTCATGATTTTTGATATTGCAAGCAAACACAAGCATCTAGGTATAATTGAACCGAGATGACTTGAGCATTTCTTGTGTAAACAAGCAGAGATTAATAATTTAAGTGTGTGAATTATAAATGTCATTGGTGATACATTTGTATAGCACATCCCCCGAAAATTCACATATTTATATGATTAACATACAAACAACAGACAATAAAAAATATCATTCTTTTTCATTGTTTCTCTAGTTTATTTACATCATTGAGTTACTCCAAAGAACATGATAATAATTAATCAAAAATACAATTTATCCACCTTTTACTTAGAGTGTTTCAATCATTATTCAGATTAGATCATCCATCCTGATTTTGTGATGTTTTTGTGATTTTTCAAGATTTTTGACCAAAGACTTGACCTACTAACCTATCCTAGGGGCCTCAGGGGCTGATCAAAGATTAGCCTTTCCTACGTTACACACACAGAGACCACATAGTTCGACTGACACAAACTCATGTTTTTGGTTTTGATTTTCTAGACTGACTTTTCGACTTGTTTTTGGATTTTCTTGATAGGATACAGATGTTTGATGTATTTTTGATGGTGATTGATGTTGCACTTTGATCATTGTTTTCCCATTTGGCAAAGCTGATGTTTTTCTGCCCCCATTGATATCCAGATGTTGCCCCCAAGCTAGAGTGAGACATGACCATGTGAAATGATTTGATAATGGATGCAATGATGGAAAGACTAATTATATGATATGAAATGGTAATGACGGCAAGACTAATGATCCTAATATGTATCAAAATAGATGGGAAATCTGGTTTAGAATCACATACGATGCTTGTTTCCAGGTTTTCACCATATGTTTTGATTGTACTTTTGTTTTGTATTTTCCTTTTTCTCATTTTTTTTTGTATTTTTTGTTACCAAGATGCCTTTTTGCCAGGTTTTCATCAAGGAAATCATTTTCCAGAAGTTTGACCCGTGCACTAGGTAATTCAGGTATAGAAATTTCTGAGATGTATACTGTTGATAGGTTCATCAAACAAATCCCCCTCTGATGTTGATAGTTAATAGGCCCCTGATCCATACATTGATATGATGACAAAGGGACCTAGCTAGTTAGGTTCAAACTTCCTTTTCTTTTCCTTGTCCTGCTGATTTCTAGGGTTCTCTTTTAGGACCAAATCGCCAACCTGAAAGACCCTAGGTTTTACCCTATTATTGTAGCTCCTTGATATTCGTTGTTGATATTCTGTGAGATGATTGATAGCTTGTTGACGATGCTCATCCAAAAATTATAGTTCTTGAAGCCTAGATACTCTATATTCCTCATCTGAAATGATTCCTTTGAGTGATACACAGAGTGATGGAATCTCTACTTCAATGGGTAGTATGGCCTCTGATCCATATACCAAGGCATATGGTGTAGCTCCTTCCGGTCTTCTAATACTGGTTCTGTAGGTCCATAGTGTAGGATTAAGTTGAGCGTGCCAATCACGTCCAACATCATTAACCATTTACTTGAGTATTTTCAGAATTGTTTTGTTAGAGGCCTCTGCTTGGCCATTTCCTTGAGGATAATACGGTGTTGAGAAACGATGTTGGATGTGAAAGTTCTCACATAATTCTTTGACATATTGGTTTTTGAATGGCCGTCCATTATTAGTGATAATAGATTGAGGTATGCCATACCGACAGATTATGAATGACTAAATCTATTTTTCAGTGATGGTTATAAGAGGAACTACTTCTATCCATTTTGTAAAGTATTTTGTTGCTGTGATTATGAACTTGTGTCCATTGGATGAAGATGAATTTATCTTTCCTACCAAATCTAGTCCCCATTGACAAAAGGGCCATGTTGATGTGAATGGATGCAATTCTTGAGCTGGTGCATGGATCAGATTACTATGAATCTGACACTTTTGACATTTCTTTACAAATTGATAATACTCTTTCTCCATACATGGCCAATAATATCCTAAACAAAGAAGTTTCTTTTCTAGAGTTATACCACTCGAATGAGTGCCACAAATACCCTCATGAACCTCATGCAAGGCCGTCTCAAATTCTTCATGTTCTAAACATCGGAGTAAGGTACCATCTAGACCTCGACGATAAAGGATGTCGACAATTAAAATATATCGGGCGGATTGGCGGATGAAGTTGCGTTTCTGGTTCCTGGAAAGATTGGGAGGGAGGATATTGTCCTTTAGGTAAGCATAGTTTTTCTCATAGACATAGGATTCAGTGGTATCTAAATGGAATATGGCACTAGATTTTGAACTATTATAAGAAGGACATGATACTTGTTCTACGATAAACTCATAATGACCACAATTATCTGGCAATTATAAGAGTGAAGCAATTGTTGCCATAACATCTGCCGTGTTGTTCTCCGCCCTTGGAATTTGATCAAATTTGATATTGACAAAAAAATGTTTTATATAATCTATTTTTTGTTTATAGGGCATCAAATTTTCATGTTTTGTCTGATACTCATCATTTACTTGATAAATGACTAGTTGAGAATCCCCATATATCTATAATTTTGTGATCTTCCATTCAATTGCGATTTTGACCCCAATGATTAATGCTTCATATTCCACCACATTATTGGTACATTGAAACATCAGTCTATAAGATTCTAGGATGGTGTGTCCCTGGGGAGTGATCAACAAAATTCTTGCTCTAGATCCTCACTGTGTATATGATCCATGAAAATACAATATCCATTGTTGTGGCATCATTATTAGAATGTCTGCATCTGGAAACTCCATTGTCATAGGGTGATCATCTAGTAAAGGAGCCTCATCCAATTGTTCGGCGATTGCTTGACCCTTGATGGATTTTCTCTCCACATATTGAATATCAAACTCACTTAAAAGCATGACCCATTTGGCCAGTCTACTTGTTAAGGCAGCCTTACTGAGTAGATATTTTAAGGGGTCAATTTTCACTATGAGCTTGATTGTGTGAGTCAAAATATAATGTCACAACTGTTGAGTAGCAAAAACCACCACCAAGCAAGATTTCTCAATGAAAGTTTAGTTTATTTCATAGCCATTTAAAGTTTTGTTGATGTAGTAGATGGTGTGTTCCCTTCCTTCATAATCTTCTTGTGCCAATAATGCTCCTAAAGAGATATCTGTTGTTGCAATGTACAGTATCAGAGGTCTTCCTTCTGTAGGCGGCATGAGAATAGGCAGTGACATCAAATATTGCTTTAGTTGGTTGAATGTTGTTTCACACCCATTATCCCAATTGAATACAACATTTTTATGTAATAGATGATTGAATGGATGAATTTTGTCTGCTAGCTGGGAGATAAATCTCCTGATTGATTGGAGCCTTCCCTGTAGTGACCTGAGTTGACTGATGTTTTTGGGTAATGGAATTTCCATTATTTCCTTAACTTTCACTAGATCTACTTCAATGCCCTTTTTTGAGACTATGTATCCCAAGAGTTTTGCTGATGTGACCCCAAAGACACATTTCTTAGGGTTTAGCCTGACATTGAACTTCTCTAGCCTTGTGAATATTTTGCTCAGGATATGCAGATGTCCTTCCCTAGAACGAGATTTAGCTAGAATATTGTCCACACAATCCTCCATAAAGGTGCGCATCATATCATGAAAGATTGTGGTCATTTCTCTTTGATAGGTTGCCCCTGCATTTTTCAAACCAAATGGCATGACATTCCAGTAAAAGGTTCCTCATCGACATGTAAATGCAGTCTTCTCTTGATCTTTTGGAGCTATCTTAATTTGGTTGTATCCGAAGAAACCATCCATTATTGACAACATGGCATGCCCTGCCATTAAGTCTACAATGATGTCTATGTTAGGAAATGGGAAATCATCCTTTGGGAATGCCTTATTCAAGTCCCTAAAATCTATACATATCCTGATGCTATTGTATGAATTTGAGATAGGTACAATATTTGATATCCATTCGGCATAATCAATAGACCTAATGAATCCAACATCTAATAATTTCTTTAGCTCAGCCTTTACCATTAGTGCGATATGGGGATGCATTTTTGTCAATTTTTGCTTTACAAGCTTGATTCCTGTAGGTAAAGACAAATGATGCATCAGAAGATTTGGGTCCAAACCTGACATATTGGAATATGACCAAGAAAAGTTAATGCTTCTTTCCTCAAAGAGTTTGATAAATTCCGGTTTCTCTTGTTCTGTCATAGATTCTACTAGATGTAAAATCTTTGCTCTTTTTTTAGTGCCAATGTTTACAGATTGTGTTGGATCCACCAGAACTAATGACCATTCATGATAATTATTTGGAAGAGTGTCAAATCTCCCATCTTTCAGTGCCTCAGAGAGTTTTTCACCATCAGATGTGTTCTTTATTTTTTCTTTTTCTAGATCTAATGCTGCCATAAAATGGTTTTCAGCATTAGATCCATTATTCCTGTTTTTGATTTTGTAACTGGAAGATTTGAAACCCTCCTACCGAGTTGCGTTGTTAGGATAATTATGGATAGAACTTGTACCAGGTTTGTCACAACATAGGAAATTTACGATGGCATCATTGTTTGCAAATATGGGTACATTTATAGGTTCAACAGGTTCCTAGTCAATAAGTTCAGGATGGACTAAAGGCATGAAGTCATCAGATTGACTTAGGTTAATGGGGGTAAGGATTAAGACAACTATATCATCATAGTCATTATTAGGGATGTTGAGATCAATGATGGTACCGTCTTCAAGATCGTCTATCTCACTTGATGTCTGTTCGTCCCCACTTGAGTCATCGATATTTTGTGATCCTAATAAGAATGGTCTATACCCAGAGCCCTGTCCCTCCTCACGTGTAGGTGCATATTGTTTTATTACATCAATTTGGATATTTGTGTAAGATATATTGGAACACAGATCCCATTCATATTCATTTGAATCCATTTCATAGCTATTTCTAACCTGAAGGATTCTTTCAACAACCTTCTTTGTCATTTCTTGTTTTTGTTCTTCTGAGTATCCTAGTCCAGTCTTATCTTTTGAATGAAGAGTAAGAGGCTGAATAGGTTCTATGGTGCCTTCCTTCCTTTTTCCAATAGGTCCCTATCCTTCATAACCCATTTTTTCTAGAACAACCTTCCCTTTTCCATACTTATCGGTGTTGATGTTGATGTTTGTTGATGTCGATGGTTCTCCATCTTTGTATAACCAATCGAGGATAGCTTTTTCGTCTGATTCATCCTCTATAGTACCGTATTTCACAAATATTTCTTCTAGAACTATGACAGGTAGTGATATTTGATGTTTGATCATTGATGGTTGGCCATATGTCTTTGGAGATGGCATCAATTGTGAAATATTAAGAGCTTTCTCAATAGAATATTTCCCCATTCCCTTGTCTGTTAGCTGGACCTGTTCATGGAATTTCTGTGATAAAGAACTTTGGGGATCTGGATTGTCTGTTAATTGAGTGTCAATAAGACTTGAATCTTTTGATTTATCCTTCTTCTCTACCCACTCGGTGATAATGTTTGGATGTTTTTCTTCATTTGATGAATGTGAACTACATGCTTCCCTATTGTGAGGCACAAAGGTGTCTTGAGAGATTCTAAGTGTGTCACAATGCTGAGGATGGTTATAATCTACTGATACAGTCACCTCCTATCCATTAACTGGGAATTTTAAGCATTGGTGATAAGTGGAAGGTACTGCCTACATTTCATGGATCCATGGGCATCTTAAGAGTATGTTGTAAGTTAACTCTTTTTCCAGTACCTGGCATGCTATGTGTTTCATCATTGGTCCCACTTGAATGGGTAACACAATCAGTCCCTTAGAAGATCTCTCTTCCTCATCATATGCCTTTATTATCATTTTCCTTTGGGCATCAATATCATCATCTGAATACCCTAGTGCATGAATTAACTTTAGAGTGAAAATGTTCAAACTAGCTCCCCCATCTATTAAGACTCTTTTGACATGATGATTGTGGATCGAGACTTCAATATGGAGTGCAGTGTTATGGGGATGGTTAAGTTACACATCATCCTATTCAGAGAATGATAGATAGTGTGGTGTAGTCAAATGCCCCGCCATAGCCTAGAATTGGCAAACATCTAGATTTTTCGGTACCGTAGTGGCAACTAGTGCTTATTCTAGAACCTCCTTATGTGATGGTGATAGTTTGAGGAGTTCTAGTATTGATATCTGCACTGGAATTTTTTGAAGCTGATGGAAAATGTTGTAATGGGATGGAGGTGGAGTTGTGTTTTTAGGTGCAAATCCCTTTAAGATTACTTTGGATTGTCCCCTTGTCATTAAATTTACTGGTTGATAGTCCCGTTGTTGTTTGATTTTTAAAACATTTATTTGATTTTCAGAGACTTGTATGCTTGGGAGAAAATCCAAAGGGGTAGTGTTGTTGGTTTTGTGTTTGTCCATGTGATGACCAATGGTATTATCATTTTCTACTTTGGTAAGACAAATGATCGTGGTATCGTAGACATGATTGATATTTTTACCTTTGTTGTTCATAGAAGATGATGCTCCTTTGTCATAGTTTGGTAAAGGGTCCTTGAAGGATGTATGATCATTGTTGTTTTGGTGTCCCTTTAAATATACCTTGTTATTTTTGATCAGATCTTGAACTGTGTGTTTTAACTCCATGCAATCATTAGTCTTATGGCCTTTATTGTTGTGGAAGTTGTAATAATCTGTGTCATTCCACCATAGTGGTTTGACCTTTGGATCCCAGAATCTCGCTTCCCATGTAGTGATAAGACCACTTGCAACTAGTTCCTTCATTGTTGATTCCAATGTTTGGCCTAAAGGTGTGAATCTACGCTGGTTTGATGATTTTTGGTATGTTTGCGGTTTTGTGATTTCGTTGGTTTGAATGACGTTTGACTTGACAATTTGATCATTGTTTTGATTTGTTTTTGAAGTAGATGCTGTCAAGTTGAAAACTAGTTTGGCATTTTGTAAATCATTTTCCATTTCGTTGGTTCTCGTATTTCTATTCTTTTGCCAAAATTTTGGTTTGTCATTGTTGGGGTATTGATTTGAGGAGTTTGTGTTATTTGATTTTTCATTGTAATGTTTAATAACCCCTCTTTTGACCAGCACTTCTTCAATCTTAAGGCCATTTTCTATCACCTTTTTGAACATAGGAGGACATTGTAATTTGAGTTTGTAACTCATCTCCTCCATCAAATTGTCAATGAACAACTCCATTTTCTCTTCCTCAAGAATGGAGTGAGGATATCTAGCGAATAGTCGTCGCCATCTTTGTAAAAAGGAAAAGAATGTCTCCCCTTTGTTTTGTTTCATGTTCTATAGATCCTTTATCGTGACATCATGTTGGATGTTAAAAGAATACTGGGATATGAACCTGTTGACAAGTTCTTCAAAAGTTCGTATCCCTAGTTGTAATTTGGAAAACCATTCCATACACGAACCTCCCAAGCTTCTTGGGAAAAATCTCATCAGGTAAGTTTCCTCTTGAGAAAACTCTAGGCTCATGGTCTTGAATTCCCAAATATGATCGATCGGATTTGTCTTTCCATTGTATTTTTCTAACTTCGGGAATTGACAGTGTCGAGGAAAAGGTATCATGTCGACTGTTGAGTCAAAAGGATAAGGACAAATGTCCTGTAATGCATAGCTTTTGGTGTTTCCTTTTGTCATGTCTTGTATTTGTTGTTGTAAGTTTTGCATTTGGGTTGTTAAGGCAACGATCGGATCTACGCCTTGTGTGTGTTGTGGTATTTCGGTTTTGCTTGTTCTAGGGGCTTCTCTTAGGCAATTTACATCAAAGTCTTTGGGAAGCTTAGTACTTGATTCAACCAACATTAAGAGGTATTTTTCCATGTCCTCCTCTAAGATCTTTTCCATGAATTTATGGAATTTTGTATCCTGTTGTGCTGTTTGTATGTCTTCTAGAGTTATTTCATTTTTGTCACTTTGATGTAGACTATTCCAGGGATTTTCTTCTGCCATTGTATTTGTTGTTTCAAGTTCCTTTTCTAAGACCCTCTATTTTTGTAACTTGGTGAAGATTGGCATACAAGTGTGGATGTTTAAGACTCTTTATTGTAAAATTTGATTTGGGCTTGTGGCATATTCTATCATTGGTTGTGGGATGTAGGACTGACGTATGCATTGGCTATGATTATGATATTGTGTGAGGGATCTCCTTTGGAAGAAGGCTCGTGAATACAGAGGTTCTATGGCGTAATCAATAGCATAACCCCTAGCGAAATCGTGATACCTATGAATGAAGGTTCTATGTTGTAACAAGATCTTTCGACTTTGATATAAGAAACATCTTTTTATCAAAATATTTTGGTAACCAAGTGGTCTCTTGGGTTTCTTGACTTTTATGGTTTTCTTGACAAACTTGTTGATTTCCACTCTCGAATCATGAATTTTTCTACCCTGATTGGATTTTCTATTTTCTGGATGATCCATTATCTAATTTTTAATGATTTTTGAAAACACAACAAGCAAATTATAGAATAATTATTTGAATCTTAGAATCTGAACAGATAGTGTATATTCAAGAACCACGAATGGTCCTTATTGATTTTCACTCATTTTTTTTGACAAATATATACTTTCAGACAGACTCACTCTTAAAGTCAAAAAGGTCATTGTTATACTCAACAAACCACATCTTAAAATTGTGTTGACTCACACAGCTGTGTCACCCCCTAGAGGGCACCCGTGTTTTTTTCATTTCCAGGTGCGCACTCAAAATTGGATTTCTCGTCCTTTGAGCAAATGGTCCTTGGAAATTATATGGTGAGTGTCTTGGGGGCAGATTCTTCCCTCCCCTTGCACTGTGAGTATTACAACATTTGGTTACTGACTTGGCTAGATACTATGCTACGGTTCTTAGATAGGTTTTCCATGTGATGCAGTAAATGATAAAATCCCTCAGGAGACCTCCCAATCTTTAAAACAAAGATTTTGGGGATGGTTATCTTGCACACTATCATCAAGTTGGAATTTCATCAACAACTTTCATTTTGATTAGAGTAGATTGGAATCCTTGGCTTTAGGCGTTCCCATAGGGTGAGTAATTTTTCCCACTACGATAAGCCTTCTAAAGGTTTAAACAAAAGCGTAAATTTGCATGAAAATAAAGGATGAGTTTGGCACTTTGATCACCTAGTTAAGGGGAGAGCATAAGCCTATTCACCACACAAGCACAACAAATAAATGATTTGTTTCAAGCCCAAAGACAATTTTTTCTAATCTATGTGATGATTTTGCTTCACAAAAATCATGGTGTCCATTTTAACTGATATAGCAAAAGTGTAATGGCTACCCTAGGATTGATAAATTTTAAACTGAAATGGCTACCCTAGGATTGATAAATTTTAAACCAAGTGACTATCCTAGGATTGGTTAATTTTAGTCAAAAATGCATCAAAATTAAATTCTGGCTGCGACCATGTCGGATCTAGATAACTAATTACAGAAGCACTGAAACATCCAATGAAAGCGTTGAGATAGAGTACCGAAGTGCCAAAGTTTTTCACAGAAGTGCTATATCAACTATACTACAGATCAGTGGTCAAGGCGCTTAAACAGTTCATGGAAGCGCTATAGTAGAAGCACTAAAACATTTAGCAAATGTGCCGAAATAGAGCATGAAAGCGCCATAGTTTTGCATGGATGCGCTATAGTTTTTGATGGAAGCGCTATAGTTTTTGATGGAAATGATCAAATAGAACACACTGAAAACTTGCGTGACACTTTTCATATTTTTTTACAAAATATGGGGTTAAGGCCCCACGGTGGGCGCCAAATTGTAAGTGTGAAATATGTAAGAGTAAAAAAACTATTAAAACTTCTTAATATGACATTATGTCAAATAATTCAATCACAAATTAAGCTATTAAAACAAAAAGCTCATTTGAAAGCGTCATATTGCTCTCTATCTCCAAAGATTTATTAAACTACTATGGCTCTCAGATCATGTAGGCAATGTGACTATTAAAATGACAATCTGAAGAATGAGAAGGATTCTAAATACAGGAAACTAATCCTATATGATTATTACTAAACTTGACATGAATTCAAATAAAAGAAAGCTACGACAAACTAAATACAACCATGATTATGAAATAAAGCTATGATGTTATTGCTTGAATACTTGAATTCTTGAATGATTTCCTGCAGAGTAAGATTGCACAAACTTGATAATCTAGGATCCTTTTTTTGTTGAATGAAGGTGTATTTATAGATTTCCTGGTAGAAACTTTGCATAGGGGCAGCAAAGTAGAGGCTTGGATTCAATTTGGAGGATTGAATGGTGAGAGATGGAGGAGATTGAGAAGATTTTGGGAATTGTCTCTACCCATGAAAACACTAGGCAAGAGAATAGGAAGGATTGATGGAAGAGGATGGAGAGATGAATTTCCAATTTGTCTCCAAATCTTTCCGTGAAGTTTGAATCAATTAATTTTGACATATTTTTGACATAAATTAGACATAGGATATCTAATTTGATTTTGAGGAAATATAGAGGAATATTCTTTATGCCTTTATTTAAATATATTTGATTTATTTAAATTAGCCAAAGAGGGATAAATAATTTAATAGAACAAACTATAGAATTTGTTTATTCAATAAAAATAGAAGAATAATTAATCAATAAAGTGTTTGACCTTTATTAGATTAATTAAGATTGATGTGATAGAATAAAGTAGAGGAAATGATAATTAAATGAAACAAAGTATTTAATTTTTCTTATTTAATTAAGATGAGATAATAGAAGAATTAGAAGAATTTAAATGTGAATTTAAACATGAACTATATAAATAAATATTTCTATTTATTCAATAGTAGAGGAAATTTAGGATAATTAATCAAATAATTTGTATTTAATTAATCGAATTCTCTAGATGAATTTTAGGTGTATACAGTATCCTCCCAAGGTTTCTCCAGAACTGTCAAAGGTTTATACAATCCAACATTCTGACTACTCCCTTTTGCAACTTGAAAAATTCTACAACTTTGCACAAATTTCCTAACATCCTTATGAATCTGTGGCCAAAAGTAATTCTCACTTAGCAGTGCTACTATCTTATCAATTCCAAAGTGTCCTGCCATTCCTCCACTATATTTTTCTTTCACCAAACTGTGCCTTATTGAAATCCGGGGTATACACAACTAATTCCCCTTGAACAACATATTGTCTTGAATGAAATAATCCAACCACTGACTCCTATCCTCCAAGACCGGTTATGTACAAGCTCTCCAAGGTTCTGCAAAATATGGGTCTTCTTCAGACAAGTTCTTCAATTCATCAAAGCCTAATGTCCCCACTCTCATTTCTGCTAGTAAATTTCTTCTCCAACTCAAAGCATCAACAACTCTATTTGACTTTCCACTCATATGTTTCAAAACAAAAGTATAGCTTTGCAATAATTCTACCCATCTCATGTGTCTCTAATTCAATTTACCTTGAATATTCAAATACTGTAACACCTAATTATTTGTATACAACACAAACTCCTTAGGCGACAAGTAATGTCTCCACTTCTTCAAGGCTTGAACTATGGCATAAAAATATTGGTCATACACTGAATACCTTCTCCTAGCGTCATTCAATTTCTAATTGAAATAAGCTACTAGTCTTCCTTCTTGACTTAATACTGCTCCAATTGCATTTCCATTTGCATCACAATCTACCTGAAATACCTTATTAAAGTCTAGTAAATCCAACATAGGCTGCTTAGTCACCTTTTGTTTCAACAACTCAAAAATTTTATCCACTCCAGATGTCCACCTAAAATATTTCTTATGTCCTCTCATTGTTTCTGTCATAGGACTGCAAATAGAACTAAAATTCCTAATGAACTTTCGGTATAAACTAGCCAATCCATGGAATGATCTTACATCTCCAATGCTTTCTAGTGTAGGGAATTCAACAATTGATCTTACTTTCTCAAGATCCATCTCCAATCCATCAACATATATTACAAATCCCAGATATACCAATTCTTTCTTCATGAAACTACACTTCTTAATGTTTATCAACAACTACTCCTCTCTCAACCTCTGCAAAACTTGTCTTATATGCAAAAAATTTTCTTCTCTACTCTTACTAAAAATACAGATTTCATCCAAATAGACAATCACAAACTTACCCAAAAATTTCTTCAATACCTCATTCATCAGCCTCTTGAAAGTAATCAATGCATTTCTTAGTCCGAAAGGCATCACCAACCACTCATACAATCCTTCATTTGTTTTGAATACTATCTTCCACTCATCCCCTTCTCTGATTCTGATATGATGATATCCACTCTTCGAATCTATCTTTGTAAAGTATTTAGCTCCACTCAAACAATCCATAATGTCATCCGTCTGAGGCAAAGGAAATCTATATTTCACTGTAATTTTGTTTATGGCTCTAGAGTCTATACACATCCTCCATTATCCATCCTTCTTAGGTGCTAGCACAATAGGTACTGCACAAGAACTTAAGCTTTCTCTGATCAAACCCTTCCTCAATAATTCTTGCACATGTCTATTCAATTCTTCATTCTCTGTCGGTGTCATTCGGTGTGCCACTTATTAGGCAAACTAGCTCCAAGAATCAAATCCATGCAATGACTAATACTTCTCATAGGTGGCAATCTATCAGGTACATTCTCTGAAATGATAGCTTCATATTCTATCAAAAACTCTTGTATCTCCTCTGGTTGTTCTTCTACATGCTTCAAGTCTTCAACCTTCTTAGGAACCAAGGCATAACACATCTTCTCATGTCTTAGTCCATCTAGAAATCTCCTTCTATCAACCAAACAAATTCTAGCACTCGTGTAAACCTCAACTTTAGGAACATCCTCCAATGGCAACAAAATTTGCTTCATCCCATTAGCAATAATGGTATATGTGTTCTTTCCGTCATGAATAGCCTATCTATCATACTGCCAAGGCCTTCCCAACAAAACATGGCATACATCCATAGGTATGATATCACACAAAACTTCATCATGATAATTTCCTATCTTCAATTTCACTTAACACTGTTCACTTACTAGTATCTTATGCTCATCTTAAATCCATGCTATCTGATAAGGCTTTGGGTGTTTCAATCTTTCTAGCTTCAACTTGGTCACCATTTCTTTAGAAACTAGGTTCTTAGAGCTTCCAGTGTTAATAATCACTTTGCAATATTTACCAGCTACTTTGCATCTAGTTCAGAACAAATTCTTTCTTAGCAACGGTTCCCGCTCCATCTCACTATGACACAATACACTTCTGTTCACCAACACTTCTCCCTCTTCCTATTTATTAGATGATCCGACATGATCCTCCTCTACAAAGGTTGTTCTTCTACTATTCTCTATCTTTCCTCTAGTCTCTCCTTGATTACATTCAAATGCTCTATGTCCTTCTCCACCACACTTAAAAAAAGTTCCCCTGAATACTCTTTTCTCCTATCCTCTATCATCTTTTCTATAACCCTCATTTCGGTAACCACCATATCCTCCTCTCTAGTAATATTTTCCATCATATATATGATACAAATTATCATTCTTACTGACTTCCTTATCTTTATTCTGATCGGTAAGAGGTCCTCTTCCTCGTCTAGTAAAAATTATTCCTCTCTGAAATATTCCACCTCTTCCTCTTTGTCTCTGCTCATGTCTTTTATTCAGCTTCTCTTCTGCTTTTAGCGCACATTGATATGTCTCCTCCAAACTCAACAACATGATCAAACTGATCTTATCATGTATAGATGACCTCAATCCATTCACATATCTGGCTACTTTCTCGATCTCATCCTCTAAATGTCTGGATTTGATATTCAACTTGTAGAACTCCTCAGTATACTCTGTCACAGTCGATTCCTTCTGCTTCAAATTCTGCAACTTTTAGAACAAATTAATCTAATAGTCTATAGACATAAAATTTGTCTCTAAGTTATTCACCATCCAATCCCATGATTTTATCTTCTCCTTTCCTCTTCTTTGCCTATTTGTCTGAAAATATTCCCAGCAAAGGGATGCATGTCCTTTTAACTTTGTACAATAAAATTTCACCTTCTTATCTTTGGTGGTACCTTGAAAATAAAAATACTTCTCCATCTCCATTATCCAATGAAGCAATTCATTTGAATCCAGCCTACCACTATAATCCAGTGGATTGAAATGTGGTTTAGTATTCACTCTAGTTAGGGCTCTTATGAACCTCTCTTCTCCCTAGTCAAGGTCAGATTGATCTTCTCTTTCCCTTTATTCCTATTCTTCTACCTCTTCATCGCTCACATCATCAACTAGTCGACCTCTCCTATGGGCTGTTTCGACTGCATCTAATCTGGCAATAATTCCTGTCAACATCTCCATCAAAGCTGGGTCTACATTTCCATGCGCTCCATTTCCTCTACCATTTCTTCTTCTTTCCATCTTTACACAAGTCCTCTGTAGCTACAGGTCAGATCCTCAGTCTGCCACCCCACAAAATCTTCATCAAGACTTCACAAAATATAACAATCTGTCACAGAATGAATCTTACTTTGATACCAATTTGGTGTAGTCACGATAGGAGGGTCCTCAAAGAGAACAATCAATACTATGCAACAAGAGTTATAGAATAAAATCAACTCATAATATGAAGGAAAACATAGTTTCAAACCTATTGATATGTTTTTTATGCAATTCTCAACACAGGTAATGCATAGGTGCATCACCTCTCTTGAAAGATAATCTTCCACAATTAGATTGTAGAACACTATCCCAAGGTCTCTAATGTTAGGTCTTGACAGTGCTTGGAATATCTCAGTTGTTTCATGTGATTTGATGGAATCACAAGGCAGACTTACAGATGAGTTACAAAGCATGGGGAGTTGGGTCTGCAAATGGAATTCTTAAGATGGGAGAGTTGCTATGCATTTGGTGCAGGTTCAAACATCAGTCTTGAACTCCATTTCATCATTGGATTTAGCTTTACAATGTGAAATGAACCTTTCCTAAGGTTACCTATTAAAAAAAGGAAAAAAATTAGGGGAGAGAGTAAGTTCTTAGACATGAAACTATGAATGAACAGTGATCATGGAGGCTACTATAGTAGACAAACTCCCTAAACTGGGTTTTTCTTGGCCAAGAGGATCCTACAGCTACACAAAACCAATACAATCTTCTAAGGACTACAGATTTTCAGATTACACACACATCATGCATATGCAATTGAACTAAGTTGCAACAATAAAGGAAGGGATCTCAGACTAGCTTTACAAAGTATTTCATCATCAACAAACCACAAAAAGAATGAGCTAGAAATTCATCAAATACTGAAACAATAATCACCATCACCACTTCCATTCAAGAAACTCACAACTAAATTAAAAGGGAAGTAGAACCATGCATACAAGATGAGAAAAATCAAAGAGAACATCCATAAAATCATGCAATGATGTCTTCTATTTCTGTAAATGTGTTTTACACTAGCTCTCCAACCATTTATAAATGAGGGGGAGACCACTATTTATAGTTTTCCAAAGATCGAATGAATGGATAGGATTCATTTAAATTGTGTGGCACAAATTTAATTGTACTAGGGCTTCACCTACAACATAATATTCAACAATTTAAAATACATCTTTTGTTTTTTTCCCTATTTTGTTTTTTAGTGTCCAGGTGTTGTAGCAGTTTTGTCTTCTAGCTGATTTTCCTTTTACTGTAGCTGAAACTGCCTGAAAGCTGCCCTTTGTTTGATGGAATTGCAAAATTCTTCATTGGATTAAACGAGCTTGTTGACAACTGACATCAATGGATTGTTTGCCTCTGATTCAAGCAGACAACTCCTGATGGATCACTATTGTTTGTTTGGAGGGAAGAAACAACTACTCCCCCCACCACCTTCAAGGATATAGGCTTTCCTTTCTGTTGATGGGTGCTATGAAGAGAGGTGGGCATACAATGAATGGTGATAGAAGCTATGTGCTTTCATTGTTCAACTTTCTCAATGGGTCTCCCCATGGACCTGCGGTAGGCTTCTTGAATCCTGCATACATGAAGTGCCATAAGTGCTTTCATACATAGATCAAGGAAAATATTAGTCAAATCGTAAAAAATCCTTGTTAGATTCACCCATGCATCATCAGAAGATCATAATATTCACTGTAAATTTCCATTAGCAATTTACTGGAGGGAGTTTGGATGGTCTGGGCCCGAGAGGTCGTACTTCCCTAGCTAGAATGTTGTTTTGAAAAGGTGAATAGGGCAGGGCTACCTAGATGATTTCTCTCGGATTCAAATTCAGGAAATTTGAAAATTTCATAGGGAAGAGCATCCAATTTCAATATGTGGGTCAAAGCTTCTTTCCAGATTAGGAGGTGATTGAATCATCATTGGGGCACCCAAAGTTACGAGGAGGGAAAGCTGTCTGGAGTTTTCTATTTGGAACAACCATGGTGAGGCGACATTCCAAGGATGGAGTTCTGGGATCTGAGATCCATTAGGCTGAAAGACGACTGGTCAAATTTGTAACTTTTGTAATCATTTGGGTGCTCAGATCGCGAAAGCTAGAAAGCCATTGGAGGATGGCCGTGAGAAACAGCGGGTCACAGATGAAAGTTCATTGGGAGCAACTTGATGTACTAGACCCGAGTGTGAATTTTTCCTTATGTTTGTTCATTGAATGCTGATGGTGATCGAAGCATCAAGGTCTAGAGGCTGGAGGGATGGTCTGAGTTTTCCCTTCGGGATGACCAGAATGGGATGGAGCCGACAGCAAAAGCCCAACGGTCAGGGCCTGACAAAGGTTGAGGATTTTAGTTTTCTCGCTCTAGACTCACATGACAGAGAGAAGATCGAGGCCTGGAGGTCAGAAGGTAGTCATCCCAAGGCCGTTAGAAATGGCGAAATAGGAATGACGGCCCGTGGATGGAGGTCCGTGAACTAGGACCTGAAGGGCATTAAGATGTGTCAATTTCACTTAGCATGCCCTATGACAAAGAGCATGGTAGGCTTCAAGGCTCAGATGAATGGGGAATAAATGATGTTTGAAATGGTGAAAAGGGGATGACACTCCATAGGGAGAGTTCCGGGGATGGCTAGGGAGGGATGAATTTCCCGGAACAACCATGGAGGGATGAAGTTCCGAAAATGGTCAAGGAGGGATGAAGTTCTCAGAACAACCATGGAGGGACAAAGTTTTGAAAATGGCTAAGGAGGGAGAGTTCCTAGAACAACCACAGAGGGATGAAGTTTTGAAAATAGCCAGGGAGGGACGAAGTTTCCAGAGCAATAGTGGAGGGACGAAGTTCCAAAAACAACCAAGGAGGGATGAAGTTCCCAAAACAGCAGCAGAGGGAAGGAGTTTCAGAAATGGCCAAGGAGGGACAGAGTTTCCAAAACAACCATAGAGGGATGGAGTTCTGGAAACAACCAGGGAGGGACAAAGTTCCCAGAACAGTCGTGGAGGGATGAAGTTCTGGAAACAGCCAGGGAGGGATGAAGTTCCTAGAATAGCCGTGGAGGGATGGAGTTTCGAAAACAACCAGTGAGGGATGGAGTTCCAGAAATGGCCAGGGAAGGATGAAGTTCATAGAATAGCCATGAAGGGATTGAGTTCTAGAATGAAATTTCTGCAACTTCTTGAAACTTAATGAAACCTTGGCAGTTCACCTAGGCACCAAAAAAACATCCCAAATCCATAGGAAACTTGTCCCTAAAGTCAAAAACAAAGGAAAAAGTGAATCAAGCGAGTAGGGATGAGGTCCAGAGGATGTTGGGGCAATGGGCGAAGGGAAATACACAAGGGAACTTCTGCGAACGCAAAAGACTTGGCGAAACTCAGGTAAGTGAATTTGGTCAAGGGAATTTGATCATTTGAAGGCACATGACCAATTTAGGCTCTAGGAATGGGGCATGCAAAATGAGATAGGAGCAAAGCCACTCATCTAGAGTGAAAAGAGGTTTTTCTCCTATCCATGGTGGGGCATGTGTGCAAAACATGCACAACAAATGGTGACTCTAATGGGGAAATTCTCTAGAGAATTTTGATGACAAACTGGAATCACGAACCTCGAATCTCTAGTTCTGATCTTCACGCTAGGGAAAACAAGCCAGATGCTCAACTAAAGGATCAAAACCACTAGTTAGTCCAAACTTCAGTATGCTGAAAATCTAAGTGTGTACAATTGCGTCAATTCCCATCCTTTAGTTGCTACAAGAACCCAAGTTCTGTCAAGCTAAGCTATGTAGCTTATTCTAACTCCAAAAGCATCTAGGGAATTTCCTCGCTGTCAGTCAGGTGTCCATAGCCCCGATGAGGTTGTCATTGTGATTCTCCCAAACATTGCTCTACTACTTGTTGGGCGTCCATAACCTCGATAGAGTTGCTCGGATACCCCTGCAAAGCTGAATTTATTTTCTTTTGATTTAAATATTTTGCTTTATTTCTTTTGTTTCCTTTCTTTTGATTTCCAAATTTCAATTCTTTTTATTTCAACCCGCAAGCATTGAAGCTCGCGCTTAGGGCTGAGAATCATAGTGGTGTTGAAGCATAATTTTAGATTTTTCACTTAACTAGACTTCACAAAGGACCTACAACGACCTCCAGATTCTTAAAATATGTGAGAGACATAAGATTCCAGAATACATCAGAATCAAACCAACCAATGACTTATCCTCCTTCAATTAAACAACTAGATCACTTGACACTATGAAAAGATCCTCACCATCCACTCTAAAAACTTGATTAGAGTTTGATGAAGAAATACATAGAACAACCCCAGGTGATAAGTATGGTTGTTGTGTGAAAATATGTTCCCAGCCAAAAGTAGAGGGACCCTGAGCAAAGCAGTAGTAACGCAACAAGAAAGTGGAAGCAAAGCAAATGAAAAGTGAACACCAAAATTAACCAAAGCAGGACAAGGAAAGAAAACAATGAAGAAACTACTCTAAAGCAAGCAACCTATAGCAAACCAACTAACCTAAGGAAAGCAGGAAAGAAGAGTATTTACTGGAAACCTACACTACTAAAAAATGAGCTATGTACAAAGAACTATGTTCAGGCAAGGCGAATTGATATGAATGCCAGATGGACTTTGTAATGCATGCATAAGTAAAAAGGAAATCATTATCATTCTTAACCATGAAAATTTATCTTTATATTCCAAAAAATGAAATTCAACGTTGCAACACTCAAGTTCAGTCACCTGATCAGGGAAAATCAGCAATTGAGGAGGCTCTCTAAACCCATGGTTAATCCATAAACACGTTTGTCTCCCCTCATTCCAATAATCAAAATGATAAGTGCAACTATGAAAATTAACATGAGCAAGGAAGGATAGAACCTGGATTTCATTGTACAATTGTGGTAGTGTTTGACAATCGAGAACAAGCACTGCATCCTCAGTCTTTGCATCAACAACCTCAGGTGGGCATGGTGGAGGGGGAAACACTTCAGGTATCAAGCCTAGATAAGGTAGGGAGAATGGGGTAGCAAACACTTCTTCCACATCTTGCATGGGACCAACAATCCCTATCAACTATTCTTCGAGAAGATAGACTTCATCTCTTTGATCTTCTGCAAACCAAGTGTCCACTTGATTGTTGTCCTCAAAAGGTAGCATGCTTCCCCACTTCCTTTCCCAAGTGTTGTCCTTATTTATGTGGTTTTCAATGTTATGGG
The DNA here is from genome assembly GCA_007115665.2 of Sequoiadendron giganteum. Taxonomy (NCBI): domain Eukaryota; kingdom Viridiplantae; phylum Streptophyta; class Pinopsida; order Cupressales; family Cupressaceae; genus Sequoiadendron; species Sequoiadendron giganteum. Next base: position 313,664,379 of record CM021104.1, read on the forward strand.
ACAATGACATGCACAAATCTATCTTATTGCAGCCATCTGAATATGAAGGAGGATCAACAATGATCATGGCAGAAGGACTCCAAGTTGCATCTTGTAGTCGACCAGGTGCTTCATCTTTGTTGGTAGTTATCTCAGCACCCCCACCCTTATGTTCTTCTCTTTTCTGTTCATGCATCTCATCATGATGTTCACTTGTTTCCCCTTGTTTACTATCACAATAGACAGAGAAGAAACCCCTCTCCCAATCCGGAAACTCTAGTGCATCACTGTTCAGAGGCTCAAGGAGTTTGTCTTCATCACTAGCGTCTTCTAGGATGTGCTCTTCCTCAGCTTGAGAATACCTCTATAGTACAAATCCCAATGGAAAGGTCATCAATTTATGTCACCTCATCAAGGGGACCAAAATCCACTACGCAATCTCCCTCCAAGGACTTGTCATAAAGCCTATCGTCGATGGTGCATAAATTCTCTTGAAGAGGGAGAAATTCTTGATGAGTGGTGGACAAACTTCTTGTTTGATCTAATTCATTGGTTGGAAGATCGAGATTGTATTGTTTTCCTTCTTCTACTACTATCTCAACATCCTCTTAAGGACTACCTTCAGCTAGGTTGTCACTTGGCTCGGGCTCTTGATCCTCACGTTCCATCCTTGAAGCAACTACAAGAAGTGGTGTGCTTGGCTACCTTGCTTGTTCTTTGACTTGCTTAATGGCTTCTTGTCACAGTCCACATGTGAACTCCAAATGCAATGAATCATGAAGTCTGCACCAATTTGGTAGTAGTAGCACCTCCAAATCCACTTGGTATTTCAGCTTTGACTAATCCTTTGCTAATCTAGAGATGCGCTAGTCATATATTTTTGCAACTGGGTCTTCATCATCACTTGAAAAAGAATCTTGATGGTAGAAAGCCGTGGCGAGTGGTTGTTCCCACTCCTCCAAACTTTCATTTTCAGATTCTCGATTGCTGTCATTGACGAAGGAGAGGTCTTCTAATCTGATTTCACTTATACTCTCGTCATTGTTTTTTGTTGTTCTGAAGCTGTCAACCTCTTCCTCTTTTTGATTTTCAACATTTTCATTGGTTGCTGCAAACTTTGTTGACCCATCCTCAACTACCAATGGCTCCTCTTCCTAAGTGGAGGAAATCCCTTTATTTATGGAGGGAAAGCCTTCTGAATTAGTTACAATCAAATTTTAATCAAGGTACTTTGCTATCCCAAGAATTTCAACCTCTTCCTCTTGAATTTCAACTTCAGTGTTTGTTGTCCCAACATCTATTTCTGTGAAGCTTCCTGGTCTGAATTGAAGGTGCTATCCTCTAGATGCTGACAACTTTTCTACCTCATGGGATGACTCCTCCTTGACAGTCGACTGCTCCAACTTTTCTGAACAACCCTTGACTTGGGTGATGATGTTTGCACATGATGAACAAGTAAATTATGAATGTGGTGCATTGTGAAATCTGCAACAGCTTGACATTAGTACTTCCTCCAATCTTGGTTTATCTTCGCTACCCAATCATTCTTGGATCAGTTCTTCAAATGCTTTGGCTCCCATGGTTGTCAATTCTTCCTTCGAGTCTACAAGGGCTAAACGCTAATAGATTTCCCAAAAGGGAATTTCTCCCTACAAGAATCTTTAAACTCTATCCAAGAATGTTAGACACTCTAATTCATTATGCCTGCAAGTGCAATGGATCCTACACTTGTCTGCCAATGCAAACTACTGCAATGGCCTCTTTAGTCTCCTATTTAAATCTTCATGTAGCTGAATGATGTCAATTTGCAAATGCTGCTCCATCTCAGCTAAACTTTGTTTTCCTTCAAAATTTTATGATTTTAAGCTTCAACATTAAAAGAGATCTCCTTATATCAGATTTCTTCTTTGAAAGTGTTCGTTTCAAATTCCAATTTTCAGCTTTGTAGCCCCAACATGTCATGCCCTCCTTCTAGCGCCAGTTCTGTCGATGTGTTTTTTATGCACTTCTCAACATAGGTAATGCATAGGTGCATCACCTCTCTTGAAAGACAATATTCCACAATTGCATTGCATAACACTATCCCAAGGTCTCTAATGTCAGGTCTTGATAGTGCTTGGAATATCTCAGTTGTTTCATGTGATTTTTTGGAATCACAAGGTGGACTTACAGATCAATTAAAAAGCATGGGGATTTGGGCCTGCAAATGGAGTTCTTAAGATGAGAGAGTTGCTGTGTGTTTTCTCTAGGTTCAAACAACAGTCTTGAACTCCATTTTATCATTGGATTTAGCTTTACAATGTGCAATGAACCTTGCCTAAGGTTATAGGGAAGAGAGTAAGTTCCTAGACTTGAAATTATGAATGAATAGTGATCATGGAGGTTGCTACAGTAGACAAACTCCCTAAAATAGGTTTTGCTTGGCCAAGAGGATCCTACAGTTACACAAAACTAGTGCAATCTTCTAAGGATTGAAAATTTTCAGATTACACACACACATCATGTACATGAAATCATACTAAGTTGCAAAAATAAAGGAAGGGAGCTCATAATAGCTTTACAAAGTAGTTCATCATCAACAAACCACAAAAATCATGAGCTTGAAATTCATCAAATAATGAAACAACAATCACCATCACCACTTCCATTCAAGAAACTAACAACTAAATTAAAAGGGAAGTAGAACCATACATGCAAGATGAGAAAAATCAAAGAGAACATCCATAAAATCATGCAATGATGTCTTCTATTGCTGCAAATTATTTTTACACCATCTCTCCAACCATTTACAAATGAGGGGGAGACCCCTATTTATAGTTTTCCAAAGCCCGAATGAATGGATAGGATTTATTTACATTTTGTGGCCCATATTTGATTGCACTAGGGATTCACCTACCCCACAATATTCATCAATTTAAAATACATCTTTTTTTCTTTCCCTATTTTGTCTTTTAGTGTCTAGGTGCTATAAAAGTTTTATCTTCTAGCTGATTTCCCTTTTACTGTAGCTGAAACTGCCTAAAAGCTGCCCTTTGTTTGATGGACTTGCAACATTCTTCATTGGATCAAACGAGCCTATCGACATTTGGCATCAATGGATTGGTTTCCCTTGATTCAAGTGGACAGCTCCTGATGGATCACTATTGTTTGTTTGGAGGGAAGAAACAACTGCTCCCCCCACCACCTTCAAGGATATAGGCTTTCCTCTAATGCTAGCTCTATTGATGGGTGGTACGAAGAGAGGTGGGCATAAAATGAATGGTGAAAATAGCTATGTGCTTTCCTTGTTCAACTTTCTCAATGGGTCTCTCGACGGACCCGTGGTAGGCTTCTTGAATCCTGCATACATGAAGTGCCATAAGTGCTTTCATACACAAATCAAGACAAATGTTAGTTAAATCCTACAAATTCCTTGTTAGATTCCCCAATGCATCATCGAAAGATCAGAATATTTAGTGTAAATTTCCATTAGCAATTTACTAGAGGGAGTTTGGACGGTCTGAGCCCGAGAGGCCAGACTTCCCTGGCTAGAATGTTGTTTTGAAAGGGCGAATATGGCAGGGCGACCCAGATGATTTCTTTTGGATTCAAATTCAAGTAATTTGAAAAGGTCATGGGGAAGAGCGTCCAATTTCAATATGTGGGTCAAAGCTTTTTTCCAGATTAGGAGGCGATTGGATCATCATTGGGGCACCCAGAGTTACGAGGAGGGAAAGCTATCTGGAGTTTGATGTTTGGAACAACCATGGTGATGTGGCATTCCAGGGATGGAGGTCCAGGATCTGAGACCCGCGAGGTTGAAAGATGCTGGTCAACTTTGTACCTTCTTTAGTCATTTGGGTGCTCGGACCATGAAAGATAGAAAGCCATTGGAGGATGGTCATGAGAAATGATGAGTCACATATGGAAGTCCAGTGGGAGCAACCTAGTGTACTAGACTCGAGTGTGAATTTTTCCTTATGTTTTTTCATTGATGCTGACAGTGATCAGAGCATCGAGGTTCGAAGGTGGAGTCTCGACGGTGAAAGCCTGGTGGTTAGGGCTCGACGAAGGTGTAAGACTTGAGTTTTCTCACTCTAGACTCACGTGATAGAGAGAAGGTCAGGGCTTGGAGGCTAGAAGGGAGTCATTCGAAGGCCATTTGAAACAAAGAAATAGCAATAGCGGCTCGTAGATGGAGGTCCAAAAATCGGGACCCGAAGGGCATTAAGATGTGTCAATTTCACTTAGCATACCCTATGACGAAGAGTAGGGTGGGCTTTGAGGCTCAGATAGATGGGGCAGAAATACCATTCAAAATGGCGAAAGGGGAAAACACTCTAGAGGTGGAGTTCTAGGGATGGGTCAGGGAGGAACAAAGTTCCTGGAACAACCACGGAGGGATGGAGTTTTGGAAACAGCCAAGGAGGGATGGAGTTCCTGGAATAGCCATGGAGGGACGAAGTTCTATAAATGGCCAAGGAGGGATGAAGTTCCCAAAACAACCATGGAGGGACGAAGTTTTAGAAATAGCCAAGGAGGGATGGAGTTCCTGGAACAACCACGAAGGGAGGAAGTTCCAAAAATGGCTAGGGAGGGACAAAGGTCCCAGAACAACTGTGGAGGGACAAATTTCTAGAAATATCCAGTGAGGGACGAAGTTCCCGGAATAGTCGTGAAGGGATAGAGTTCTAGAAACGACCAGGGAGGGACGGATTTCCTAGAACAACCACGATTGACGAATTTCCAGAAATAGCTAGGGAGGGATGGAGTTCCTGGAACAGCCGTGGAGGGATAAAGTTCTAGAAACAACCAAGGAGGGATGGAGTTCTTAGAACAACAGTGGAGGGACGGAGTTCCAAAAATAGCCAGAGAGGGATGAACTTCCTGGAATAGCCACTGAGGGACAAATTTCTGAAAACGGCCAGGGAGGGACGTAGTTCACAGAATAGCCATGGAGGGATAGAGTTCTAGAATGAAATTTCTGCAACTTCCCAAAACAAAAACATCCCAAAAACATCCCAAATCCATCCCTGGCAACACAAAAACATCCCAAATCCATAGGCAACTTGTCCCCAAAGTCAAAAACAAAGGAAAACATGAATTGAGTGAGCAGGGATGAGGCCTAGAGGACGTCGGGGCAATGGATGAAGGGAAACCCATAGGGGCACTTTCGTGAAAGAAAAAGACTTAGTGAAACTCAGGTAGGTGAATTTGGTCAGGGGAATTTGATCGTTTGAAGGAACATGACCAATTTAGGCTCCAAGAAAGGGGTACAAAAAATGAGATATGAGCAAAGCAGCCCATCTGGAGCGAAAAGAGGGGGTCCTTGCCCACGGTGGGGCATATGTGCAAAACATGCACAACAAAACCTTCTTATTATCATAAAATTCAATTACAAATAGTTAGTCACATCTGAGCTTATAGATTCGGCTCATAGGCCTGATACAACATGCTCAAAATACAATATTCTTATATGCTCCTTAATGCGAGCTGAAATCTTGCATGTCAAATCTTAAATCTACTTAGTCACCATCCTAATGATCAGATACAATGTTTTATATCATATCCAGCGGTCTAGAGTCATTCGCGTTGGCCAAAGATTATTACAATCTTTAATGAAGACAATGTAATGTGAATGAATTAGATCGACCTTCCATTTGAATTCCTCCTCGGTGGGTGCATAAGATGAATTGTGGACCTAAAATTAAGTTTGGGGACACTCCACAAAAAAAATTGAATCATGCCTCAAGGATCCACAAGTTACGGGAAAGATCCACAAGAGATCAAACTAGCCGTTAGGCTGAAAACTATTTCGGTGTCAGCTCAATAAACTGTTGCTTAATCCGAAAGTGATAATTTTCCAAAAAAAGATCCAATCATGCTGAAATACTGGAATATGGAAAATGAACATGTCCATGATGAAAACATAGATCCACATGATTTGGTGATCAAATATGATGAAATACCGAATCTGCCAACTTGAACTAGACAAAAACACGAACAAACTAAAAGAAAATATTTTTTGTTGATGCAGGATTTCAAAGAACCAAGTATGCTGTTGCATCACAACACATTTAAGAGCAGCAAAATCCTTAAGATGTTGTATTGTATTACTCAAGGCATTACATTCATTGGTAGAATGACCATAAACTCAATGATATAAATAAAATGAAATATTTATTGTAAAATTTATTTCATGTTCTTGGAGGAAGAGAAATCAGGTGGGTTTTGGGAAGCCTCAATAAGATATTCTTTTGATCCATAGTAGGGGTCATTTATTTCTCTTGTGAAGAAAGGATTCCTTTCTTTCACAAGATTTCATACACACTCAAGAATCTTTAGGTTTATATTGTGATATTTTTTATTCTCCCATAATGGAGGTTGTAAAATCTAATGAACCCCAATCATCACTAAAATATGTATTTGAAGATAAAGAAACATAATGACCATTATTTATATTTTTCTTAGGAGTGTTTTGAGTGATAACATTGACATTAAGAAAAGTTTTCTTCGATGCTTTCATTTCTTTTGAAGGGAAATAACCAAGAACTCTTGTTGTTTCTTGCATGCTAGGCTATATGGGGACATGGATACCTTGATATTTTACACCACATCCTTTTCCATTATAACTAAATTGTTTCAAGAGTTGGTACCCTCTTCCATAATTTTTTCCATCTCTTTCAAGGAAGGTGGTTTTTTGTAGTCACTTTCATCATAGGTAGATGTGTAATTCATGTTTTACTCACTACTAGAAGTTGTGAACTCTTGTGTCTTGGATATTTGAATATCATATTGTGTTGATACCATTACAAATTCAATCTCTTTTTCTATTTTTTTTGTAATCTTGTATTCCCCCACAGATGTAGGTAAGAAATTGAATGAACTCCAAACATAATCCAACAACTTTGTCACCAATGAAAGACACTCATATTTATTTTTTATTTGCAAAGGTTCCACTTTTGCAGTTGGTGTTAATATTCTAAGAGAATCCTTTGTTCCTGTTTTAGTTTGTAAACAATTTTTAGATTTTTGATCAACTTTTAGCATGTAAACCTTATTGTTGTATATGTACTTAATTAAATGATGAAGCATTGAATGCACCCCTTGCATTGCATGAATCCATCATCTACCCAAGAGAAGATTATATGAAAGATCATGGGGCATGACATGGATGGGAGTTTGCAACACAACCTTACTAGCTTTAACAAGTAACATTATCACATCCAATGGTTATATTTCCATGTTATCAAAACCTTTGATTGATAAATCAATAGGTTGAATTAAAATTTTGTTCGCTATGTTTTTATCCAAAATATTTACACTACAAAAATTAATCGTTGAACCATTTTCAATAAGGTTATGTCTAATCTCAACCTTGTTAATAATATCCATTATCATCAAAGCATCATTTTTTCATTGCGTTTCTAAAGGGGGTACCTCATTTTAATGAAATACAATTTCTAAATTAGGCTGATTTATATTCTTAATCAAAGTTGCCACATCATTTGGTTGCGCACTAGGAGGGATCATAAATTTTTGCAAATAAATTTGAAGCATGCCATGGTAAGAAAGTTATGTTTGAATCAAATCCCACAAGTATATCTTAGAAGGAGTGTTACAAAGTTTCTTAATAAGATCATATTCTTTACCACTATGGTGTTGGATATTAGGTGTAGGTGGGAGGTATGGTTGAGGCAATGAAATGGATGTTGGTGTTTTCTTGGTTTCTTATTTTTCCTAGTATTATATGTGAGGGAAATTGTGTGGTAAATTGGTTGATGCGACACATTATTACTAGTGAGTTATATTCCAAAGTTTAAGATAACACCTGGAGGTTTAGGAGGTCCTATAATGAGAGGTGATTTAGGAGGTCCAATAATTAGAGGAATCTTAGGAGGTTCAAAAGGAATTTTAGGAGGACCAATAATTAGAGGAATCTTAGGATGTCCACAAGGAGTTTGAGGAGGTCCAATAATCAATGGAGACATATTTGTCACTTGTGCATGTTTATAACCTCAACGGATTTGATCTTTTGTTGATGATTTTCTAATGAGGGGGGATTTAATGTGACCTTATTGTCTTCATCTAAGCAAGCAATCTTACTATCTTTTGAAAGAGAAATATAAATTATTTCATCCTCTTTCCCAACAATATCTTCCCAAGTAGGAGAGGTAGGGAGAGAAACAAACAAGATTCTCATGACACTCAATGTTTGGATCTTCTAACACCAAGTTACTTTCATCACAAGTAGGAGAGGTATCAGTAGAAGAACAACAATGATTATCATGATTTTCTATGATTGCATCTTGTTGCATCAAAAAATTCTCACAAGTGGGAGAGATGTTGAGAGGTGAATGGAGAATAGATAAAGTGATATTAAGAAATGTGTCAATAATTTCATTCTCTTGCACCAAGGTACTCTCACAATTAGGAAAGATATTGAGAGAATGACTAAAATGTTTGTTAAAAAATTTTGTTACCAAATTTCACTGTTAGCTCAATCAGGTAGAGCTCTTGGAGTTTTTTAATAAAAGAAGGGTTCATTTTAGTATTGCTATATGTTGGACTAACCACCAGCATCTCCCTTTAGGTTCACGATATGGTTTAACCACCTCTCATGGATCTTAATTGAACCTTGTATTGGGGATTGAAAGGTTGATCTTTTGGTGCAATGATAAGGCCAACAATTGGTATCAGAGCCGGTCACGGGTTTGAACCCCTCGGGTGACGCTGAGGGGGGGATTGTTGGACTAACCACTAGCATCTCCCTTCGGATTTGTGACATGGTTTAACCACCTCCCATTGATCTTAACAGACTCTTGTATCGGGCATTGATAGGTTGATATTTTGGTACAACGACAAGGCCAACACTATATTCATTTATGTATGCTAAAATGAAAAAAAGGAAGATTACATTACTGAACTACATTTATGCTTATGTATACAATATAAGAAAGATTATACAAATCTTTTCAAAATTAATCTTTATTAACAATGTAAAAGTATAAGGTCTCACACAAGCCATGAGACTAACTACTTTAATACAAGAAAAATAAAATATTATACATTTATATATATTGCAAAGGAATGCACATATAGGGGAAAAATACCAACCATTGCCTGAATGACTACTTCTAGTTGAGTTGTTTCCCTACATAATTCCACATCTTTCGCTTGTATTGCATCAAGTTGTCGTTTCCTCGTCGCTCCTAATTGCCTGCATTTGAGAGAGAAAGTTTTTGTTAAGGTCTTTAATCCATACATGCACATACCTCTATAAACATACAATATGATCCTCAATATACTAAAAAATTTATCATCATCAAGATGATCAAGAAACATAGGAATGTCAAACATATCTTCCATATCCACATGTTTTTCTAACTTGTTTGCTTCATGTACAAGTATAGGAAAAGTAATGTTGTTGTTTTAGTTCATATAATTGCAGCATGTGGGATAAATGTGGCTCCCACAAGGGTTGAGCCAAATGTACTACTTTGTTATGTTTTACAAAAATATTGAAAGATAATTCATCAGTTAAATAATCTCTTTATATTTTACTCAAACAAGTGTACATCATTTATGATAATGAGTTTTATTCACTATCCTAGATGACATATACTTGCTCAGGGAAATCATAAAGAATGCATGCAATAATATGTATCAAAGAAGACTGCATAAATTCATTGATGTACTAATTAATGAAAGCACAATTTATGAAGGGTTATCAAGGAAAATAAACTGAATGTTTAAGGTAGTTTATATGATCATAATATCAGATAATGCAGACAATGAGAATTATGTGAGAAAAGAAAGTATGACTCAATAAAATATGATAAATGCATGTAAAAGACAAGGACATAACAAATTCATGTTACATAGATGCAGTAAAGATTACATATTCAATCAAGATGCAGAGGTTACATGGCCTTGAAAATGGAGGTTTTCAAGTCATCATGGGACACAACCATATTCACTACAGAGACATTGAACAAGTATGATAATCAAATCTCTAATAAACAATCACCATTGTATGCAACAATCATGATAGTTAGTAATTAAATATGGATTTCAATTAGATGCACAATCAAATTGGTATTCAAATTGCTTAGCCTCAAAGGATACAAGAGTGATAATCCCTTGATCAATGAAAGATCATATATAAGTGGAAAATTTCATGACTGTCATGTGAGATGAAGGATAAAAAGAGCATGTATGTGCGTGTGGGAAATGAATGCTTATTTTTACTCTTATAAAAATGAAAACAAGAAGTTACTATGGTTTGTATCAAAATTATTTCGAAGATATTTTGAGTGCAAACTAGTGAATGTTGTTCATTCTTTTTGAAAGGAGATTTTTTCTATAAACAATGCCTGAAAATTATGTTCTGAGTTGCTAAGCATGTGAGTTGTTTTAGAGAGGAAAAAAGATGAATTGTTTATGCAACCAAGAGAATCTTAATCAAGAAGATATGATACACTATTGGAAAAACATAGATGATAGTAAAAGCAAGGATAATGATAAAAATATCATTGTTTGTTGTAGAAAAACAAAGGCCTTGATGGGATACAGTCACTATACACACATGTCTCTTTAGAAAGGTTTAATGATAATTTGTGAAAAGTTAGCTTTACCAATATCAAGTAAATGAAAGACAATTGACAATAAATTTCAAATGAACCATTGAGCACATGTGACAATGATAGGTACTTTTAGTAACCATGATATAGAAATTCAAAAGGAGGAATGAGTTTTGAATTAACTGAGAATGCTACAATTATCTGCCAATATGTGGTGTGGACATGAAGTACATAATTCCCTTATTTGTATCAACATATAAGTATAAAAGGAAGAAATTCCTCTACCTTTTCTATAGAGGCAAATCAAATATATTCATTATTACTACATTCAGGCTTATTTGGTGTCATACATAAACATGAGAAGCATCGAACAACAAAATGAAGCATCAAACAACAAAACCACAGTCACAGATTATAAGAAGTATAAGTTTTTTTCATGATTTTATGCCTAAGTGAGCTATAGTAAACACTTGACCCAAGAAGGGTTTTGAATTAAAAAAAATTGAAATTCAATTAAATGCTCTGTATTTTCAAAATAAATACAAAAAGAAAATGGGGTTTTCGAGAATCATGAACCCATTTAAAAGTTTGAAAACCCTCGGTCTATTGGAGTGTAGGGTTTATACCCTATGGGTGGAGCATTTGCAAACCCCCAACCTTGTTCAACCATGGCCATAAAAGAATCTAAAAAAAAAACACAAAACCCAGGGCGGCTCATAGTTTTTCATGAAGTCATGAGTTACAAATTATAAATATCACATCCTTCAAGGGAAGACAAGCATAGCATGGCTGCAAACCTATAGATGAAGTACCTCGATAAATTCTACAAAAATTCCCTATTTTTCCTCAAATAAATAATTGAAAACAACAAAAATACATAAAATATCTGATGGAATGTAGGGAAAAAGAAATAAATTCATATTTTTGTAGACATAGAGTCCAAGTTCAGGCATTTTCTTATAGAAAATGGAAAAAAATGACTGAAATTACTTGTTGAACACTTACCCCGAGTTCTCCTGTTAAGTTTTTGCCAGGATTCATGTGAAAAAGGTCTCTATAGCTACAAAATCCACCATGAAAATCTCCAAGAAGCTCTATTAGAAAACCCTTGATGGTGGCCACAACTTCCTCCAGAAGCTTCGAAATACAATACCTTCTCATTTTCCTTTTTCTTTTGTTACTTAGGGTTTTTACCCTATTCCATATGCCAATGGAGAATTCCACTTTTTTGTATCAATGTTTTAAAAATACAATGAAAAGTAATTGAGGCTGTGGGATAAGACATGTGTCTTATACCTTAGGGATAAATTAAATTGCATTTACCTTGTAATGAGTCTTATTACTTTATAATATTTGTTTTGACTTTCCTTGTATTTGAATCATTGCCTTGTATTTTTGCATTCTTTTGAAAATGTAAAATATTTACCTTAAGTGATAACTTATAAATCGCTTGAGAATAAATATTGTTTTAATGTAAAACAAGGTACTTGAGGAGCTTTCAACGCATGAGGAGAGAAGATATGCTTTAATTTATGACATGCTAAGTGTATAGGGAAGTTGAAAATCAGTTTGCAACATATGCCAAAGATATAGGAGCCATTTTTGACTCATTTATGAATATTAGAGAGCATCTTGGAGCCTTTTTGCATGCCTTTATGGTAGAATTAGTTATGCCTTGAATTTCTCTACATTGTGGAAGACTTTTAGAGTGGATTTACATGCTTTATTTTTGGCTTTATTGGTGCATCCGGCCCAAGAAGCTTCCAAGTGATTTTTTTGTGAATTTTGGTTTGGAGTTGGATATAGTCACTTGAGTGACTTTTTTGTAATCAATTCTTACTTGTTGCATTTTTTGTTTTGTGACACTTTGGAGTTCTTGAAGGAAAAGATAGAGATTTGTAACTTAGATATAGGCATATATAACAATATTTCACCATGGAATCTGTTGGATGTCAAAAGTGCAGGTTATAAATCCTAAGAGGATTCCAAGCTCTATGATTAGACTTGCAACAATCTTGAACCAATGAATGGATATAACCTATTCAGTTAATGACTCCCTACACTTTAGGCTTTGCCAAACCTAGGTAGGTAGACCTTGATAGCTGAAGCAAATTTAGAATTGTATAACTAAGTTTAATTTATGGATCTATCTGCGGTGGCATGAAGTGGGATAGATGAACACTTACTAACTACTTTTACTCCTAATGAAATTTGAAGTGTACATGTATAGATAAAATTTTATGAAATTCTAAAATTGAAATGGTATGACCAGTGCCTACTCCTATTGGGTAAATGGGGTCAAGATGTAAATGATATGTGAATTACTTACTAGCTACATTTCTAATTTCTTGGCACATATACTTGTTCATACCTAATATGGACGTGCAAGGATGTGACTGACAAACTCTTCTTATTGATCCAAATGACCTTTCCAGATTATTGTGATTAATCAAAAGAATTTAATCCTTCCTTGAAGGAAGCCAGTTAACTGAACCACACAAGAACAACAAATGCACCTTGATAAATTGAAAATATCCTTGATATATCAATTTAAATATAAAGTAAATTTCAACCTTGGAGATAGTATGACAATCTTATCAATTACCTAACTCTTCTTACTAATCCAAATGTTACTTCCAAGTTACTGTAATCAATTAAAAGGATTTTAATTCTTTAATAGAAACCAATTAACTTGATTACACAAAAACAACAAATGTGTCTTGATGAAAATGAAATATCAACTTGGATATATAGGTTCAAATAACAAAGAAATAAAAATATGGATACAACCAGATAATTGTTCAACTCCAACAAACAATAGACACCAAATTTTAGCCACCAGATTAAGACTTCTTCTCCATTTGCATTATTTCAAAAGATTTTACAATACATAGCACAATGTTCTGTTTCACTAACTGTTCCACCTATCCTACTACCTACTTCTAGATCTACCATCTTCTCAACCACAATATGTCCAACTTACATAAAAACATGAAAAGGAAGCACCTTTTCATTAATGTCTTTGAAAACTAACAAGAGATTAACGTAAAAATTTAGGCTCTAATGAGCCATAAATGGACTTGTGTCATATGGTCGATATACTCCTGAATTGAACATGTATCAACATCATTCACTATGTCCCTTGCCACATACTCCATAGCAATCATCTTCTCCAAATGTTTACATGCTTCTTCTAATACTGGACCCTCATCTTTAGTTGACTCCAAGGCCTCGAGCAATACCAAAAGGCATTCATCAATCCAGTCCTTCTGAGTCTTTAATTCTCCACTGTCATAAAAAAATGTTGGCATACTTACATTTATGAATTGCCAATTGCACTGTGCTCCTTGAATTTTGCCTTCTCTTCTGTACTTGCTTTCTGCAACCTCTAATAATCCCATCTTTAATTTCTACTGGTCTTTTCACTCTGGGATGCCCTTTTGATCTTTACACTTCATCGGGTAGATCACTTGATTGTTTTACCGATACTGTGTAAAATTTCATTTTCCTCCTCTTTGATGTTTACCTTTTTAGGGAGAGAACTTTTGATGTCTATCCGATGTCAGGTCTCATAGAAACCCCTTTTAGTCTTTGGCTAGTGTCTTTTTAAGAAATATCATCCATTTCACATGACCATCAGGTTGACATGAACCATTGTTGAGAGAATTGAACGCTATCCTGATGAACTGCTCCCTGATGCACATTATTTTATTGTTGTGTTCACTAGGGTAGGTCAGTGAGAATTTTCCCAAAAATATTCCCATTGGCATGACCATTATAGTCAGAGAGACTTGGGGGATTCAATCCGATCATATGTGTCTTTCCGATGTGTCTCTTTCCTTGCTTTGTCCATTTGGATGGATCAAAAAGACTCTCCCCAAAAAAAATTTTCATCGGTGTGATCCATAAGTTCAGTGAGATCCAAGGGATTCCAACTGATGAGAGATGTCTCCCCGATATAAAATTCCTTCATCTTTATCAGTAAGAGTACATGTAGTTCTCGCTGATGGAGTCTCCATCGATGTAACTTTCGAGCTCGACATGACTTGAAAATTATGCTTCGACTGCTTTGCTCATGCCGATTGAACTACATTGGTGGAATGATAGGCTTTGTCTTCTTGACTACATAGTCCTATTATCTTCTGGGGTCTTTTGGTCACTATGGCCTGGCTCATCTCACCGATACTCCATAAAACATTCAAATGAAGGATTTGTGACTTATCGACTGGAAAGACATATGTATGATATCTCTGACCAAGAGAAATTATTCATGATTTGAGAAGAAACTATGCTATATTTTGGCTAGGCATGAAATGATAATGGAGTTGAATGATGAAATGAAAAGTGAAAATGAAGAGAAAAGGAGGATTTCAGGGAAAATCCAAAAACAAATATGGATCTAGTCACACAAATATCATTAATTTATATTTGTCACAAAATTGATGTGGGGCAAGTTTTGTGATATGTGGAAGGTGAGTGGATGGAGACTATTGAAAAATATGAGATTTTTTCAGTTCTAACAATGGATCCGATTGGGGATGTATACCCCCTATAGGTATAACAAGAATCCAGGTCTCTAGGAGAGTAGACCAAGTATTTTATTCGTTAAGCAAAAAAATTAAACTATCATACACCTTGTTTTGATATGAGTTCATCATATTCCTCTTGAAAATATTCATCTAGTCTGCCCTGTCACTGCCATTAAATAATTTCAGAATAACACCATGTTCAACTTGACCCATGTTCCTTTTACCATTCTACAATTCATGATTTGATATAGTGTAAAACATTCCATCAATATATGATAAATGCTTGCCATCTCCATCATACAGAGAGCATTCACTTTTAATGCAACATTTTTTCATTATTTTGCTCACTATCATGTGTTGTAAAATGCTCCCCTAGCTGACATGAAAACTAAGAATACTCATTTTTCACCATATAGCTGGGATCATATTGTTTAATTTTATCATAAGTTTTCACAATAAATCTAAAATCATCATGAGGCCATTGATTCAAACTGAAAAAATAATTATGCTCCTTCATGCTGCACATTGTATCACCTAAATGCTTCTCATATGTGTCTTGGGAATATACCATATAACATATTCGGAGATGACTTCATTTGAGGTATTTTTAGCATCTTCCATTTCATCAATTGGTATTTCCATCAACTTATGATCAATACATTCATCATCATGTATATTTGAACCATATGATGCTGAAAATGTAGTACCCATGATATGTGAATAAATATTATTTTTAGATGTCATCAATTCTGATTTATATATCTCCTTTTGAATAGGGAAAAACATAATATTTTGATCAGCTTCCAGAGTTCCATCATTATTGTCACACAAAGTAATTTCCTTCTCAAGGGAAGTGCATGTTGAAGATGAAAATTTTAAATCATTCTTATGCATGTATTTCTAGTATTCAATTGTTAGAAAATTTGAGATTTGTTCACTAATGAGTGAACATGCTTCTTCATCCATTTCACCATTGATATACTCTTCACCTTTTTCATCATCACAATGAAGCTCAAGATCACCAGAGAATGAAAAATCAGATGCATTACTAGCACAGTCATTTGTTCCACAACGTGATATACCATTTTGGTTATCTAGAGATGCCTCTTCCTCTAAACTCCATAAGAGTTGCAAGCATCCCTCTATTGTAAATCAAAATCCACAAGTTCATCCTCACAATCTGAATATTCAATGGATCCCTCATAACATGCACTGTCACAATATGCTATGCAAGAAAGACCATCTATATCTTCATTTTCATCATGCAAGTTGTCATAACAATTATTTTCACTTGCATATTCATGCTCTCTGAAATGATCATAAGAATTTCCCTCTTCATTGCTGTACAACTAATTGCTCCTTTTTGTTTCAGCTTGTAATGCATTATTTCCAATGCTATGCCAATGCATACATGGTTGTATCTCCACTTCATCTGAATCATGGCTGATATATTCCTCAGGTAGTGTGTCTTCAAAAATATCTTCAATACTACAGTCATCTCCCAAGGTGGAAAATTGATCCTCAACAAATTCATCTTCCCTCAAATCTAAAATATCATCATTAAAATTTCTACTTGTACATGTTTCCTCTATTGGCTGAATCATTTGATCAGTCTCCCTACATTCATCAATGATATCACTATTGTCTTCATATTGGCTCAAGAATACTCCTTTGAAATCTTCCCATGAAGATATACTTTGCATAGGTAAGCCTATAAACCATTTCCCTACATTATCCCCAAAAGATCTTGAAAAAATTTTCATAATGACATCTTCAGAATAAATTTGAAAGCCCACAATGAAATCCCAAAATCATTGTACATACTTATGAGTTGATTCATATTCTTCTCCATGAAATTTAGGGATATGCTTCACTAGTTCTATCAGATCACATGGATAAGGATTTGGGTAGCCCTGAATATTTCTGAAATCAAGTGGTTTGTACATTTTAAGATCCAATACCCTTATTTGGAGAAGTATCTGCTACATTTCTACATCTTGTTTTAGACTTTATTCGTGATCTTGATAGATTACTAATCTCTGACCATGAGGGATAGGATAATAATTTTTTTTTTTTATGATTGTGGTGAAGAAATTTTTTGTTGTGCATGATATGCATTACCTCCATTACCAAAATTCCCAGTTATATTATGTGGCACTTGTGGTATCCAAGGTTTTCTTGCATTTGCATATTCATTCTTATTTTAGAATGACATATTTTGTGACACATTTGGAACACATTTGAATCCCAATTGGAGAAGTTGTTGATCCAATTGTAGAAATTGTTTGTCAAACTATTTACTCTCTCTTATTAACTATTGCCTTCTCACTTCTTTTGACATCTTGCAAGAAATTTTTCAGAAAACTTATTATCTTTTATTTTTGAATGGAAATAGTATTGTTGTTGCAAAATGTTTATGCATTCTTCATCAAGTTTTTTTACCAGAGTCACCACTTACTTTTCTAAAAGTAAGAAAATGAAATGGATTTTGAATTTGTTATTGGTTTACCACAGCGGAATCCCCTACGAAATTAGGTGGATGCAAATGTGAGTTTATGAATCTATACCAATAAAGGCTTGGATTCAATATTGATTTATCTTGGTCCCCATCAGAGTCGCCAATCTGTTGGATCTCAAAAATACAGGTTACAAATACTAAGAGGATGCCAAGCTCTATTATCAGACTTGCAATTTTCTTGAACTAATGAATGGAGATAACCTATTTAGTTAATGAATCCCTACACTTTAGGCTCTGCCAAACCTAGGCAGGTAGACCTTGATAGCTGAAGCAAATTTAGAATTGTATGACTAAGTTGAATTTATGGATCTATCTGTGGTGTCATGAAGTGGGATAGATGAACACTTACTGACTACTTTTACTCCTAATGAAATTTGAAGTGTACATGTATAGATAATATATTATGAAATTATAAAATGGAAATGGTATGACCAATGCCTACTCCTATTGGGTAAATGGAGTCAAGATGTAAATGATATGTGACTTACTTATTGGCTTCAATTTTAATTGCTTGGCACATATAATTGTTCATACCTGGTATGGACATGCAGGGATGTGACTGACAGACTCTTCTTATTGATCCAAATGACCTTTTCCAAATTACTATGATTAATCATAATAATTTAATCTTCCTTGAAGGAGCCAGTTAATTGAACCACACAAGAACAACAAATGTGACTTGATAAATTGAAAATATCCTTGATATATCAATTTAAATAATAAGGAAATGTCAACCTTGGAGATAGTATGACAATATTATCAATTACCTAACTCTTCTTACTGATCCAAATGTCACTTCCAAGTTACTGTAATCAATTAAAAGGATTTTAATTCTTTAATAGAAACCAATTAACTTGATTACACAAAAACAACAAATGTGTCTTGATGAAATTGAAATATCAACTTGGATACACAGGTTCAAATAAAAATGTGGAGACAACCATATAATTGTTCAACTCCAACAAATAATAGACATCAGATTTTAGTTAGTAGATTAAGACTTCTTCCCCATTTGCTTTATTTCAAAATATTCTACAATACATAACACAACATTCTATTTTGAAAACTGTTCCACCTATCCTACTACCTACTTCTATATCTACCATCTCCTCAACCACAATATGTCCAACTTATATAGAAACATGAAAAGGAAGCACCTTTTCATTAATGTCTTTGAAAACTAACAAGAGATTAACGTAAAAATTTAGGCTCTAATTAGACATAAATGGACTTGTGTCATATGGTTGATATACTCCTAACTTGAATATGTATCAACATCATTCACTATGTCCCTTGCCACATAATCTAGAGCAATCATCTTCTCCAAATGTTCACATGCTTCTTCTAATACTGGACCCTCATCTTTAGTTGATTCCAGGGCCTCGAGCAATACCAAGTGGCATTCATCAGTCCAGTCCTTCCGAGTCTTTAATTCTCCACTTTCATTGAACAACGTTGGCATACTTACATCTGTGAATTTCCAATCGCATTGTGCTCCTTGAATTCTACCTCCTCTTCTGTGCTCACTTGCTGCAACCTCTAATAACTCTGTCTTTAATTTCTTTCGATATTTTTGATTTGGGACGCCCTTTTAATCTTTACACTTCATTGGGCAGACCACTTGATTGTTTTATTGATACTGTGTAACATCTCCTTTTCCTCCTCTTTGATGTTTACCTTTTCGAGCAGATAAATTTTGATGTCTATCCAATGTCAGGTCTCATAGAAACCCCTTTTAGTCTTTAGCTAGTGTCTTTCTGAGAAATATCATCCATTCCACATGATCGTCAGGCTGACATGAACCATCGTTGAGAGAATTGAATGCTATCTTGATGAGCGACATTCTCCCCGATGCACATTCTTTTACCGTTTTGTTCACTAGGGTAGGTCGATTGAAATTTTAACAAGAGATTAACGTAAAAATTTAGGCTCTAATTAGACATAAATGGACTTGTGTCATATGGTTGATATACTCCTAACTTGAATATGTATCAACATCATTCACTATGTCCCTTGCCACATAATCTAGAGCAATCATCTTCTCCAAATGTTCACATGCTTCTTCTAATACTGGACCCTCATCTTTAGTTGATTCCAGGGCCTCGAGCAATACCAAGTGGCATTCATCAGTCCAGTCCTTCCGAGTCTTTAATTCTCCACTTTCATTGAACAACGTTGGCATACTTACATCTGTGAATTTCCAATCGCATTGTGCTCCTTGAATTCTACCTCCTCTTCTGTGCTCACTTGCTGCAACCTCTAATAACTCTGTCTTTAATTTCTTTCGATATTTTTGATTTGGGACGCCCTTTTAATCTTTACACTTCATTGGGCAGACCACTTGATTGTTTTATTGATACTGTGTAACATCTCCTTTTCCTCCTCTTTGATGTTTACCTTTTCGAGCAGATAAATTTTGATGTCTATCCAATGTCAGGTCTCATAGAAACCCCTTTTAGTCTTTAGCTAGTGTCTTTCTGAGAAATATCATCCATTCCACATGATCGTCAGGCTGACATGAACCATCGTTGAGAGAATTGAATGCTATCTTGATGAGCGACATTCTCCCCGATGCACATTCTTTTACCGTTTTGTTCACTAGGGTAGGTTAGTGAGACTTTTCCTAAAAATATTCCCATCGATATTACCATTATAGTCAGAGAGACCTGGGGGATTCAATCTGATCATATGTGTATCTCTGATGTGTCTCTTCCCTCGCTTTGTCCATTCAGATGGATCAGTAAGACTTTCCTTGAAACTTCTTTCATTGGTGTGACCCATATGTTCGGTGAGATCCAAGGGATTCCAACCGGTGAGATATATCTCTCCGATATAACATTCCTTCATCTTTATCGGTAAGAGTAGGTGTAGTTATCGCCGATGGAGTCTCCATTGGTGTAACTTTCGAGCTTGAAATGACTTGAAAATTATGCTCTGACTGCTTTCCTCATGTTGATGGACCTACATCGATGAAATGATAGGCTCTATCTTCCTGACTACGCAACCTGGTTATCTTATGGGGTCTTTTGGTCACTGTGACCTGGCTCATGTCTCACTGATACTAAAAAAATTGTTCAAATGAAGGATTTGTGACTTATCAATTAGAAAGACATATGTATGATCTCTCTGACCAAGATAAATTATTCATGATATGAAAATAAGCTCTGCTATATTTTGGCTAGGCATGAAATGATAATGGAGCTTAATGATGAAATGACAAATGACAATGAAGAGCAAAGGAGGATTTCAGGGAAAATCCAAAAACAAATATGGATCTAGTCACACAAATATCATCAATTTGTATTGCTCACAAAATTAATGTGGGGCAAGTTTTGTGATATGTGGAAGGTGAGTGGATGGAGACTATTGAAAAATATGAGATTTTTTCAATTCTAACAGTGGCTCCGATTGGGGATGTATACCCCTTGTGGGTATAACAAGAATCTAGGTTTCTAGGAGAGTAGATCAAGTGTTTTATTCATTAAGAATAAAAATTAAACTTCCTCTTGAACTAGTATGGTCTGAAAAAACCACACCACAGCTGATGGCACAAGGCCACCAAAAAAGAAAGGCCCCTACTTTCCTCTATTATACACCTTGTTTTGATATGAGTTCATCAGATTGCTCTTGAAAACATTCATGCAATCTACCCTATCACTGCCATTGAAAAATTTCAAAATAACACCATGTTCAGCTTGACCCATGTTGCTTTTACCATTCTATAGTTCATGATTTGATATAGTCTGAAACATATATAACAGTATTTCACCATGGAATCAATGAGTATAAACATTTTACCTTGTCAATCTTCCTGTAAATAGTGTGTGCACTTGTTTCATTGATGCAACTGATAGTGAAACCATATGTTTCCTTGTGGTTATGTCTTATACTTGCACCTTTTTTTAGAAAAATATATATTCTTTGTAGGTTGTGAATGTTGTTTGAAGTGCAATTAGCCTCTAGTTGTGAAGAATCTTTTCCTTCTAGGAGTATAGGCATATAAACCTTTCCATGACATATTTATGCAGGAAATGTATGTGATTGAGTTGTGTATGACCATTCTTTTGTCATTGACTAAGAATGTGTGTATGAATTTTGTTATACGCCCTTTAGCATAATTTGGTGTATCACCTTTAGTTCTCATTATCAACATTTTTTTAGTTTATGTTCTATCCTTCTACCCTTTTTCTCTACAAGTTTAGTAGATTAGATTAGGTGATACCAAAAAGAAGCCAACCTTCTCCAGAGGTTCTTTTCCATTACAGGTGACCCACAACCTGGAAAAGTTCCCATGTTCCTCTAGAATGCTAAGTTCTGTAACTTATCTAGGGTGCAAATTCTAGTAGATAACAATTTTGGCACGCTCGGTGGGACTATCGAATCAGAGAGTTAAAATTACATGTTCATTTTTTGGTTTTGATATGCAGCCAACATTCTACAGCCTTTAAGAGGTCTAGTTTGCATATCTGGCAACTATAAGTGTGGGGGAAATAAAGAAGACTAGTGATGTTCATGTTTATGAAAAGAATATGAACTAGGAGTTTAGGGCTATTCGAATACCTATAGTTGTCTCCACCTAAAATTTAGAGAAAAACTGTGAAAAGAGCTCCTGTTTCAAAAAGAATTCAGTCAACTCCACCAAGTTTTAAGCTAGCAATAGTTGTACTTATTATAGTTGTTCAAGACACTCCACCTCTAGCTGTTGAAATGGCTAGAAATCAACCTTTTGTACCTTTTAATGGAGGTAATCCATTAAACCTTGCACAACATGATGACATATCAATGGCTACCTTGAAGATCTTTCCATTCTTCACAAGAGAAGACCAGACAACCCCAATTGAACATATCAGAGATGTGGCTTCCTTGTGTGGGGTTCATCACATCACTTAAGAGAATGTAGCTATAAGGTTACTTGCTGCTTCGTTTAAGGGTAAGGGTTTACAGTGGTTTAGGGGTCTAGTAGTTGGTACAATTACAACTTGGGATGACTTAGGAGACAAGTTGCACAAGAAATTCCAGGATAAGTCTGATCACTTGTCCCTGGTAGAGTAGCTTACAACTGTCAAGAGGGCTCCTCAAGAGAAAATGTCTGATTTTAACTTCCGTTTTTAGAGGACTTGGGACAAAATTCCTACCACGGTAAGAACCTCCCCTAAATATGCATTTTATACTATATGATGGCTCTCAACAGTGACATATTAGTCATGATACAATCAATGGGAGTGGTTTCATTACTTGATGCTTATGAGATAGCAATCAGGACAAAAAAATAGTTTGATTTAGGCTGGTAAGATTTTCCCTAGGCCACTAATGCCCATTTTTCAACACATTCAACCTTCTATGCCTCTGCCAATACCACCTTTTGCTCCTTTTCCAGGTGTTCCAGCATTACTAGTTGCTGCCAGTCAAGAACAACTACTGTAGGTCCTTCTCAAGAGCTACATGAGATAAAAACAACCAACAAAATATTTAAAATATAGTGTAGACCTTTGGGAATGAGCTGGTAAGCATAAAGAAGCAACAATTCCAGAGTAGATAGCCTTACCAGCAACAGAATTAGGGGGGAAACCAACCATATGAGGGTCAAGGTTAGTAGTATCAAGGCAACATATAGCCATACCAAGGAAATTATCAAGGTGCAAGGCAGAATGTGAACCCAAGGCCTTTTCAGCCTTATGCTCCAACTCCTGTTAGTGTAGCTAGGGACCTTGTCCTTGTTCAAAACAACCTTGCAACAAATTATGAGTGGTGATTTCTGTGCAACCAACCTCATGATCAGGCTACATGCTCTAATGGAGTCATCAACCAACCGTTGATGGTGCAGAATGCTTCCACTTCATAGCCTAGTGTACCTAATGATGGAGCTCCACAACAATAGGATTAGCCTCCAAGTGACGCCACTCTCCTGAATCGGTAGGGAGAGGAATTATGTGGAGTGAGTAGGGATGATTCCCTAATTACAACAAACAATGAATCCAAGAAGAGAGCCCTTGAGGCTGAGCAATCAAAAATAAAAGGCAAGGAAGCTGCAGAACCATCCACATCTCAGGTGCCTCATATTTTGCAAAGGAATCCTCAAGGAGTTGCTAAGGAACAACCACACTTGCAAGCGAGCCCTACTGGTGCAAAGACCCATGAAAAGGTAACTGTTTCTACACCTTTCAACATTGTTGAGAATATGAAAAAGATGAATGTGAAAATGACCATGTGGGAATCTTTATCCATTCTAGGTCAAGCGGACTTGTTACAGTATGCCTTGTCTGAGAGGAGAGTGCCTAGTGATGCTGTAGTTGATCTGCTTAAAGCTATTTTCAAAAACACACCTCAAGACAACAACAAACAACTAGATAAGGATGTTAAACCTCCTCCTTTCTATGTGTCTTTGATAATAGGGGATAAGTTACTGCATAATTTTATGGTTGATAGTGGATCCATTAGTTCAGTCATGCCTAAGAAGATATTAGATTAGTTAGGACTGAAATACCAACCCCTTGAAAAAGGAGTAGTTCAGCTTGACGGTTCAGTTGTTAACATAGTAGGTATTATTAAGGATGAAAGCCTTACACTCCATGCTTGTCCTAATTTCTCTATCCCTCAAGAAATATTTGTCATTGAACTTCCTCCCTACTTTTCATTGTGCTTGTCAAGAGATTTTATTGCTAAGATAGGAGGTTATTTGTCTTCAGATTGGTCCCACATGCTGTTTAGGACTAGGTATGGGACAAAAGTGACTATTAAGTATGACTTTCTTTCTAAGGACCACATTGTGCCCTATGTGTCAAGTGATATGAATGGCAATTGTGTCATTCCTTTGTCATTCTTGATGATAATGAGCTTGCTTCTGCTAAGGAGCTGCAAGCTGAATGTGTTCCTGATATACTTTTGAATGAGTGGGAAACAAAAAATGTGGTAGATGATCCATGTAAACACATTGAGGAGAAAGGCCTAGGTGTTTGTATGTCTCATGAGCCTGAAACAATTATGTTGAACAATAGTTAGAATAGCAGAATGAGATGTGGAAAATGTACTTTGACGGTTCTAGAAGCAAAAATGGAGCTGGTGTTGGTGCAATGCTTGTATCCCACAAGGTGATAAATATTACTTTGTTTTTTGTTTTTGTTTTTCCTATTCTAACAATACTATTTTGTATGAAGGTCTAATTCAAGGTCTGGAATGGGAAAGGAAAAGAGGAATAAGCTGCCTACAGGTATTTGGTGAAAATGAACTAGTTGTCAATTAGGTAAGAGGCTTGAATGTAGCTAAGAATGATACTTTGAAGTCTTACAAAAAAAATATTTTGGGATATGATTGAGGAGTTCAATGCTTTTAATTTGGTTTCTATTCCTAGGAATCAGAACAAGAATTTTGATAGGCTAGCTACAATTGGTGCACAGTTTGACATACCTAGTGACATTAAAAAGAAAAAAGTACAACAATATGTCAAAGTTGTAGTTAGACCCTCTATTCTTGATAACAATGTTCACTAGCAAGTCTTTGAGAGTGATGAGCAGGTTTTTAGTTTTCTACTTGAAGAAGATGAGTTTACTGTTGTAAATAAAGAGAAGCTAAAATCATAGTATGATTATCAGACCATACAACTAAGGACTAACAAGTTGCCCAAGGGTCTAGTCACCTTGGAATCCATTTTCAGCACTGATGATAAAATTAAGAAAGGTAAAGGTAGTTTACAGATCAAGGAAGAACACTATGAAGAGCTTGAAATTTTTAAAGGTAAACTCCTTAAAGTTGGTAAATTTTATTCGTAAGAATATAGGCAAGATTTTATTGCTTCGTGTCAATAATTTCATGATGTGTTTGCATGGGAGTACTCTTATTTAAGAGGTTTTTATCCTCACATTTCTCAACATATCATAGAGTTAGAGCCTGATGCCAAGCCTATTAGGCAGAAACAAAGGCCTTTAAACCATAAGCTTGAGCCTCTCATGATTAAAGAGCTGACCAAACTAGTTGAGGGGGGTATTATCTTCCCAATTAAACATACTTCATGGGTCTCCAACCTTGTACTGGTTAAAAAGAAAAATGAAGAGATTAGACTCTGTGTAGACTTTAGGGATCTTAATAGAGCATCACTGAAAGATCATTACCCACTGCCATCTATGCAGCAAATCGTTTAGTTCAGAGAGATTTTCTTTACTAGACGGTTATTCTGGTTATAACCAGGTATTGGTCAAGGAGGAGGACCAATACAAGACTAATTTTACAACAAAATGGGGCACTATGGCCTACAAGAGAATTCCTTTTGGCCTATCCAATTCTGGAGCCACTTTTCAGAGGGATATGGACATGGAATTTCAGAGGCTGATTCATAAGCTAGTGCTAGTTTACCTTGATGATGTCATAGTTTTCTCCAAGAATGCTGATGAACATCTATCTCATTTAAAACAAGTGTTTAAAAGATGTAGGGAGTTCAGTATATCCCTCAATCCAAAAAAGAGTGTCTTTGATGTCCATGAAGGCAAGCTTCTTGGACACATAGTGTCAAAACATGGGATCACCATTGATTCTGAGAGAGTTAAAGCCATTTTAGAGCTGCCTTTACCAAATCATAAGAAGGGGCTGCAAAGCTTCCTTGGAAGAATTAACTTCTTGAGAAGGTTTATTCCTGATGTTGCAACCCTTTTGAGGTCACTAACTGCTATGTTAAAGAAGAATGCAACTTTAAGCTAGACCAGAGAAGCCAAACATAGTTTTTAAGCAATTAAGGAGGCCTTATAAACAATTCCTACTTTGGTAAACCCAAAATTTACAAAAGATTTCATTATGTATGATTTCAGTAGCGTAAACACCATTTATTCTATGCTCGTACAATAAAATGATGATGGTTTAGAGAAACCCATTGCTTTTTTCAGTCAGGGTTTAGAATATTATGAGCATAAATATACTTTCATAGAAAAGAATGTACTTTATGTTATTAGAAGTCTAAAAATTTTTAAGCCTATAGTTTCTAATAACATAATTCATTTAATGGTTGCTCATCCTAGTGTGAAGGAATTTTTGCTAAGTAGGGATTTGAATGAGAAAAGGGCAGGGTGGATTACAAAAGTTATGGAGTACAATGTTGATATCAAGATAACTAAGCTTGTCAGGGGCAAGGGGTTGTGTGAAAAGCTAGCTACAGGGTCTGAAATTGAAGAAAAAGAAGAAATAAAAAGTGTTTTGGTCAATGAAAATGAGCTTTAGGATGCTGCTCTTGCATTAAAAGTAGGTTGGTTATAGGATATGTGTCATTTCTTGCAGACTAGTGAATTTCTGCCAGGTTTAGACATAGCTAAACAAAGGTATTTCAAATTGCAATTAGTCCCTTATGTGTTGGTTGATAATGTGATTTTCAAAAAAGACCTTAATGGTATGTTGTTAAGGTGTATTGATAATGATCAGATAGACAAAGTGCTTCATGAGTTCCATGATGGAACTGCAGGGGGTCATTTTCCCCTAGAAACTATTGCATGGAAGATAATGAGAGTTGGCTATTATTGGCCAAGCTTGTTTAAGGATGTACATGCTTGGGAAAGAAATTGTTAAAATGTGCTTTATTTGCAAGTAAGGAGAGGCTACCAGCTCTGCCTCTGCAGCCTATTCAAGTGGAACAACCCTTCATGAGATGGGGATTTGATTTTATATGTGTCATTAATCCATGTTCAAGTGCAGGCCATAGGTGGGTTCTTACAACAACTGATTAATTTAAATGATGGAACGAAGCAATGGTTTTGAAAGAAGCTAACGAGTCTTCTATTTTGAACTTTTATGAGGATATAGTAACTAGATTTGGAGTACCCGAGTCAATTATCTCAAATAATGCCTTATCTTTTGTTGGATTAAGAGTGAGTGATTGGGCTGTCAGAAATGTAATTTATTTGAATACCTCTTCAAATTATTACCATTAATGCAATGGTTTGGCATAATCAACGAATAAGAATCTCATACGGATTATCAAAATAACCATGGAGGATAATCAAAGGATTTGGCACACCAAGTTAAAATCTTCTCTGTGGGCAGATAAAATAGCTCCCAAACGGTCCATTGGGAGTTCTCAATATGTGTTGGTTTATGGTAAAGAGGAAATATTGCCTTTATTTGTAGAGCTGCCAACTCTTGATATTGTACATTAGCTAAAAATGTTTGAAGAACAAGATCCAAAGGCAGTTAGGTATGCTCAGCTTATGGAGCTAGAGGAGATAATAGATAAAGAAATGAAGTCTATGGAGTATCATTAGCTCCAGACAAAAAAGGTCTTTGATAAGAAAGTAACTCCTAGAGTATTCAGAGAAGGTGATGTTGTGCTCAAATGGGATGAATTGAAAAGCAGGCCAGGTAAGCACACTAAATTTGATAACTTCTGGAGTGGCCTATTTATTATTACTGAATGCAAGGAGCATAATGCATTCCAATTGTCAAAAATGGATGGAGAAATTTTACCTATCTCAATTAATGGGATACACCTCAAATGATTTTTTGAGGTATGATCTACCGTGTGCATGTTAGGTTAGGTTTATTCTTTGAATAAAGTGTTGCTGCACCTTAGATTAGTTGTTGTTTACATTCACTAAGTTCTTTTTAGCACAGTTAGGTAGCTTCCTTTTTTGCAGTTTTTGTTTTCAATAAGTATCTTGGTGTTCTGATCTAGTGAGTTATAGCATTGAACAAGACTATTTTGAAGGTTTTTGAGTGACTCCTTTCCCAATAGACAAACCTAGGCAACTGGTCTGATGTTTAGCAGGCAAAAATTTAGCAAAGGTCACCAAAATGTTACCCAATTTCACTGTTAGCTCAATCAGGTAGAGCTCTTGGAGTTTTTAATAAAATATGGGTTCATTTTAATACTGCTATATTAATTTATGTGTGTTAAAACAAAAAAAAGGAAGATTACATTACTGAACTGCATTTATGCTTATGTATACAATGTAAGAAAGATTGTACAAATCTTTTCAAAAGTAATCTTTATTAACAATATAAATTTATTAGGTCTCACACAAGCTGTGAGACTAACTGCTTTAATGCAAGGAAAATAAAATATTATACATTTATAGATATTACAAAGGAATGCACATATAGGGGAAAAAGACTAGCCATTGCCTAAATGACTGGTTCTAATTGAGTTTCCCTGCATCATTCCACGTCTTCTGCTTGTCTTGCATCCAGTTGTTGTTTCCTCGCCGCTCCTAATTTCCTGCATCTGAGAGAAATTATTTGTTAGAGAAATGGAAGCTCTTTAATCCATACATGCACATACCTCTATAAACACACAATATGATTATTAGTGCACTAAAATAGTTAGCATCATCAAGATGATCAAGAAACACAAGAATACCAAACATACCTGCCATATGCACATGTCTTTTTAACTTATTTTCTTCATGTGCAGGTATAGGAAAAGTAATGTTGCTATTTTAGTTCATCTAATTGCAACACATGGGATAAATGTGGCTCCCACAAGGGTTGAGCCCAACACATTGCTTTTTTATGTTTTATAAAAACATTGAAAGATAATTCATTAGATAAATCATCTCTTTATATTTTATTCAAACAAGTGTACATCATTTATGATAATGATTTTTATTCACTGTCCTAGATAACATATACTTGCTCAGGGAAATCATAAAGAATGCATGTAATAATATGTATCAAATCAGACTACATAAATGCATTAATGTGCTAATTGATGAACACACAATCTATGAAGGGTTATCAAGGAAAATAGAGTCAATGTTTAAGGTAGTCAATATGATGATAATCTTAGATCATGCACACAGTGAGACTAATGTTAGAAGAGCAAGTATGACTCAATCACATATGGAAAATGAGTGTAAAAGACAAGGAAGAAACAAATTCATGTGACAAAGATGCAATAAAGATAACATGTATCCAAATAACAGATTCAATCAAGATGTAGAGGTTATAGGGCCTTGGCAATGGAGGTTTTCAAGTCATCATGGGACACAACCATATTCACTATAGAGACATTGAGCGAGTATAATAATCAAAGATTCAATAGACAATCACCATTGTATGCAACAATCATGATAGTTAGTAATGAAACATGGAGTTCAAGTAGATGTACAATCAAATTGGTATCCAAAATTGCTTAGCCTCAAAGGATTCAAGAGTGACAATCCCTTGATCAATGAAAGATCATATATAAGTGGTAGATTTCATGACTATCATGTGAGCTGAAGGATATACAGAACATGTATGTGTGTGTGGGAAATGAATTCTTATTTTTACTCTTAGTAAAAATGAAAACAAGAAGATATTGTGGTTTGTATCAGAAGTATTTCAAAGATATTTTGAGTAAAAACCAGTGAATGTTGTTCATTTCTGTTGAAAGGAGATTTTTTCTATAAACAGTTCTTGAAAATTATGTTATGAGTTGCTAAGCATGTGAGTTGTTTTAGAAAGGAAGAAAAATGAATTGTTTTTGTAGCCAAGAGAATCTTAATCAAGCAGATATGATACATATTGGTAGAATAAAGATGACAGTAAAATAAAGGATAATGTTAAATATATCATTGTTTCCTATAGAGAAACAAAGGCCTTCATGGGATACAGTCACTGTACATACATGTCTCTTTAGAAAGGTTTAATGATAATTTGTGAAAAGTTGGCTTTACCAATATCAAGTAAATTAAATACAACTGACAATAAATTTCAAATAAACCATTGAGCACAGGTGATAGTGATAGGTACTTTTAGTAACCATGATGTAGAAATTCAAAAGGAGGAATGAGTTTTGAAACCCAAAATGCTACAATTATCTACCAATATGGGGTGTGAACATGAAGTACATAATTCCCTTATTTGCATCACTAGATAAGTATAAAAGGAAGAAATTCCTCTATCTTTTATATAGAGGCCAAGAAAATATATACATTATTACTACATTCAGGCTTATTTGATGTCATACATAAACATGAGAAGCATCAAGCAACAAAACAAAGCATCGAGCAACAAAACCACAGTCATAGATTAAAGAAATATAAGTTTTTTTAATGATTTTTTGCCTAAGTGAGCTACAGTAAACCCTTGACCCAAGAAGGGTTTTTAATTAAACAAAAGTGAAATGCCATTAAAACTATCTGTATCTGCAAAATAAATATAGAAAGAAAATGGAGTTTTCAAGAATCCCAAACCCATTAAATTTTTTGAAAACCCCTGGTCTATAGGAGTGGAGGCTTTATACCCCATGGGTGGAGAATTTGCAAACCCTCGACCTTGTTCAACCACGACCATAGAAGAATCTAAAAAAAAACACAAAACCCAGGGTGGCTAATAGTTTTTCATGAATTCATGAGTTAAAAATTAGAAATAACATAACTTTCAGAGGAAGAGAAGCATAGGATGGCCACGACCTGTAGATGAAATACCTGAAAATATTCTACAAAAATTCCCCATTTTTTGTCAAAGAAATACTTGAAAACAATAGAAATACATAAAATGTATGATGGAATGCAGGAAAAAAGAAAGAAATTCATATTTTTGTAGACATAGAGTCCAAGTCCAAGCATTTTCTTACAAAAAATGGAACAAAATGACTAAAATTACTTCCTGAACACTTACTCTAAGTTTTCCTGTGAAGTTTTTGCTAGGATTCAATTGAAAAAGGTCTCTGTAGCTACAAAATCCACCATGAAAATCTCTAGGAAGCTCTGTTAGCAAACCCTTGATGGCAGCCACAACTTCCTCCAGAAGCTTCGAAAGACAATGCCTACTCATTTTCCTTTTGCTTTTGTTACTTAGGGTTTTTACCCTATTTCATATGCCGATGGAGAATTTATGTTTTTTTTTATCAATGTTTTAAAAATGCAATGAAAAGTAATTGAGGCCATGGGATAAGACCTATGTCTTATGCCTTAGGGCTAAGTTAAATTGCATATTCCTTGTAATGAGTCTTATGAATTTATAATATTTGTTTTGACTTTCCTTGTATTTGAATCATTGCCTTGTATTTTTGCATTCTTTTGAAAATGTAAAATATTTACCTTAAGTGATAACTTATAAATCACTTGAGAGTAAATATTGTTTTAATGTAAAACAAGGTACTTGGGGATCTTTCAATGCATGAGGAGAGAAGATATGCTTTAATTTATGACATGCCAAGTATATAGGGAAGTTGAAAATCAGTTTGCAACATATGCCAAAGATATAGGAGCCGTTTTTGACTCATTTATGAACATTGGAGAGCATCTTGGAGCCTTTTTGCATGCCTTTATGGTAGAATTAGTCATGCCTTGAATTTTTCTACATTTTGGAAGCCTTTTAGAGTTGATGTACATGCTATATTCTTGGATTTATTGGTGCATCCAACCCAAGAAGCTTCCAAGTGCTTTTTTGGTGGATTTTGGTTTGGAGTTGGATATAGTCACTTGAGTGACTTTTTTGTAATCAGTTCTTTTTTTCTGCTTTTTTTGTTTTGTGACACTTTAGATTTCTTGAAGGAAAAGAAAAAGATTTGTAACTCAGATATAGGCATATATAACAGTATTTCACCATGGAATCAATGAGTATAAGAATTTTACCTTGTCAATATTTTTGTAAATAGTGTGTGCACTTGTTTAATTGATGCAAATGCTAGTGAAACCATATGTTTCCTTGTGGTTATGTCTTATTTGTGCACATTTTTTCATAAAAATATATATTCTTTGCAGGTTGTGGATTGTGTTTGAAGTGCAATTAGCCTCTAGTTGTGAAGAATCTTTTCCTTCTAGGAGTATAGGCATATAAATGTTTCCATGAAATATTTATGCAAGAAATGTATGTGATTGAGGTTTGTATGAAAAGTCTTTTTTCATTGACTGAGAATGTGTGTATGAACTGTGTTATATGCCCTTTAGCATAATTTGGTATATCACCTTTAGTTCTCATTAACTGTATTTTTTTAGTTTATGTTCTATCCTTGTACCCTTTTTCTCTGCAAGTTTAGTAGATTAGATTAGGTGATACCAAAATGAAGCCAACCTTCTTTGGAGTTTCTTTTCCATTATAGGTGACCCACAGCCTGGAAAAGATCCCATGTTCCTCTAGAATGCTAAGTTTTGTAACTTAGCTAGGGTGTAAATTCTAGTAGATAACAACTTCATTTCATTTCCCTAGGTTATACTCATAAGTAGGGAGATTATTATTATATGATCCATGCTTAACCATATCAAAACCACATCTTTGAAAATAAAACATGCTACTAGTTTCCTTATGCATCAAATGATCAAAATCAACTAGTTCTATAAACAATATTAAAAAATAGACATCAGACCTAGACAAAGGGCATCGAGAGAGGTTCTCCATAAAATTTAAAGCCAAAAACAATAGGTCAGAGGCACCCATTAGGACACAAGTTCCCAAGGGCCTCTAAGTCCTAGACAGGGGTTTTGAGAATTCTAAATTTGACTGTGTAAAGCACTATTGAAGGATTCTAGGTGTGCTTGCAAATAGGTTGAATAGTTGATATTTTTCTAGATTTTAATCAATTTAAGATAATGCACGTCAAAATACACGTGTACATAAAGGTTGAAAATGTTTTGAAAAGTTTTAAATACAATTTTTTTAGATCTGAAATGCAATGATTGATTCATTCTAAAATGCCACAATCTGAAAGTGATTTTTTTGATGCAATTTTAAAATCAATCAATGCAATATTTTCACCTTTTTAACTATATGAAAGATGCCTAAAAAGATGCAATTACAAATTCTAATTCTGGGATTTGTAGGCACAAATAGACTAAAAAATAGAGACAAAAATGAGTGATTTTTCTTTATAATGGTAGGGTACAAGGATAGATGCACCCAATGGCATCTAAGTCCTTGATAGGGGTTCTAGAAAATCAAAAGTTGAATGTTTTTGTTGTTTAAGGCTATTGTTTCTATCTACAAATAGGTATGACAGTGATTGTTTTTCTAGAATTTCTTAAATTTAAGACAATATGATTCTAATGCAAGTATGCAACAATAAAGAATAAATTTGAATGCAATTTTAGATCTAAGATGATTTAATTGACTGATTTGAAGGTGCACAATTCTAAGAATGATGATTTGATACAATTTTGAAATAAAACTATGCAATTTCATTTTTCACTTTTTTGACCTAAATGAAAAATGCCTCAATTAATGTGTAGTGTATAAAAATGCATATCTTTACATTTTCACACCTGTTTGGGCTCTCCCTACTAAAATTGGGCTTCTTTATGCCTTATTTGGTCTTATTTTTCATCCATAAGCCCTATTTAATGCATCTTTCCAAGGATAATCTTGACACATATCTAATAACCAATCATAATTTAATGTTTTTGGATTGTATGGCCCAAATTTAGTGATCTATAACTCATACGCCACCTTGGGCATATGGGTCCCACCTAAGTTTTGGGGTCTGGTCTTGAATTTGGCCTAGAACTTAACGTTTCTTAAAATTTGTGTCCCAAACTTAGCCTACTGGGACTCATACACCCCAATTGGAATATGAGTCTTGCTTATCTTGGACCTATTTTGAATTCAAATTCTTGGTGGGAATTTATTCTCCTAGATCTTATGTCAGCTTGCAGTGTTTTAATTTCAAGAAATTTGGCATAAATAAGTATAAATACAAGGTTATTTCACATAGTTTCATCCTAAGAAATCTTAGAACATCATAAGAAATCAAGAGAACTTACACAAGAGTTTACAAGAGCATTCAAGAGAATTCAAGAGCTGATTATCAAGTGTTTTGGAGCTATATTCAAGATTCAACAATCATATCAAATTCATCATGCATCATGTTTGTTTTTTAGCTAAAATTTGTGATGTAGGTTCTTATGATTCAAGCAAGCATTCTAGTCAAGATCCATAACATACAATCAAGAGTCAATATCTACATTCATGATATCCATCTCATACAAGATTGCAGACTTTGTTCCAAGGGTTTGATTTAGGTTGAAGATCCATCAAAGAGAAAGATTGGAGAAAGTTGTCAAAGTTGTCATCTACAAAGTAGAATTCAGTGTTTTAGACTCGAATATTTGAAGGGAGAGAAGCTACATGAGAATATTAGAGGATATAAGAGTTTCAAATCAACCCTGATACTAGGACTAAATCTCCACTTGTGGCGTATGAGTCCTAGTATACCAAATTTCAAGCATTTTTTGTAGATCTTGGTTTAGCAGTTCCAGATTCTAGATTCAACTCAAAACCCTAAACTGGGACTAAATCACCCCTACTGGTGTATGAGTCCCAATGTGTATTAAAATTCAATTTTTGGGAGTGAAAACCTTGTTTCAAGTATCTCCAATCTTCCAGGTGCCCCTCTATCCTTTCTCAGTTCATTATTCTGATTTTCAATTTCATATCTTAGGTTGCATATCATTTGTATTTTCTTCTTTCCAAGCCTTTGCTTGGTGGTGAACCCCCTTTTTTCTTTAATCACACCCAAAGAAACCATATTAACCATCCAATAATTCCATCGATCAAGCTAATTGGTTGAGGGATCTTGGTTTCCTTTAATGAAACAAAAGTGAATTTGGTGGAGGAACCCTAACCCCCCTTTAGTTCCATCTCCCAAAAGGTGGAACATGATTTTCTTCATTTCAGAATGTAATGAATAATTTCAAAATTTTGTTACCTAAGTAATGCAATTTTAATGTATATCTGATCTAAATGGGTGAAACAAATCTTAATGCAACCTATGATGCAATATGTGATGTGATTTTTTTTTGTCTTTTTATTCTTTTATGATGCAAAAATGAAACCCTAAATGAGAAATGCAAATAATAAAATACAAAAACTAGATTCAAGGCTTGAAAGGATTCCATTAAAGGTTATGATGTCAAATGTAAGGTTCACCACAATATACCATATGAAAAAGGGTCCAGGGACCCTAAGTTTAGTGCATAAAAGCTAGGATGAATATCTTCCTTTTTCAAAGGTACATTGGAATGTAGATCAATAAAGTGTTTAGATTGACTATCAACCATAAAGGTGATCCAATAAGACCAAAATTTAAATTCTTAGGGCATTTAAAATTGATGGGGATTTTTTTGGAATGATTAACATAATTAGACCATGTGCCCTAAAATGTAAATTGTAAGATGTCGATAATTGACAGACTGAAACAATAGTTTTTAGGTGGATCTAGAAAGTGTAGAGTGATATGTGCCTACATAGAAAATTTGGTTTCAATGTGCGTAAGAGGAATTATTCAACCAAGGATGCTTGAGTCCTTGTAGTGGTTTCCTACTCAAATTTTGGGGTCCTTTGGTGGCAGATCTAAGAATTTTGTTTTTGCTTGCAAAGTTGTTTGAACATTGTTAGGTATTTTTGTAATTGAGTTTTCATGGATTTACAAGATGTATGACCCCAAATGAAATAATGGATAAATTTTATTCAATCCTTCTTCAATATTCTTCAACCTGAGATCTACACATTCAAAAAGAGAGGAAATGTTGGGCCATTTTAGGGGCTTGTCTTAGTCAAACCCCATGTAAGTGTTTTGACTTCCACAATGGCAATGCTAATGATAGAAATGATAATTGAGAGGAAGGAATGATGAAATCACAAATTGTTGTAACTCACCACCCTTCAATGGCTTCCTTGAAGGACTAAATCCATGCACATCACTTTAAGGATTGGGATCTTGCTTTGCTTGCATTATTGAATTATTTAGATACCTACAAGAAGGGTTAGCCTTCACAAAACCATGATGAAATAAACACATAAACTCACATACACTTTGACATGATGCTTGGATCTTGAATTGTTGCAATGAAACTATGATAATAATACTCTTGACTTTCTCTAGAATGCTCTTGATGTTCACCTCTTGTTAGATTCTTTCACTTCTCTCTATTTTCAAATGGTGAAAAGACTAGGTTTTTATAGGCATTTATCTAATTTCCTGAAAGCTGACACTTGAAAATTGAAATTTGAATTTTAAAATTTTACCAATAACATGCCCAATAATGGGTCCTAGCCAAGAAGGGGGACCCATACACCCAAGCTAGCCCAAACTTTCAGGACATTGAATGTCAAGGGAAACATGTGAGTTGGATGCATTTATTCAATGCTTATAATTTATTGAATAATGGTACTATATGCACGTAAAAATGGTCTGGAGCACAATTAAT
Organism: Sequoiadendron giganteum; assembly: GCA_007115665.2. NCBI lineage: Eukaryota > Viridiplantae > Streptophyta > Pinopsida > Cupressales > Cupressaceae > Sequoiadendron > Sequoiadendron giganteum. The sequence goes on from CM021104.1 coordinate 313,701,067, forward strand.
TAAATATTCCATATTTAATTAATTAATTCTAATTCCTCTACTATTATAAATAAATTGATAAATTTATTTATATGGTTCATTACCTTAATTCCTTTTTTCCAAAAATTACTTTCCTCTTAAATTAATTAAATGCACAAATTTAAATAATTTATCATTTAGTTGATTTCCTCCTCCATTTTAAATTTGAATTTTTAATTCAAATTTATCACATGTCTCCATATTTATTCTAACCACCTCCAACTCATCCTCCACCTCATCACATGCCACACAATTTCATTTATTTCTAATTTTAAATTAGGAATATTCTCTCCAACCTATCAACCTTCTAACTTCTTGGGAGACACATGGTTCCTTCTTTCAATTGATTCTCTTGGACACTTGGAAGATTGGCTCTTCCAAATGGAGTAGCCTCCATGAATTCCTCTAACCTCTTTGTGCTCAACCTTTGATGCCTCAGGATCATGATCTCGAGTGTCCATCTTTGCCAACTCAGTCCAAGCTTGGAAAAATATATAAATAAAGAGCATTTCTACAACTTTTCATAGATAGAGAATTGAGATAAACTTATGTTGGAGAAATTGAGAATAAATTGAGAGCAATTGAGAGTTTTAATTTTCATATAGCATAGGAATTATGTCATTTTTACTTTGGATCACTTTAGTATTGCATTAGATTTCATTGTTTTTCATAGCATTATATTAGAATTGCATCTTCAATCATAGTATTCATCTTAGTATCATTTCAATTACAACAACATTTCATCATAGGAACATTCAACATTTAAGCATAAAAATCTAAAAATATAGTGATGTAGGCATGTTGTTTGCATTTCACAAAATATTCTCATTTCTTATGTTGTCATCTTTGTAGATTCATGTTCAACATTTAAATAGATCTAAGAGCATAAATTTTGAAGGTCCTTAAGACTAGAGAACCATGGAATGATTTGAAAGGATAGCAATAGTAATTTAAGTATGTTATTTCAATTACTTTTATATAATACATTGCATGGATGTGTGTGTTTAGTTTTATTAACTAATTACTCTCATTGACACATTTTAGAACCACACAAAAAAACATAAAAATTAGAAAAAGTCTTGAAAAAATCATAAAAATCAGAAAAAGTCCTGAAAAAAGCATAAAAATAAAAAAAAGTCATGAGAAAAGTATAGAAATTAGAAAAAGTCTTGAAAAAAGCCTAAAACTCAGAAAAAGTCTTGAAAAAAGCATAAAAATAAGAAAAAGTCTTGAAAAAATGGTCACTTAGATGAAAACCCAGCAGGTGTCTTGGTGACAATAAAAAATAAATAAAGGAGAAAACACAAAAAAGTGAAAAAGAAAAAAAATCATTGCCTTGATGAAAACCTGGCAAACAGGCGTCTTGGTAACAACAAAATAATTATAAAATCTAAAAAAGTGCAATAAAAACAAATGGTGAAAACTTGGCAAACAGGCGCTATTTGTGATAAGTCGGCTTCTCCATCTATTTGAGTGTGTGTTGATCATCCGCTTTTCGCTATCACTGCACATTCATGCCTATCACGCAATGAGCTTCATGTCCATATCTAGCTACCACAGTCGTGTCCCACCTTGGCTTGGGTGTCATTATACATATTCATAATAAATCTGGTTTGTTTCTCACTAGGGGAAAATCTTTATCTCACCGGGGGCAAATAACTGTTGAATTTAAATCAACAAACAAACAAGTAGCAAGGAAACCTTGGTGAAAATAACAATTACCTTAACCATCAAACTGAACATCAATCAATCCAATCAAGCAACCATCAAAATCAAATCAAACATCAAGATAAATCAAATCAACTCTTACATGAAGGATCATCTTCTGAATCATGGTTGGATCACTTTAGCACAAATGTTCAATTGATGTATCTTGATTGTTGTTATCATTTCTTTGGAGTACTTCGATGATGTCCTGAACTAGAGGGGCTATGATTGAGAATGATATTTTTTTTTGTCTGCTATCTGTGAGTCAATCATTACTCCTATGCAAATTGTCGCAGGACATGCTCTACAAAGTATTATTGATGACATTTTGAATTTGCATGGGAAAATGATTAACTCTTGTCTGTTTACACAAGTGATACTCAGGTCATCTTGGTCTAATTATACCTAGATGCTTGTGTTATATTGTACTATCAAATCTCAATGAAAGTTGTATGGAAGTTATACTCAGGTCATCATGGTCTCATTATACCATCGATATTTGTACTAGCTTTCAACATAATAAAATGCTCAATGATGATAATAAACACAATGAATCAGATGACAACATTGCATAGATAGGATTGCATTCATATTAGTTCTACATTTGCATTTATAGATTTTTCCAAATTGGGAAACTCTCAACATGATGTTATCTCTCACTACAAGATTGAGTACACTTGACATAACAAAAAATCATTCATTTGCATTGGCATTCCCATATCATATCATCAGAAATAATTATCATACATACACCAATACATCTATCATTATCATCTTAGGCATTATGCATTGATGGTATCCACTATCACAAACCATTCATGCATTCATTCATTATGATATTTGCATCATGAAAAATTCCAAAAATAGAGCATTTTTCCACAATACCATCATCATTCATAATCCATTATAATACATTGAGGTCATAATAAATTCATTCTTTCATTCACACATAATCCATCCATATATACACTCATCATAACATCACCATCCATTCATGAACACAATTCAGTTGAATTCATACATCTAGGTCATATATTTGCATCATAAAATACCAAAAATAAAGAAAAGTGCATTGTGTTCCATTAACATAATGATATTTGCTGCATAATCATACATCGAGGCATAACATAAATTCATACATTTACATTCATCATACATCCATGCATTATCATTCATACACATCATATCCAAAATCCACTCATTCATTTAGAAATCATGAACCATGAATCCATTATATATTTGCATTACATAATAAAACCATTTCTGCATTCATTCATTCATCCATACATCGATATATTCATGTGAAAAATAAAAAAATACAATGCATCTCATATCATTTGCATAACTGCATCCATCTCATTTACCATCAATACATTAGAAGCATAACATCATCATCTCATTAATGCATCCATACATAGAACATGACATAATCATATAGAACACCATAATCACATAGAACATAAATAAATGCATCCATCACAAGCATGCATAATCAAAAGCATAAACAACATAGATCACTAAATCGCCGCCGCATATCATATAACCTCAAAATAATACTGTCAAAGTGTACAATGATGTCAAGAAAGGAGAGATGATACAAAAATGTGGCAAAGCCAGGTCTTCGAATCAAAATACAATAGGTCAAACATGACCACGGGATCCTATGGTACTACCCCCAGAGGTCGTAGGCCTCTCCCCAATATCGTTTTCCCCTAATGGACCTGCTCCTGGACCTCCTCCTGGTGGAACTCCGCCTGGTGGGCCCCCTGGGAGTGGCTGAGTGATGCCCCTGCTAGTGGTCCGGGACTAAGAGCGACTAGATCTAGAATGAGTGTAGCGAACTCTCTGCTCTGCTGGCACAACCTCATGGTATCTGCCTCTATAATAGTCTGCCTCCTTGGCAGACTCTCAAAACTTGCGGACCAGATCACCTGTCTCGAAACCCTCAACTACTAAAGCCTATCTGCCACTGCCTGTTGTAATACCCTTCCATTTTTCTCTTTATATTGGATAGTATTCTACCTTGCTTTGCTTTGTTTTCTGGTTGCACTTATACTTTGGTATACTCTATGATGTTTATTATTTGATCACTATTTATAGAGTGATGTGGATTATATGTTGTGAGGTGATGTTACTCTCTTTGATGTTATCATTTGGCATGCCTTTGATTAGTATAATGATGATTTGGAATAACATGGTTATTGCACATGAGTAGTTTAAATATGTTAGAACTGTTAGTTTTGTGATAGTGTATTGGTGAAGGGGACGAAATTGCATCACTCGCTTGTGAGCGCCCTACGATTCCGTGATTTCCTCTTCACAGTGTGTTCTTATATGATTTTTATATACATGTTCATTTTATGCCTTGTTTATAGGTTTGCAGGTACATGACATCGACTCCACCTGGGTTCACAGGTTTGAGCATGGTGACCCAACGGTTATGTTGATTGGGAGATAGTAGCTAAGATTTTTGTGTCAAGCCTTTACCCTAGTCTCAGTGTTTCATCTGGTCTAGTCGGTTTTGCTTGTTAAAAATTGTTTATTATTGCTTTGAATTATTGTGTTAAAATTATTAAAAAGGGAATTTAATGAATTTAATCATTTAAAGTTGATTATTAGATTAATCTTATTTTAATGTTAGAAGTTTTGAATTAATAAATAAATAAATTTAATTTAATTGATAAATAGTTTAATCCTAGGATTAAATTGTTTATTGATTAATTAAATTAGTTAATTAAGTTATATTTGAAAGGGGAAATGTTTTGTAATTATTAAATAATTTAATTTTAAATTCTAGAGGATTTTATGCAAAATAGGTTTTTAGAGATATTTTGTGATTTTTAACATGTGTTAGAGGAATTAATGAGTTTGTTGGAAAATTTATTCATCGGAGAAGATTGTGGCTTTGACGAAAGAAGTTGGAAGCTTCTTCATGACAGAAGCACATGGATATTTTTGTGTGTTGAGAAATTGATAAAGGGAGTTTTCTATGATTTGCTTGGGTTTTGGAAAAATATTTGAAGAATTTGCTGTAGAAAGAATTTTTGGTATTCTTGCATCTTTAGAAAAATTGTTCTCGGGAACTATTGTTGTGTTTGGGATTGTTGTTGTGTTCGAGAAATCGTATTACTCTGAAGGAAGCCATTGTCTATCTGGGAAAGTTGCTTGGAGCTGTGGAGGAGGCACTGCTTCAGATCTACAAATTCACAAGCATTGGACTATAGGTTCATTCTTTAGATTTTGTCAAGTTTTAATTGAAAAGCTTCTAGATTAGATCTTCTCCTTAAAAGATTGCCTGAGGAAACTTTTGAGTTTGTGTTTTGTGTTAAAAAAATTGTATTGTCGTAAATAAATTTCTCTGTAGAATCATTTCTTCTGTAGGTTTAAATTCTCTATAGAAACCTTTAGCAAAATTGTAAATTGGTATTATAGTGAATTTAGGGGAAACCAAAAGGAAACACTTAGGGATCTGGAAAGAAAACCTCTCTCTAAAAGAAATTTTTTCCTATAGGTTTGATTTTCTTAGGAAAATTTCTTGTTATTTTGCCTGTAGGAATTTTAATGCTCTTTCTCTTTTTAGTTTTACTATTTGGACAGATTTGAAAGAAATCTCTGTGTATATTTTTGAAAAAAATTGTTTGTACAAATACCTCTATGAGACGGCTTTGGGATGTTTTCGAAAAATAATTTTCTTGTAGGATGCAATTTGGGAAATTATATTCCCAATTACAATAATTGATTATTCGAATATATATATATATATATATATATATATATATATCTAAATAGTACAGTGTATATATATATAAATATAAATATATATATATTGTTTATACTGATCGAATTGTTTATAAAATATCTAGTTATTTCTTGCGTCGTACGACAATATGGGAAGATTAAAATTTTGCAAAAGATGGGAGGCTTTGTGTTTAATGTTTTACTTATCTATGTGGGGAGGCTGCACTCTCCCCAGAGTCGCCCCCAAGGGAGGTGCTGTGGGGAGGCAACGCTGCCCTCACCACATAGTCGTGCCCAATTTTTATTGGGGGGGTTTGGTTGTGGTCTCACACAACCGCCCCCTCCCCATATCCGTTTCCTTGCCTTATGAAATAAGCTCATTCCCTTTGATATAGGGACTTCGACTTTTGTTTAATGATTTTTAATTTTTAATTATATAATAAATATATATATATTAAATATTTATTTATTATTTTTTTAATATATTGTTTTGATTAAATGATTTTAAATATATAATGTATATATTTGTATTGATTTATATAGTTTTTGATTATATGTATGTAAATATATATATGATTAGGAATACATTTAATGTGAATATACATACATATATATATATATATATATATATATTTGATGATTTTTAATTAATAGGTGCATGCAATATTGCATAGTTAGATGAGTATTTTGGATAAGATATGTTTTTGAAAAATGAAATAATATTATTATATTAAAAATAATGGAGGAATTGAAGTTTAGATAAATTAGATTTTTCTTTCCCTATTTGAAAAAGGGCTTTTAATTTAATTAGTCAAATTGAGCAATTTTTATATTACTATTTTGACTGAATGAGAATGGATTTAAGAAATCCAAATGTTAGATTTAATTCTTGTCTTGATTTCCCTTTGAATTTCTTCTAGTTACATTTTGGGGGAAAAATTGGTAATGTGTTAGTCAATAATTTGTAAGTCTTTCAAAAGGATTTTTAGATGATGGGGGTTGTTATATTGTAGTGTCAACTATTTTAATTCCCTTGGGTAGTGCATGGAGTCGTTTCAGTGATTTACCCGATTTTCACGAACAGGGATTTGTGACTCATAATTTGGAGTGGATTTGTCACGTGTTACCTCCTTTTGATTTGGAGTGGATTTTGTTATTTGTCGCCTCCTTGGTTTGGAGTGGATTTTGTTTGTGTTGTATCCTATGTCTAGAGTGGGTTGTTCTACCTGGTTTTGTGCACTATGCTACCCTAGCATGTTGGTATTAATCCATGAGTTGTCAAGTATTTAAGGGATTGGGTAGTATTTCATATTAAGTAAGATAATTTAGCCTCACTCATGGACTCAAATGCTTGTTTGGGCTTGGGATGAGTGGGAAGGCCTGGAATGGAAAATTTCATCTAGCTTGTCTTTTTGAAAGGTATTTGATTCCGCATAAGTGAGTATGGGGGCCAAGGATCGATTGAGGCTACCAGGATATCCCAAGATGGGGGCCATGGCCTAGGAAGATCCTCATTGGATATCCCATGTCGAGCTGTGTGATCACACTCTTTCTATGACAAAATTTGGTAGGTTGGTTTATGTGTATCGTTCTTTTGACATACTTGATTTTTTCATCTCTGGAAGCAATGCAACCCATGTTTAGTGTAGTTCTTGTACTTGTGTTTGTTTGAGTAAGTATGTGTCAACCTGTGTCTAGAGGTAGTAGGTTTGGTCGTGTATCCTTGTTACTATCTCCTAGCATAGGGAGTGGGCCTTCGGGTACCACTTGGTTGGGAGGAATGTGCACCTTACACAATTGGGTTCCCTTTTATCTTCAGATCGTGATGGCGAGATTTCTAGCTGGAGAGCTCATGGTTCCTAGATTATTATTTCATGCTTTGAAATTGTTATAGATGGCTCTTGTAATTTATTACCCCTCAGTTGTATTCAAGGTGGTTGATTGTATTATGTAACACATTTGTATGAGCTACCTCATTCAAGGAATGAGCGATGTAATCTTATTTGATGAGTTAGTGTTATATGGAATCTTGATGTATTTCTTATCTTTTTGGTGTAATTTCATGCATGGAATGTATGAGCATTTATTTCCTTAAGTATTTAATCTTTCTATGGGTGTAATTATGTTTTATGTATGGGTTTAAATGTAACCTTAGTCTCATAGCCTTAGAGGAGGTTGGTGATAGATAGGGAGCTTACATGTTTATTATACTTTTAAATTAAAAAAAATTTGTGCATTTGAGTAGATTATTGCAACTTCCTCTAGGGTTACGTGGCAGGGCATTACACTTGCTCTCCTTGCCATCGAGCAACATCTCTCTCTACTATCAGGGTGGCTACCTATGCCTGCAGCTATACCATATGTGCTTGTACTTGTAACTGTGTTGGTGCCTGTGTCTATAGCTGAGCCTAAGCCTGGGCTAACTATGTCTATAGTGCCTATACCTACCCCTATAGGGTCTGAACCTGAACCTGTAAACCAACTATCTATGTTTGCTACCTCTGAGAGGGCATCCTCAGTACAACTGACCATTGTCCATTAGGAGTTGACCTGCTCCTCGGTACGGCCCCAAAATCTGGCACATCTCTCCCTCCACCTCCATCATCCCCGCCTTCATCTCCCCCATCATCACCACCATCATCTCCCTCCTCCTCCTCAACCTCCTCCTCTCCTCCATCCCCTCTCTACTGCACTGCCTGTCCTACCCTCCTCTCAACCTCCAAAATGGGTGTAGGCTCATTAGGAATTGATATATGAGGAAATAGATGAGAATAGAAGTACTCTGCATAGTTAGCTATCATCTATGCATCAACAACCTCTCGATGGTACTACCACAATACTAGCTACAACCCATAGTACACAGTGCAAGCCATATCATAGTCTAATGTAGGCGCCCACTCTGGAATATCCTACCTCCGTTTGTCATAATCTGCCACTCCCGTGGAATACCCTGTACTCTATTGTACTGCCTTGTATACTCAGCCAAAAGTAAATCTCTCAATGATATACAACATCCTACAGATCAAGTATCTAGTACAAAAAACATATGGCATCTCTATGTCATCCTCTGCCCATACCTCACAATCAAGATATGACCACCATATCATGATGTCCATATCATCCAGGACTCTGCACCAATACTCTAACTTTCCTAGCTTATGCTAGATAAGTGGCCCTGTATAACCAAACACATAGGGTCACCCTACTGGTCAAACCCTCCCTACCACTAGTCGTGTAACTACAATATGCTCCCAGGCCTAGAGCTGTAATAATGTGTATCCTACTACAAGATTGCTCAATCAAAGATATACAACCTGATGAACATCATGGGATAGGTGTGCAAGAATGTACAAACCCCAAGCATATCTGGTCCCATGGGAAATCATGCCCCCCAACACCCAACCCCAACCAACTAAAAAGCCCTTCGACCTATGTTCGGGGTAGAGAAAACCACCAATGAATCTTGCTAGAACATAGGGCAATTGTTGATGGGTAGCAATCAACTCCCACCAAGAAATCTCATATCCACTGAGCTGACCATCATGGAAAGTCTATTGAATGGAGTCAGTCCCTCCCTACTCCTCATGGTCATAAATCACTAGGTCACCCATGACTGGTATCCACAAAATACAATAGACGTCCTCTGGTGTAACTGTAATCTCACCAGTCGCCAAATGGAAGGTGTTGTGATCACTATGCCATCACTTTGCAAGTGTTGTCAATAGCCCCCAGTTAATCTAGTACTGGGGCATGTCAATTAGTGAAGTAAGTCCACACTGATCAATGATGGCCAAATCTACTGAGATCAACTATGGGCTCATGTCCCACATTTGAGGAAAGTGCTCTCAAACCTGTAATACTCCTAAGCCACCCTCCTATGATCAAATCAACGTATTAGATTATCACATCAATGAATCAACCTATCAATCAACATATCAATTAATCAAATCAGCTCACGTGATATTTTGATCAAATATCGAGGAGCACATATCTTATCATCGACTCTCATTTGTCATGAGATCGGTCAACATCAATCAACTTATCTCTAACTCTCATTTGTCATGAGGTCAATCAATCAATCATCCTTATCTACCCTATCATCAATCCTCACCTATCATGAGGACGATCATCAATATATTAATCAACATTATCCTATCATTGGCTGATGTGATCATCAACCATCAACAATATAGGAGGAATCATTCAAAATCATTATTTTTGGCTCAATGCAGTAAAACAAAGTTTTTATGCACTAATCTACTAGATGTGCTAGAAAATTTACCGAATGCGCTAGAACAGGCCTTCTATGCAGTAGTTCTTGGATGCGCTAGAAAATATATTCTATGCGCCAGAATAGGGTCTTGATGCACTATTTCTTCGATGTGCTAAATGAACTACCTTATGTGCCACCTTATCCTACCTATGCGCTAGTTCAACAAACTTATGTGCTAAAGTGGCGACCTAATGCACTAATCTACCTTGAGGTCTAAAGAAAACCATATGCGCTATTACAGTGACCCTATGCACTATATCCGCTACCCTATGTGCTAAAACATGTTCAAAACCAAATTTTTATAAAGGAAAAAAGCAAGAAAAATTGAATTCAAAATTGAAAAAAGGCGGTTCTTGGGGTACGTATCAGAGGTCCGTATGTGGCTAGATGCTAGTGGCGGTGAACTCGCTTGAATCTGTGAGTGTGGTGCAGAATTCTATCCATCTTGTCTCTCTTCACTCTCTCAAGTTTTCACAATACAAAGTTACAAATGAGCTTTCTTTTACCCATTTTGACCTTTTAAGGGCTAATTAAGGGGTAATTATGGTGGCATTGTTTTTAATTTTTCAATATGGGCCTTTTTAATCAATTAATTAGCAATGTGGTAGGACTATCATGATTTTCGGGAGATAAATCAGGTTACCATCATTAAATCTGAAGATCATCATAACATCATTAAAAAATCATTTAATCATCAAAATTTTAAAAAAAATTCAAAAATCCCTGATTTATCTCCCGAGAGGGCATACATTCATCATAACTGGAAAATCAGTGTCTGAGGCATGTCAATTTTTTTATCATCATGGTCTGAAATTTTATTCTTTGAAGCAATTCGTCTGTGCACATCACTTCAAAGAGGGGAAAAATATATGCACACACAAAAGGTCTGGAGCACAATTAATTAAATATTCCATATTTAATTACTTAATTCTAATTCCTCTACTATTATAAATAAAATGATAAATTTATTTATATGGTTCATTACGTTAATTCCTCTTTTCCAAAAATCACTTTCCTCTTAAATTAATTAAATGCACAAATTTAAATAAATTTCCATTTAGTTGATTTCCTCCTCCATTTTAAATTTGGATTTTTAATTCAAATTTAGCACATGTCTCCATATTTCTTCTAACCACCTCCAACTCATCCTCCACCTCATCACATGCCACACAATTTCATTTATTTCTAATTTTAAATTAGGAATATTCTCTCCAACCTCTCAACCTCCTAACTTCCTGGGAGACACATGGCTTCTTCTTTCAATTGATGCTCTTGGACACTTGGAAGATTGGCTCTTCCAAATAAAGCAGCCTCCATGAATTCCTCTAACCTCTTTGTGCTCAACCGTCGATGCCTCAGGATCATGATCTCGACCGTCCATATTTTCCACCTTAGCCCAAGCTTGGAAAAATCTATAAATAGAGAGAATTTCTATAGCTTTTCATAGATAGAGAATTGAGATAAACTTATGTTGGATAAATTGAGAACAAATTGAGAGCAATTGAGAGTTTGCATTTTCATATAGCATAGGTATTATGGCATTTTGACTTTGGATCACTTTAGTATTGCATTAGATTTCATTGTTTTTCATAGCATTACATTAGAATTGCATATTCAATCATAGTATTCATCTTAGTATCATTTCAATTACAACAACATTTCATTATAGGAGCATTCAACATTTAAGCATAAAAAATCCAAAAATATAGTGATGTAGGTATGTAGTTTGTATTGCACAACATATTCTCATTTCTTAGGTTGTCATCTTTGTAGATTCATGTGCAACATTTAAATAGATCCGAGAGAATGAATTTCGAAGGTCCTTAAGACTAGAGAACCATGGAATGATTTGAAAGGATAGCAGTAGCAATTTAATTCTTTTATTTCAATTCCTTTTATGTAATGCATTGCATGGATGTGTGTGTTTAGTTTTATTAACTAATTACTCTCATTGACACATTTTAGAACCACACAAGTACAAATGGGATACAAAATACATAATTTTAGGACATTAGGGGGTCAATTAGGCTCATTGATTTAGGGGGGTGGGGGGAATAGTGTGAAATTGTTAAGGGTGACTATTTTTTAACACTACACTAACAACTTTGGATTCTTGCATATCTCTTGAGCTTAGAGGTAAGTTTTAAAATGTTGTGATATTTTATTTAAGTTGATTAAGTGATGGTTATGAGTAGTTATTCAATTGATTATATAATTTTTTCTAAGTGATTAGTTTGATTAGTTGTGGTAGGGAAATGATCTTTATATTATTTAAATTCAAGATGTTGCTTAGGTATTGGGCACTATACACCCTAGATGTAAAACTAGCAACCTATAGAATAAGAAAATTGAAGATACATTTAGGAAGACAACAAATTATTTTGATTTAAACTTCATGTCAAACACCCATTTTGGGTGTTTGTAAAAATATATTTTCTAGGTTTTTGTCTCTGCTTCACCTAAGTAGTGACAACCAATAAAGAATTGTCCAAGGAACTGGACCCTATAAATGGTTACTTACCCACGTATACAATTATATAGATAGAACAAACAAAATTGTATATTTTACGCCCTTTGGAATCTTGATCCCTATGGATATGTGTTATGTAGGTATTTTGAGAAAAAAATAATGTTTTAGATACTTAGATATAGGGGGCATCATGAGATTTTGTTTCTAAAATTAAAATTTTAGGCTAAATTGGATTTGGGTATTTACAGTTGCCTCCTACCTATAAATATATAGCAAAGTTAACTCTATGTGTAATGAGGGAAGACACAATCCTCCCCCAAAGCAAATGTGAATCTAAGAATAAAATATGGGTATCTAGCATCAAAATATAGATATCTATAAGGATGGTATAGCAAAGGATGTACAACAATAAACTCTAAAATGTGAAACATGTCAATATAGGATCAATGTGTGAATCACTAAGAAGCAAAGTGGATCAATGTAAAAATAATGCACAAGCTCTAATAAATTTTCAAGGTTAATGTATGGCTAACGTATCATTGTAGGCTTGATGTATAAACTCAAATAAGCATGATATAATAATATGATCAATATGTAAGCTCAAAAAAGTATGGTATAACAATGTGAGATCAATGAATGGGCTTAAATAAACATGATAAGAAAGATATGATAAAGTAAATGGAAATAAGATAATGCACCAATAGATAATAGGTAAAGGATAAATAAAATTAATGAGGAAACCAAAGTGGGAAATGTAAACAAGAGGAAAAAGTAAGGCATAGCCAAATAGCGAAAGGTAAAGTGAAAATAAATAATGCTCCCAAAGAGGGAGATGATAAATGTATAAAAAATATAGAAGGTGAATGGGTATAACATTCATAACAATATTGACCAAATAGTCAAGGTATAAATAAAAAACTTAAAAAATATAAAGCACAAAATTAGAAAAGGGGAAAATAAAATATATCTAATCTATATGTATATATAAATATACACCATAGTAGAGCTCAATAATCATTGAAAACTTTTTTTAAGATACCACCTTTAGTATCGGTATCTTAAGATCATCAACCATTAGATCATTATCATTCTACAAGTCATCATACAATTCATCCTCCTTTTTCTTTTCTTTCTTTTTATTATTTTCTTTCCTTCTCAATTATATGTTTCATTTTGATATTCTTTTGTTCTCAATAGGTGTATCTTAAGATCAAGCAACCAGAGCCTAGAAAAAGGAAAGAGAAGTGTCTTGAAGGGAAGCTCCAATAGGATGCCACATGGTGGTGGCCAAAAATTTGTGAGAAGTATCAAAATAAAAGGCGAACAAAAGCTTGACAAAGGTAACTGCGGTGTGGGCCCCATCTGAACAGAAAGTAGGTCGAGGCGATGTTGCAAGCAATCAGAGCCTGAAAAAAGGAAAGAGAAGTGTCTCGAAGGGAAGCTCTGATTGGACGCCATGTGGCGGTGACCAGAAAAGTTGTGAGTGGTATTAAAACAAAAGGTGAAGCTGTGTAAGAAAGAAAGATCACGAAGGAAAAGAGCAAGGATGATTTTGTTGGGGGGCTTTTTCAGAGAGAACACTTAAAACACTGCCAGGGCTTTGTCAAAATATTTGAAGCAGTAAGACTAGGTCTACAAGTTAAGGATGATGGCATTCTGGTCAAGGTTTTGAGGAAAAATGTGTTAGAGTTGCCTTCTGAACTAGCACCAGTGGTGATAATAGAGGCTAAATGGGATGCAACGAAGGTTTTCAAGGAAATTTCAGGTTTCAGGGATTACCATGGTCATCTTGACAAAGCTCGTATTTAGAAGGAGGGAAATGAGGATGATGAACCGTTCATGGGGTATGATTTTTTGCCAATGATTTAGGTCTACAAGGCTTGATTGAAGGGCAGGGTGAAAATTCAATTCAGGGTTGGATCAGATGGAAGAGTGAGTGTCAGAGCTGGCATGGTTTTGTTTGTTTTCCTTCCAGGGTTATGATGATGTGTACTTTGGGTGGGGTAATAGTATCAAATTATATATATTTGGATATTGGTAGATTATTAGGTAGGGTATATAGGTTTTTAATATGGCTTGTCAAATTTCTCATTGACATTTTGGTCCGTTTGTACATTTTTTGGGGCTTTAACCAGAGGTTTTCTCCCTGGATCTTTCTTATCGGTATGCCCTCCAGAGCCAGGATTTTGTATTACCTATCTATTATACTATTAATAATATCATGGTCTTCCACTCTTGCTTAAAAAAAAAACATTGAGTATTTCTTCTCTTACCCATTTTTATTTTTTAACTTGTGGCTAAGGTGGAATGAGAGGCTTCTAACATAGCACAACTTATTGCATTAGCTTCCTTGTATTATTTTGTGCATGAAACTCAATTATTAATGACAATTTCACTTGTTTCATACCTTTATTTTGATCTTTCATTCTTTTGAAGATGCGAATATTTTCTCATATGAATTACCAAAATATGTGTATATATCAATCACTCTGCGAATATTAACCTTAATTTGTGCCATTTAAGGCTCTTATAGTTTTATTAAAAAATTATCTAATCTCTTTTGAATTATTTGTAACTCGTTAAGAGGTGCCTTGTATAAGTTATATATATTATCATTTTTTTAACATACATCTTTTAGTGTTTGCACAAATGTGTCTAATGTAAAGTGAATAGCATCAAATATTGGCTAAAAATGAGCCCTTTTAATTTTTACCACTTTTTCTTCATGTACAAATTTAACAAATTGATAAAAAATAGATAGAATAGGTTTGCATTGCTCAATCCATGGTCTCCCAAGTAATACACCAAATCTATCAAAATATGGTTCATATGACATAAAATAGGTAACTCCTTAGGTTCAAATCTCAAGTGTACAATATCCCAATGCATCAATCAACATTTCATAATTCATTTTTAATGAAATCCTATAATTTTCATTGCTTGATCCATAATATGGGTGTTAACAATAATCCTTCTTGTTGAGTTTATTTAATTAGTTTATTCATTAACTTTATCCCTCACTTTTAATTAAATGTCTAGCCTTATCCAAAAATCCTCTAACTAAATCAATTAATTAATTGATTTAGGATAATTAATCCCTACCTCCTTTTTCTCCAATACTTAATTCCACATCATCCCTCAATCCTTGTCCATTTAATTCTAACCATTCATTCCATTCACATGGATCACAGTCTAAACTTGCCATCATGTGATAAATATGCATTCCACCTTTATCCCTCTTGTGACACTTGTTACAAGGTTAACCTTCAATCCAAACCCTAATCCTTAATCAATCCTAGTCAGCCATCAATCAATCCATATCGGTCCTTGATTTCCCTCATGAAAATTTTATAAATGAGATACCTCTCATCCCATTTGAGCATCTAATCTCATCATAAAATTATTTTGTTTTGTTTTCTATTAAATCTCTTCTTATCACCAGGTTATGGTTCTACCTTTTATATCTAATCCATCATCATCATATCCTCATTCTATCCATTTGATCTCTTATCATTTTAATCCTACTATCATGTTGCTAGTTTTATAAGAAATCACATTCCATACATTAAATGAGCATATCAAGGGAGTATTGGGTGAGACTCTTCTTCTAGAAAAATTTGGGGAGAAATAGGTTAAACAAGGTAAAAGGTTCCATATTTCTTTGAATCTTTATGTTATTTCATTTGTTCATTTTTCTTGTCTTTGAACACTAACACCAAAGAGAGCATAATTCTATGTTAATCTCAAACACAAAGAGTATATTAACACATCTTCTTTCTTTAGTCTGAAAAAATTATATTAGATTAACCTTATTGAAATTGAAATACAACATAATACCTCTATCCCATACCTCCAATTTATAGTAAATTGAAAATGAAAACCCAAAAATGGTTTCCTAAAAAAGAGGAAAGTACCATGGACCTAGATCAGTAGTCCAATTCCTCATGTAAAAATCCAACACCCCCATGAATTAGTTAAGAACCCAAAAATATAATGTAAGTCATCCACCAATTATCTTATACCTCCATCATACAAGTTTTGAATGTGTGGAACTGTAACCTTGAAAAGATTACCTCTGAGAGAAAGGTTTAGCTCCATACCATAATCTTCTCTAATGCAATAAAGTGGCATAGTGCTTACTAATATAGTTTTGAATGTGTTTTCCTTGGTATGATGTTATGTCATATTGAATAATCCTAGCCAATGGCTACCAATATAATCATTGTACATATATAATGCATACAAATCCAGTTCTTGGTTGGCTTGGTGCAATGGCTCTTTATGAATTAGCATTTTTTAATCCATTCAATCTTGTTCTTAATCCATTATGGAGACAAAATATATTTATTATACGTTTGATGAATCATAAGGGAATAAAGGGTTCATGATTTGGATGGAGTGTCATTGGAGAAACTATCACTAATTTTAGGTATTTAGAGTTATGAAGGTGTGGTTGGGGCACATACCATAAACATAATTTTATAGCTTGTGCTAAAGGGAAACTATCTGGTGTTGGGTATATTGGGATCTAGGCATCTTCATTGATAAACATATGGGAGCCCAATATATTAAAAATTATTTCTTCCTCTCATAGGATTAAAGAACCCACATAAACCCTTATGATTTGATCAAAAAGAACTATAGCTCTATATTACATGTAGAAAGAATGACTAGAATATTTAGTGTTTATAGAGGATCTTTAGACACTTTCCTAATGCTTAATCTCCCTCCCACTTAATGAGGGCACTAATTTCACATGCATGTAAGAATAATAGTGAAATATTTTTTGTAATTCCCTACTTGAACTTTCCAACGAATCTCACATCTCATGTAATGATATTTCTAGGTAAGCTAAGTGTAAATAACAATAAAATATGACCATAGAGTGGTTAGGTAGGAATATGAGCGATTGAAGGAGTTTGAATTCTGTAAACACGGGAGAGGAAGATTCAGAATCAGAGGATGGCGATGGAAATTGGAAGCTGTTTTCAGGTGTCTTCTGCGGTCTTGGAGGGATTTTGGTGGCTGTGGAGTTGTCTTTTCTTCGATCAACTTCTTGGTTTATACAGCTGCTGTGTCGAAGTGCAATTTCCTTCCTTTATTTTGTCCTTGGTTTTCTGGTGTGTGCTGGTGCTTTTGTGAGAGTGCTGGTTGAGAGAAGGTTCCTGATTGGAGGCTTGAAATTTTTTGAGTTTAGAGTTGTTGTTTTGGATTCTTGGTGGAGTTGCGGATCTTTGTTGGCCCTTCCTTCCTAGTTCAAGTTGCTGTCTGATTCGCTTGGGCTACTTGGCTGCTTTTGCATGGCTCCTTCTATGGCAATGGGTGTGGTGTTTTGGATGCATGTTGTGGGTTTGTTTTTGGAGAGTTTCAAGCACTTTTTAGACCCTAACTAGAATGTAGGGTCAGATGTTGCTTTTATTGGTTTTTCCTTCTCTCTACTCTTTCCACTTGCAGGCTCTCCTAGCTCTCTCCTGCTTTTGTGGGTTTCAATGCCTTTTTTTTTGAGCTTTCTTTCATTGTGACTTTTGGGTTGTGCTTCTATGGTACTTCTTCTTTGATGTGGGTTGAGGTTTTTGGTTTACCTCTAGTGGATTTGTTTGTGGAAAGTTTTGGCATGTTTTAGACCCTGACTAGCATGTAGGGTCAAAGGTTGTTCTTCATAGTCTTTCCTTCTCTCTACTCTCTCTACTTGGAGGATTTCCTTTCCTTTTCCTTATTCTCTTGGGTCCCATTGTCTCTTCTTTGGTTCTTTTTTATTTTCTTGGTTGTGAGGTTGCTCTTCTCTGTGTTCTACTTTGTTGTAGAGTTGTTTCATTTTTTGGCTCCTGTGGGGAGTGTTTCTCTGGATTTTATGAGTTTGGGGTGACCTTGGTCGAGTGGTTCTCTTCCCTCCTCATTTATAATTTGTTGGACTTGTTTCTTGGAGTGCTAAAGTGGTTTCTGGTTGCCGTGTCTACCGTGGTTTCTTATTTTTTTTTGATGGGTGGTTGTTTTTCTAATTGCTAGTCTTGTATCTTGAGCTCTCTACTCTCCCCCTTTTGGGTCCTAAAGTTCATTTTTTAGGATGGGGGTGTGTTTTTTTAGAATGTTGAGCTCCTTCAAATGTATAGGTTTATGGATTAGATGTATCTTCTCTCAAATATTTTGGCTAAGTGCTCTATTTTTTCATTGGTGCTCTAGTTTACTACTATGCCAAAGGATGTTATGTTGTTCGTTTCTATGGGTGTAGTTGCTTCCCTTTGGTTGTTATAGTTATGGTCTTCTTTGGAGGTGGAGATTTCTCCTTCAGAGGTGGATAACTCTTCCATTGAGGTGGAGAGTTGTGCTTTGGATTGGATGGGAAGTTCTATGTTTTTTTTCAAAGGTCTTCATTTCATCCTCTCCTATAGAGGTGAGCCCTCTCCTATTGAAGCAGAGGTTGGGTTGGTGTTTTGGATTGATTGGTGCAGTGAGAAAGTTGGGTCTCTTCAGTGTTTTATTTTGATTTTCAACTCTCCTATTGAGGTGGGGAGTTTGGATTCGATGGGTGTTGCTGATATTAGTTATGGTGTAGTTTGGTTGTTCTAGGTTGATGGTTTCCTAGCCATCTCAGGTGGTTCTTAGGTTCAATTTCCCCTGTAAATCTTGGTTGTGTTGGTTTTAAGGTTCTTATTAAAATGTTTTTTGAGTTATGCAGATTTAGGTAGTCATGTCATTTATTTGGTGATTTTTTGTTGGATCATTGTTGGTTTTCTTTATTTTTTTCATGAGCATCTTGTTCTTCTTTGAGTGGGTTTCAGGTCCCTGTCAAAACTTGTTTGTAAGTGGTTTTGGGTCCATTCAAAACCTATTGTAAATGGTTTTGGGTCCATTCAAGACCTGTTTTTCCCATATAATCAAAACAATAAAATATGACCCCACTCACACATGGACATCCTAATTTTCCCATTACATGATCTTTGGAGACATAAATTATTCTACCATATACAAAAAAAATTATAATGAAACTTGGGGTTTATAAGGTGAACAACACACCCAATCCTAATATTCCCCCACTCGATATTTATATTGCAAAGAAATAATAGAGAATAAAATTAATTAAGTGTTAGGGAGTGAAAGATCCATAGCCTCTCTACACAAATTTTTTTTATATGTGCTTGATGGTTTAGTAAGAGAACCTACAACATTCTCCAAAGTAGTGAATTTCTATATTTTACCTTCTTGTTCTCAACCATATCATAGATAAAGTGATAATGAACATGTTAGTATGCTTAGTGTGAGTGTGTTAGATTGAATTATTTTCCAAATAGATAACACTTTGACCATCGTAATTGATCATTAGCTTCCTAGACTTAAATCTAATGCCTAAACACAACCTTCGTAGGTACATTGCTTCCTTACAAGCATGTATTACATCCATGTACTCTACTTCTATATCAAAGAGAGAAACCATGATTTATATCTTACTTATTCAAGTAATAATACCTTTGAATAAAGTGAACATAACCACCAATTGATCTCTTATTATCTAAATCACTATTCTAATCTACATCAACAAAACCTTTTATGTCCAACAACTTTCCCATGTCATCAATCCCATGATAATAAACATAGTAAAAATAAGTCACACATAAATATATAAACACTTGCATAAGTCCAATGCTCCCTACCTTGGGGTTAGATATATAATTGCTAAGAACTCCCATTGCTTGGTTAAAACTTAATCTAGTATAAATTATAGAATACTCTAGGTTACAACACCAACACATGAAACTATTATACATATCTTTAAAATCGTCACCAAATTTTGGATATTATTCTAGAGAAAGTTTGGTATTAGCAAGGAAAGGAATATTCACTAGAATATAATATCACGTAGCAAATTTCTATAAAATAGTGTTAATATACTTCCTATAATTAAGCCAATCACTTATCTTTAACAAAACATTTGTTTATTTTCACACCCAAAAAATATTTTTAGCCCCTAAATATTTTCAATCAAAATCACTTAAAAAGTTCCCTAACAATCCCCATATTTTTTTCCAATTAACATGTCATCAACATACAATATAATAATTAGTATTTTATCATAAAATGGTTTAAAATGAGCACAAACATTAAAATCACTTATTGAAAATTTAATCTTAAAGCTAAAGACACCAAAATTCTAATACTACATCCAAGTTGATTGCTTTAAACCATACAAAAATTGCTTTAACCTACAAGCCAAATTTATTTTATCATTACCACAAAAATAGTAGGCTATTTCATATAAATATGTTATTTAAGATCTACATGCAAAAAACTTGTTTTAACATCCATTTATTCTAATTTTAAACCATAATAAATAGTAATAGAAAGTGGGAATCTAATAGATGAAGATTTAGCAATATGAGAGAATATTTCACCAAAATCTATTTCCTCAACTAGAGAATAAATTTTTACAACCAATCTAGCTTTGTACCTTTCCAAATTAACATCTACTCCAAATATTTTTAAACACATACTTGCAACCAATGGGCATCCTTTAAGAAAAGAGCTTCATTCACAAATCTAGGTTCATTGTTACTATAAGATAAATAAATACATAATAAAAATCTAGCTGGATCTACCTTCTAACTTATTTTCATTACCTTTTGAACTTCCTCAAGGGTGGAGTAAGAGAGTTTGCATGTTTTTCTTATAAACTATCATCTCATTCTTCTTTTGACTCTGCATCCTCAAGTTCAACTTGTTATTTTTCATGTATGTCTTCCTACATCTCATTTTTTAATCTCTAAATGCACTATTTTATTTTTTCTTTTAATTATTCAAAATCAGAAATAACTATAAATTTATTAAAAACCAAATTCTTAGAATGATCCATT
This sequence comes from Sequoiadendron giganteum, assembly GCA_007115665.2. Lineage (NCBI taxonomy): Eukaryota > Viridiplantae > Streptophyta > Pinopsida > Cupressales > Cupressaceae > Sequoiadendron > Sequoiadendron giganteum. The sequence continues at coordinate 313,722,119 of CM021104.1, forward strand.
TTTCTCATTATAGAATTCCAAATTTTATAACCTTTTAAATTTCGACTAGAACCAATAAAAATATACTTTTTTCCCCTTAAAATCCAACTTATATTATTTTTCTTTAGATGCATGAACATAAGCCATATGCATAAATTCTAATGTGTGAAAGAAGAATATTTACTTGTCCACAACTTACATGGTGTATTATTAGCTAGAGTAGAACAATAAGATCTATTAACTAATTAATAAGAAATACTTAAAGCCTTAACTAAAATAATTCATCTAGCTCAACACTAAACATGCTTCTACCTTTATCCATCCAAGTCCTTTTCATCCATCTTTTAATTCTATTTTTTTTGGAAAATATGGAGAATTTTATGTCACATAATGTTTACACATCTACATAAATAATCAAACTAGAGAAATATTCACCTCCATTATTTAACATCAATTTTTTTTATCTTTCATTCATTTGTTTCTCCACAAGAACCTTAAAATCCTTAAAGTTGGGGAAAACAAAATAGTCATGTTTTACAAAATAAATCCAAGTAAATATTGATAAGTCATCAATAAATGTAATATGGTATTGATATTTACCAATAGAGGGCACATCCAAAAGACCAAAAATATCAATTTCAATAACTTCTAAAATTCTCTTAGCTCTAGTGCTTCCAAAATGAAATTTTACTCTACTATGTTTATCAAACACACAATGGTTGCATGATTCAAAATATGTAGAATAAAGTGAAAAACCATCCAATATGTTTTTAACAATCAAGATATTTAGACTCTTTTCATTAATTTGGTCAGACTTATGGTGCCACAACATACATGAATAAATTTTTTAACTACATTAGTAAAATTACATAATGTAGATGCTTCCAACTTAAACAAGGTTTGGCACTAAGTGCTTGTATCCACTAAGCTCCCTAGATAAAAAAAAATGTAATAATTCTTATCAAAATTATATTCACACAATAATCATTCATATGAGATATAGAAATGAAGATTCTAGTAATTCCTATAGTGTGCAACACATTAGAAAAAGTTTTCATTCTCATCATTGATACTAGTTTTACCTTACCTCAATCAAGAAACTTGTGGTAATTGTTGTCACCAAGAAATACCTCACCACTATCAAATTATTTGTACCATTATAACCAATCCTCATGAGATTCATTTGAAATAAGGCACTTGGGTTAGTCAACTATGATTCATCACTTCCCATGTTAAAAAATAATAATAATATATCACTAGCATCATCATTTGATAATTTATCAATAGATGAATTAATCAAGATTATTTTTTCTTTTGTCTATATTCCCGCTTTGAATTCCCCCACTTCCCACAATTAGAACATTTTAATTCATCATTTCTAGGGGTTTTAGATAGATTTCAATATTTGTTTATCCTCCTTTTCCTTACTACCTTTTTCTTTAGGCCTGCCCTAAATATGTGGAGCATCCTTAGAGCCTTAATCTATGGATTTAATCATTATTTCTTCACTTAAGAAAGTAACAATAGGAGTACACAAAATAGTCTTTGCAACACTCCCACTAATTCAAAAAAAAATTCTCATGATTTAGGCAAAGAACAAAGTAATTTAATTCATTTATCCTCTTCATTCTACCTAATACTATAGAAAGTCATTGTCCAAAATCAAATTTAATCTTTCAAATGCTCAAAAACTAAACTTCCTTCATTCATTTTTAATGAATTAAAAATTATTTTCAAATACAACTTACTAACAAGGATATTATTTTGGTAGATTTCACTTATTCTTTTCCATTTAATAAAAATGCTATTTTCCATAGAAATATTCAAAATAATAGAGTCAATGAGACATAACCAATGGTATTGTGTGAAAGGAAATTGTAGACAACCCAAAATCGACCACTCACCTTTGACTTATATAATTAATAAAAATAAAAATTAATTAATTAATTTCTACAATTCATCATCTTTTCATATTTCTAAATTAATTAAATAATTTATAATTTAATTAATATTCATCCTCATAATTAATTAAGTCATACTATTTAATTAATTATGTTCCCACTTATTCTAAGGTGGTGATTAGTTCAACCATAGACCCCACTCAATAATTATTATAATCCCAATTAATTAATTATTCCTTTATTGAGTAATTAATTAAACTTAATTAGTCTTCACTAATATTCTCACCAATTTTAAATTCCTAAAAATATCCAAACTTACCATCATCTAACAAGTACCCACCCTCTCTTCAATGCTCACACATGTGTGAGCATGCATAAGTCACCTCACACTTCCACCTTATCCTTTGACTTGTCTCGTCAAGGTTTCTTACACATGTGTGAGAATATCTATCACACATGTATAGCCACCCTACCCTTTCCATTTTATTCCTCTTGTCTATTTTATTAATCAACCTATTCCCTACTATTTTCAAAATTCTTCCACTTGTCTCATTCACAAGCCTCCCTACATGGTGTGCTCAAACATGTGTGAGTATACCTAGCCCTTTTTCCTATTACATGTGTCATTCTCATATTATCCCCTTGGGATACTTGTAATGAGGCTAAGTCCTCAATCCCCATACTCACTCTCACTCAATCTTAGCTCTCCATTAAGCAATGCATCCTAGCCCTCCATTCTTCTCACCTAATATCAATAAATAGGAATATTTTCTTCCCATTTGGTCATCCACTTACATGCTAATATTATGTTGTTAATTTGATCACAATAATATATTATAATAATACTATTATGTTAGTGTATTGAGGAATCTACACTTCTTATTTTGCAAACAATCACTATTTTGAGGGGAAAATGAAGTGGACAAGGGGTTCACTCTAGTTCATCTCAATTGGAGGAGAAATTTAAACAAAGGTAAAAGGTTTGATAAATACTTCAAATATTTATGTTATTTCCCTTTTTTATTTTCTTAGCCTCAAAAACCTAGAACACCAATAAAATAATTTAAAATATTAATTCAAAATCTATTCAAAATCTTGTTGATGCCTCATTTGACTATGTCTAATTGTTTTTGAAGCCTAGCCTCATTATATATTTTGGCCTCTTTTTTCTCATAATTTATAACCAATCTATGATAATCCATAATGGGTCTCCCTTGTTCAAGTTTACATATAAGTGTTCTTGTTCATCCCCATGTGCTTTCTAATGTGTTGGAAGTCTCAAAGGTCCCAAAATTTCTAAGTATGGAGGTTTTATGTTCAAATTTCTAAGAATTGTGCTTATGTAAGAACTCCACTTTTTTTATTTTTCCCCATTAGGATATCAAACTTTCTCATCTATGCATACCAATCTACCTACCCATGCCTTTATCCTATTTTTGTTGGAGTGAAAATTCACTGAGAGGGGGGGTGAATCAGTGTTTATAAATTCTTAAACAATTTAAACTGAAACTGAAAAGAACCATACATATGTTCTCATTTAACAATGATAGTGTCATTCATGTATTCGAATACAATCATATAAACTGAAAAGAGTAGTGTAGCATTGCATTTTAAAGTAGTAAAGTACTGAAGCAAATGAATCATAGAGACACAAATAGACACAAGATATGCCGAGTGGAAAACCCTCCTGGGGTAGAAAAACCACTCCTTAACTTGTTGCCTTTTTCAGGCTTTCATTTCAATAATTTATTTTGACAAAGCCTCAATGGCTGATTTCTGAGCACCAACTCAAGGAGCACAAACCCCTATTTTTAGAGACACCAATCTCAAGGAACACCAACCCCTTTCCTGATATCCAATAGAACATACAATAGTATAGAGGATCTCTCTGTTTCAATTGATTTCTGTTAAGTGCCTCTTGATAGACAAAGCATAGAATTTTCAAGAGTCAAAATTGACTCTTCAGAATTCCATACATTATCTAATTTCGATATAGCTTGAGGAAAATCTTATCACAGTCACAATACAATCTCATCAAACTGTATTACAATGATACATCTATTATTTCTTTTCTCACTGTTTGATTTTCAACCTTTTTCCATACAAAAACTACAAATCTGACTACACACTGTGTTTTTTTTTTTCAGCATCAAATTCCAAAGTAGACTTTCACATCTCTAAATAGTAATACCCTTGTTTCAAGTTTTGTTTTCCTATCATAATAGAACCCTAATCTCACTATTTTTGGCTTTTTATAGAAAACATCATTACATATTGGAAGTATTACCACTGTTGCTTGAATTTCACTTTTCAGAAAGTTATACGAGGTTGTTTTTCAGGTTACAAAGTAACGGTCAAGTAACAGTTCTAATGTTGCAGTGATCATAAAAGAAGATTCTTTCTTTTTGTCGAGGATAGAACAACAATGTCCAATAACTGAAATCATTATGATAACTTTTCCAAATAGCTATCAAAGAATGAAGTAAACGTTTCAAATCTTTCATGAGAAGAAAAAAACATTTTTCATTTTTCATTTTGCATAAGAGAAAAAGACTTAACTTGTAATCATCTTGCTCATGAAGTAACAGATCTGAACAACAAACTGAAATAGTAATACCTATGAGAATCAGAATTGCATTTCCCATGAGTGATTTACTAGGTCTACGAAGAGACAGAGCAACTCGAGCTCTTTCCCCATTCGAGCTTCCAATTGATGGCAAGAAATTGATAGGTGAAACGACCAATGTCATGGTCTTTCTATTTTCCAATACGCTACCAAAGATCAGTAAACCAGCTACTGGAATAGTGAAATGGCTGTGAGATAAAGAAATCAATGATGGCGGTGAGAATAGGGTTTCAAATCCTTTGAAGCAAGTGAAGCAAAGAATAATGACCTAAAATCCCAAAGCAAGCAAACCAAAATCCTTTGCTAAGTTTGATAAAATTTTGGAGTCCAAGAGGACAGTAAATTAATAAATAAAAAAAACTGCACAATACACTTTGAAATCCGTAGAAAGATCAACGGCTTGCATGTCGACACAAACAAATTGACATTTGTTCCCTTACTGCACAACCGTGGCCACCCTTAAGACTACCTGCGGTACAGCGGTACCTCCAAGCTAATCGCTAGTTTTTTCCACCGCGTTACCATGGTTACACTTCTGACAACCCACGGTATGGCGGTAACCACCTTGCTTTTTGCTAGCCACTTCCACCGCATTACCGCGGTTAACATCCTAATTGATCGCAGTATAATGGTAGCTGTCTTGCTTGCCGTTGATGGTTTACCTGCACTACCGTGGTTACATTGATGATAGCCCATGGTGTAGCGGTAGCTGTTATGCTTGCCACTGGTGGTTTCCACTGCACTACCATGGTCACTGGCTTAATTTCCAGCGGTACCATGGTAGGACCTTTTGAAGTCACGGTCTTACCAAAGTCAAACATGTCTGATGTCAGCCTTGAGGCCCGATATAAATGACAACCAATAAACCCAAGTCAAATGCAAATAGAAGATTAAATAGAAAGCCTTTACACAAGGTCTAGTGCCACCTTGATATGTTCAATGTTATATTATGTGCCATTTCCAAATGAATAGAGAAGATGTGACGAATATTAAGATGCTTGTAACTGATCAAGCATAAGTAATCAACCTATAAAAGAACTGATCAAGCCAATCACTTGTAAACAAGTGAAGTACTGAAACACAAATGTTAAACCAAAAATATATCACCTGATCAATGGAGTATATAATCTGTAATCAGAATACCTCAACCGAGATCTGCACATGGACCGAAGATATCAGAGCCACCAAGATAATTATAAATAATGAAGTAAATGTGCCAGTCCGAAAAGTAGATTAATTGAGAAGATAACTATCAAGTTGCCAGAGAATCACAAAGAGACATCAAGGACAAAAATAACACAAGAGTGATTCAACAAACTCCCCCTTTGTCCTTGATGGAAAAACTGAGCCACCAAACCAAAGATAATGAAATGTAACCGAATGCACAAAATTCTCCCCCTTTTTGACACGAGGATAAAGGGAGACCAACAAAGATAAACCAAAACCAACTGTGACATTCTATCAAACTATAGATTTAACCTATGAGCAGCAAAGTATGAGCTGTAGGAAGAGCTAACCAGCTCCCCCTATCACTAAGATAGAATGTTTAAGATAACAAAGATTGAGAGACAACTCCCAATCAAGACCTAAGTCTCTCAAAAACATCTTTAGCCAATGGTTTTGTAAAAATGTCAGCAACCTATGCTTGTGTAGGAACATATTGCACAGATACCTCATTAGCCAACACCTTTTCACAAAGAAAATGAAACTTTATAGCTATATGTTTAGTTCGAGAGTGCATAACTAGATTTTTTGAGATATTTATTGCACTAGTATTGTCACAAAGAATAGTAATAGGTTTTGGAATTTAAATACCCATATCTGATAATGTCTGTGACATCCAAATTACCTGAGTGCAGTAAGAAGTGGCAGCTATATATTCTGCTTCAGCAATAGAGAGAGGGAAATAGATTCTTGCTTTTTGCTGTGCCAAGCCACTAAATGATCACCAAGAAAGAAAGCAACACCACTAGTGCTTTTCCTGTCATCTAGACATCCTACCCAGTCAGAATCAGTATAAGCTACTAAAGAGAAATCATTGCTTCTGGGATACCAGAGCCCATAATCAATTGTGCCTTGAACATATTTAAGAATCCTTCTCACAACATTGATGTGAGATTCCTTAGGAAATGATTGAAAACAAGAAACCATGCAAACAACTTGCATTATGTCAGGTCTTGAGGCTGTTAGATACAATAGGCTGCCTATCATTGACCTATAATTAGTTGAGCTTACAGCAGGAGAGTCATCAACTTTGCTAAGTTTACAACCAGTAGCCATTGGAGTGCTTATAGGATGATTTTCATCCATTTTAAACCTTTTTAACATTTCTTTTGCATATCTTGCTTGAGATAAAAAGATGCCAGAGTCAAGTTGTGAAATCTAAAGACATAAGAAAAATGACAGCTCTCCCAAGATTGACATTTCGAATTCAGATTCCATGATTTGTGAGAATTTTTTACTCAAGGCAATATTGTTGCAACCAAAAATGGTGTCATCAACATAAATTTCAACAACAAGAATATCAGATCCTTCAATTTTAACATACAGATTGCTATTAACTCCTCCTCTAATGAACCCTTTTGACAATAAGTGACTGTCCAATCTAGAGTACCAAGCTCTAGGAGCTTTTTTTAGGCCATATAGAGCCTTTTTTAGCCTGTAGACGTGATTGGGTTTGTTTTTACAGATAAACCCTTCAAGCTATTCTATGTAGACTTCTTCTAAGTATCCATTTAGAAAGGCAGTTTTTACATCCATTTGATATATAGTGAAATTTTTGAAAACAGATTATGCCAAGAAAATTCTAATGGATTCAAGCCTAGCAATAGGAGCAAAATTTTCACCAAAATCAATACCTTCTTGCTGAGCATATCCTTTGTAGACATATCTAGCCTTGTTGTGAACAACATGACCATGTTCATCATGTTTTTTTCTAAAGATCCACTTGCCTCCTATGAAATTTTTGTCATCTGGTCTTGGGACTAGGTCCCAAGTCTGATTTTTTTCAGTTTGATCAATTTCTTCCTGCATTGCATTAAGCCAACACTCATCAGTTAGAGCATCATCAAAATTTTTGGGCTCAAACTAGGTGATTAAACAAAATGCAATAAGCTCAACTATGTGAGCTTTTTCATCATAGTTAACAGATTTTTTCCTTGTTTGAACTCCTGCAGATCTATCTCCTATAATCAGATCCTTAGGATGATTTCTAGAAAGAGATTTTGAAGGAACTTTGGGTTCACATTTTTCTGAGCTGATTTCAACATCTTCAGGTTGTGCTTCAACAAGTTTAGGGATTGCTGGTTTTGTTTCAGGCTTTGTAGTTTCAAAGCTTTCAGTGATTATATCAAGTTCAAATTTGTCTTCTTCATCATCCTACATAGGTTCAGCATCTAGAAGCAAATTTTCATCAAATTTGACATTTACAGATTCAACAATTTTGTTCAACCTATTGTTAAAGCATTTATAGGCTCTACTATGAGTAGAGTATCCTAAAAATATACCTTCATCAGTTTTAGATTGGAAACTGCCTAAATTTTCATCATCTCTCTTGATAAAACACTTGTAGCCAAATATTCTGAAATATTTAATTTGGGCAGATTTATCATACCACAGTTCATATGGAGTGAAATTTGATTTCACTCTGATCTGGACTCTATTCAAAATATAGATAGCTGTATGAACAACTTCTTTCTAGTACATATTTGCCAGATTCGCTTGATTCAACATGGTTCTTGCCATCTCTTTTACAGTCCTATTATTTTGCTCAATAACTTGTTGGGGTGTTCTGGTAGCTGCATACTATCTTTTTATGCCATGTTTGTCATAGTAGTCTATGAATTCTTGTGAGGTGAATTCACCACCTTTGTCAGATCTTAAACATTTCAGTTTGAAGTATGACTCTCTTTCTACCAGTTTTCTAAAAAATTTAAAATGTTCAAAAGCTTTTGATTTATTCTTGAGAAAGGTAACCCATACCATACAAGAGTAGTCATCAACAAACAACATGAAATATTTCTCACCATTTATAGATCTAGTCCTTGTAGGACCACATAAGTCAGTATGAACAATTTGCAGAGGCTTAGTAAAGAAATGTTCCTTGGATTTAAATCTTACCTTGGTTTGCTTTCCTTTGAGACAATCTTTACAAATAGCTTTGTCAAGTTTTCTAAGAAGGGGTAGACGTCTTACATTTTGATTTTTGCTAATTCTGACCATATTGTCAAAATTAATGTGGCCTGGTCTTTTGTGCCACAACCAACTTTCTTCAACATGACTCATTAAGCATATACCGTGATTGTTTTCATGTCCATAGGTGTCAAGTAAGTTGTAGACATTTCCTTTGGTCCTTCTTCTAGCAACAACAACTTTGCCAGACTGGTTTTTTATTTCACATCCTTGTGAAGTGAACATGACTTGATAGCCATTGTCATAGATTTGACTGACACTCAGAAGGTTATGTTTTAATCCTTCTACATGATATACATTATAGATTGGAGTGTCTTCATTCAAAAACATAGAACCTCTACCTTTTATTTGAATTCCAGAGTTGTCCCTGAATTTTACATATCCACCAACATAGTCTTCTAGATTTGTAAATTTTTCTTTGTCACCAGTCATGTGGTTTGAACAACCACTGTCTAGGACCCATAGGTCCTTTTTATTTGAATGAAAAGAAGTTTGAACAAGCATAGTCTGTTCAAGGTTGTTAACTACTTTGGGTTTCCAGACTTTGATGGTTTTCAGCTGTTTATTCTGCTGATCAGCATTGCATTGCTTTGTAGAACAACCCAAGGATTTGCATGTAAAACATCTAATCTATCTTGCAAAACCATGATTCTGCCTAAAGCTAAATCTAGGAGTTCTAGCATTCATAAATCTACAAGAATTTACTTTGTGACCAAATTTATTGCAGAAGTAACAATACCCATAAAAGAGAGGGTAGGAGTTGTAAACCATTTTGTTGCTCCTAAAAGGATGAATATGATCCTTGACAAACTCAGAATTCAGGATTTTTGTTTCCAACAACAACATTGTTCTTTTCACTATCATTTGAGCATTCACCTTTAACAAAGCCAATACCAATTTTGTCTTTGTTTAATTTCTGTTTACTGCACATGTCATTCAGTTTAAGAGTGCTTTCATACTTCTCGATAGTCTTCCTTAGATCTACAATCTCATGTTCAAGTTTTTGAATTTCTTTTTCTTTAAAACTTATGTCAATGCGAAGATAATCTTCAACTCTCTTGGATTCTTCAAGTTGAGTTTTTAATGAAATTATCTCAAGATTTATGAGTTGCTCTTATGAACTATCTTGAATAGCATTCTGTTCTTGAGAACGCAATTGTTTCTTAAGTTTTCTCAGCTCTTTTAGAGCATATTTCAGTTCTCCTTCATAGTCCACTTCACCTTCTTCAACATCATTGATGTTAGTTTCATCTTGCTGAATGATTTCAGACATGAAGAGATTTTTATCCTCTTCATCTAGAGAGTCATTAGATTCAGAATCTGTTTCATTTTTGCTAAACAAACTTTTCTTCTCTTTGAAATTAAATTTCTATTTGGGTCTATAAGCCTTTTTCTTGGCAAATTTATCAGATTTCTCATTATCACTGTTTGTGTCACCATAGGGACACTTTGCAGAAAAGTGGCCTATTTTGCCATAGTTAAAGCATTTGAAGGGAATTTTTCCCTTATACTTTCCAGAACCCTTTTTGAGGTTCCTCACAAAATGGGATTCCTTTGAATCAAAAAAATATGATTCAGAGAGCTCATCCCTTTCTTTCCTTTCAACATTAAATGTTGATTCTTTTGTAGTGGAGTTGTTTTTACTAATCCTCATTTCATAGGCAGTTAGAGTGCCTTGTAGACTGTCAAGGGTAAGCTGGGTAAAATGTTTCTTCTCTTCTAGAGTGGCTACCTTAGCTTCAAATTTTGTTGGCAAGGTTTTGATGACCTTGGTTACAACATCAAACTCTTTGAATTATTCTCCCAGACCCTTCATGGCATTTACAATTTCATCAACTCTCAAAAAATAGTCAACAACTTTTTCATCATCACTTATTTTTAATTCTTCAAACTGATGTTTTAAAGTGAGGACTTTGGACTATTTTACCTTTTCATTTCCTTGATAGATAGTTTCAAGTTTAGTCCAGATTTCTCTAGAAGAACTGCAGTGCATGAATTTGATGAAGACATCTTTAGTCAGAGCACAAATAAGAGCATTCTTTGCTCTTGAATTGGTTTCATATCTCTTCTTTTCATCAAAATTAGTTGGCAAAGTAGCTGGTATAGTGTACCCAGTCAATACTATGCTCCAGACATCAAGGTCTATAGAAGTTAAATAAGTCTCCATTCTGATTTTCTAGAAATCATAATCAGTTCCATCAAATAATGGATCTCTAGTCATGGAAGTACCTTCATGAGCTTGAGACATTTTGAATAGACTCCAAGTCCAGAAACAATCCTAGGTTGGAAAGACCTATCAGAGGACCCAAGGCTCTGATACCAATTGTTGGAGTGAAAATACACTGAGTGGGGGGGGGAGGAGGAATCAGTGTTTATAACTTCTTAAACAATTTAAACTAAAACTAAAAAGAACCATACATATGTTCTCATTTAACAACGATAGTGTCATTCATGTATTCAAATACAATTATATAAACTGAAATGAGTAGTGTAGCATTGCATTTTAAAGCAGTAAAGTACTAAAGAAAATGAATCACAGAGACACAAATAGACACAAGATATGCCAAGTGGAAAACCCTCCTAGGGTAGAAAAAACCACTCCTTAACCTGCTGCCTTTTTTAGGCTTTCATTTCAATAATTTATTTTGACAAAGCCCCAATGGCTGATTTCTGAGCACCAACTCAAGGAGCACCAACCCCTCTATTTAGATACATCAATCTCAAGGAGCACCAACCCCTCTCCTAATATCCAATAGAATTTACAATAGTACAGAGGATCTCTTTGTTTCAATTGATTTCTGTTAAGTGCCTCTTGATAGACAAAGCATAGAATTTTCAAGAGTCAAAATTGACTCTTCATAATTCCATACATTATCTAATCTCGATACAACTTGAGGAAAATCTTATTACAGTCACAATACAATCTCATCAAACTATATTACAATGATACATCTGTTCTTTCTTTTCTCATTGTTTGATTTTCAACCTTTTTCCATACAGAAACTACAAATCTGACTACACACTGTGTTTTTTTTTTCAGCATCAAATCCCAAAGTAGACTTTCACATCTCTAAATAGTAATACCCTTGTTTCAAGTTTTTTTTCCTATCATAATAGAACCCTAATCTCACTATTTTTGGCTTTTTACAGAAAAAATCATTACATATTGGAAGTATTACCACTGTTGCTCAAATTTCACTTTTCTAGAAAGTTATACAAGGTTGTTTTTCAGTTACAGAGTAACTGTCAAGTAACAGTTCTAATGTTGCAGTGATCATAAAAGAAGATTCTTTCTTTTTGTCGAGGATAGAAAAACAATGTCCAATAACTAAAATCATTATGATAACTTTTCCAAATAGCTATCAAAGAATGAAGTAAACATTTCAGATCTTTCATGAGAAGAAAAAAATGTTTTTCATTTTTCATTTTGCATAAGAGAAAAAGACTTAGCTCGTAATCATCTTGCTTTTGAAGTAATGGATCTGAACAACAAACTGAAAGAGTAATACCTGTGAGAACCAAAATTGCATTTCCCATGAGTGATTTAGCAGGTCTGTGAAGAGACAGAGCAGCTCGAGCTCTTTCCCCATTCGAGCTTCCAACTGATGGCAAGAAATCGACAGGTGAAATGACCAATGTCATGGTCTTTCTATTTTCCAATACGTTGCCAAAGATCAGTAAACCAACTACTAGAATAGTGAAACGACTGTCAGATAAACAAATCAATGATGGCGGCCAGAATAGGGTTTCAAATCCTTCAAAGCAAGTGAAGCAAAGAATAATGACCTAAACTCTCAAAGCAAGCGAACCAAAATCCTTTGCTAAGTTTGATAAACTTTTGGAGTCTGAGAGGATAGTAAATTAATAAATTAAAAAAAACCACACAATACACTTTGAAATCTACAGAAAGATCAATGACTTGCATGTCGACAGAAACAAATTGACATCTATTCCCTTACCACACAACCATGGCCACCCTTAAGACTACTTGTGGTACAGTGGTAGCTCCAAGCTAACCGCTATTTGTTTCCATCATGTTACCATGGTTACACTTTTGATAGCCCATGGTATGGCGGTAGCCACCTTGCTTTCCGCTAGTCGCTTCCACCGCAATAACGTGGTTAACATCCTAACTACTTGCGATACAATGGTAGTTGTCTTGTTTGCCACTGATGGTTTACCCGCACTACCGTGGTTACACTGATGATAGCCCGTGGTGTAGCGGTAGCTGTTATGCTTGCCACTGGTGGTTTCCACCGCACTACCGCGGTCACTAGCTTAACTACCAGTGGTACCGTGGTAAGACCTTTTGAAGCTGCGGTCTTACCAAAGTCAAACATGTCTGCTGTCAGCCTTGAGGCTTGATATAAATGACTACCAATAAACCCAAGTCAAATGCAAATAGAAGATCGAATAGAAAGCATTTACCCAAGGTCTAGTGCCACCTTGATATGTTCAATGCTATATTATGTGCCATTTCCAAATGAAGTCAAATGAAGTCCAAAGACTTGATGAATATTAAGATGCTTGTAAATGATCAAGCATAAGTAATCAACCTGTAAAAGAACTGATCAAGCCAGTCACGTGTAAACAAGTGAAGTAATGAAACACAAATGTTAAACCAAAAATATATCACCTGATCAATGGAGCATATAACCTGTAATCAGAATACCTCAACCGAGATCTGCACATGGACCCAAGATATCAGATCCACCAAGATAATTATAAATAATGAGGTAAATGTGCCGGTCAGAACAATAGATCAACTGAGAAGATAACTATCAAGTTGCTAGAGAATCACAAAGAGACATCAAGGACAAAAATAACACAAGATGGATTCAACAATTTTCCTATCAAGATTTCAAAGTTTCCCTTCCTAGTATCCCTTTCCTCCAACCTCCACTTTCCCTTGTCTTTGTTGGTGTTTCAATATTACTCTTATTGACAAACTTTTTATTCAAACCCTAAATACTTGATCCTTTACACTAAGTTACCTTTTGGAGTTAGAGATTTGACCATCTCTTACTCGAGTCCCTTTTCCTTTGTATCCTTAGTACACAAATTTTAACATTTCCTTCTATATGTTGATCAAAATTGAAGATGTGAGAATACCTCTAATTTAGTACAAGGTATGAAGTATCCCCAACTCTTGATCTATGAAAATTTTCACTTTATTATCTTATTAGGATCATGTGTTTGAAACTATTCTTATTTGCATGCCTTGAGGGATGAACTCCTCGATATTCTTAATCCCTAATTATTGATAATTTTATTTATGTGTCCTTTCAAATTCAATGATGCAAACATACGTTTATTTGATTTATTTAAGCATGAGGTTTGATTTATGTTTAATCTATGATCCTCAAAAAGTGCTATGGTTTATGTAGTATCCCTAAACATCAATCCTTGAAACTCCATTTTTTAATGTTTTCCACTTTCAATTCTCACCTACCTCCATGCATGACCTAGGTTACCATTAATAACTTAATTTGATGATACAAATCCACAATCATATTTTTCCTACCTAGATGAAATTGTTCATCTGAAGGGAGTGGATTCACATATACTTTTAGTGATGGAGGCTGAAGATGACCATGCTTCATTAATATGGTGGTTTAATTCTAGTTGTCAATGGTCCTCACTCTTGATATAAAATATCTAACTCATATATTTTATGGGATCTAAGCTCACCTATATGAAATTTCCATTCATTGCTTGCTCCTCCTTTTTTAACATGAAAAGGAAAGCAATGGAGCATCATATACTCCAATTAATTTTCTAGAAAGGTCAATATTCAATATAGAATACCTATTCACTTGATAGATGATCCCTATAGAAAGATCAGATTCAAAAATATGAATATTGGAATAACTATATAATCTTTCTAATTACTTCGTTCCCTATTTCTACTGATTGGGATCCTAGAGGAAATCAAATTCCACCGAGCTCAAACAAAATGGTGACTCAAGTAAACCAAAGTCACTTTTTCTAGCTATTTTACTCCAACTTTTGGGTCGAACATTTAGTTACGATGAAAAAGAATCTTTTGATATCCATGGATCTTTGATTGATTCGATTAGATAGATCGGTCTAATCCTTGAAAACATTCTACATTCTGTTTCGCTATCTTGGATGGAATGGAAAATATGGTCCTTTTTTCTCTTCTACATGACTACAAGCCAAATGAGCTTTTGGGGTTTCAACCCTTGCAGCTCCAATTTACCAAAGAGAAATATATTTTGTAAATCACAAGGAGAATTGTATTATAAATGATATTTATAAATGAATACCTTAATGACTCCATTTGTGGATCTTCAAGTAAATTTTAGCTTAGGATTTCATATTACTATTTTTTTGGTATGAATACAATAGATATTTGATGAATTTTGTAGCATTCTAAGACATTACAAGATTTGTAATGGTCATCTATTTATCACATATATATTTTTGTAGTCTAGGGATGGATTAATAAGTATGCTCATTTGTCTGATATCATATTTATGGTGTATGATTATGCACAATTGATATTCCTTATGGTTTCAACATTTTTTCTTTCTTTGTATGCTTAGACTTTATAAACCAATGAATAAGCACTAGCTCTAGAAGTAATGACCCATAATATGCTTAAAATTAAAACAACTTACACTAGTAGATTAGGAAGTATTTTTTTGTACTTCATGATTCAATTTTATACTATGTCTTACATACCCACATCCTATAGTTGTTTAGTGATGTGCCTATCAACTTAATAGAGGTTATAGTATTAGGTTGATAATTGGACAAGTGATAAATTTTGGGGTCAAGTGTACATTGGTTACTTCTACATTTTTATTTATTTATGCATTTTTAGTTATTCTTAATCTTATTTAGAATACCTCTAGGGAAGCCCCTTGGTTCTAGTTGATCCTGAATTCGAAGGAATTACTCATCTTGGTAAATTAGTCCAATATTTACCTTCTTGAACATAAGTTTGGGTTTTTTTTCTTTGAGTTTTACACCCTTGGCACTCATAGAATAAACTAGATTTAGGGATCTAGTACTTATAGATTTTTCACCAAAATAATGGTGCCATTATTGGTGATAGTTTAACTTTGGTTCTTATCTTCCATACCTTGAAAACTTGAAATTTATTTCTAACTAGTGGATTAATGAGTGGGTAAGTTGGTAGCCTATCAACTTACATAAATAAATTGGCACAATAAGGCAATAGGGAAGTGAGTTCTTGTATGATACTTTGAATTGTTAGCTACTAGGAAAATTTTGTCTCTTCCAAGTGAAGAGTGGCTACTTTGTTTCAATAAAACCTAGAACCAACACTTCAAAGTGGGGAGTGGATACTTTGTTTCAATCAAACCTAGAACCAACAATTAGATAAAACTACTTGAATATAGAGATAATATTGTTCAATTAATAATAAGAATAAGAGGAAGCTTCAACTCATGCACAAAGAAAAACATCTATCATGAGTCTGAAAATAAGGGTAAGTCATTCAAACATACTTATCCAAGTTCAAAGTAAGTGCTTTACCTTAGAAATAGTTCATCCATTAAATAAAACAAATCAATACTTGTATACATGTAAATATATAGGTGATATAATAACTAGAACACAAAGAAAAATTTATAGGTCTAGTTATGAAAGAAGAAGAGATTATATGATACTCAAAGAATATATTGGGATATATATTATGATGCATATCCTACTCACTAATACCCCATTTCTTCCAACACATCATATAAATATGGAATGGAAATAGATAAATTGCTAAATTTCCTAAAAATGAGATATAAAAATTGTTAATTGTTGAACTACATGAGGCTTAATTAGAAATAAATATTTATGATTCTTGGTAGGATGAATGAGGATAAATCCTATAATGTACAAATTTTTTGCATGAGATATTAATATGTGGAAACACATATTGCTGGATGATGCCCCCCTCCTCCCAAAATCTCATATAGAAAAAAGTTGATAATTTTTCTTGTATAACCTTGAATAAGAACAAAAATAACTTCTTGCAAAGTTTGAATTGTAGGAAGCTCAATTTGTCACACTTAAAAATGAAAAATCCCTCTTAATGAGTAGAGATGAAGAATTTCCTTATGAGGTAGATTATACTTAGTACTATAAATGAGGATGATTAGTATGAAGAATTATGATACGAGTCCATGGAAGGAGAAGATGAGTATAGTGTTTGTGATGCATGAACATAGTGCTGATCCACATTGGTATGATTTCCCTACTCACAATATTGAACATCTAAGAAAACTCATGCAACTATCCCGATAGTCCAATTCATCATGTAAAGATAGAACAACCCATGTAAATTCAATAGTAATGTAGGTTAGAAATGGATATTATTTAAGAGATGAGAAATTTCCTACATGAAGTGATGATATTATTGCTAGATTAGAGGAAAATTTCATGTACACGAGTTATGAGAAATAAAGGTAGGGAATAAGATAAGGAGTAACAATATTACAAAGAAGGTGACATAGATAAAGAAAGATATAGCACAATAACGGGTAGTAAAGAAGAAGTATGTGCTAAACGATCATGATGATACATAACCAGTTCAACCCCTACCACTAGAAGAATAATGCATAGGCAATGAGGAGGAACTAGATATTCCTTCTTATAGTCAATTCGTTCCTTACTTTCTTGATGCAAACAACTTGATATTCTCACATGATCACATGGACCTATTTTGTGAAGAGGTCAACATATGAAGGGAATAAAGAAAGCTACAAATTTAAGAGGACAATTGTAACACACTAGTCAATGTTAGTCCAAATTTATTATTGGGAAGTCATAATGAAGATCCAAAGTTTCTATTGATAAGTCACAATGAAGAATATTAGACCATTGTTGATTTCCTCCCCTGCCTTACTTTTTTGAAGATGCTAATGAAGAATTATTCACTTGGATCAAGGAATTAGCCAATACATATGTGAAAATAAAGGAAACTCTTCAAGATGCACTAGCCTTGGTAAGTTTAGATTATGCTAAACATTTTCATCTTCTCCCCTCTACCACATCATATCAATTCCATTATTATAATCCAAATGAATTAATATAGGTAGGAATAACCTATTTCACTTATCAATAGGTCTTCACACAATGATAAATGAAGGTGTACACCATGAAATGATAGGATGACAACCATGAAGGATATTGGTACTAGATTGTATGTAACATAGATCAATAAAGTAAATTTTAATCATGAATCCACCTTTTTCTACCTTAGAAATTATCCAAGATGTAGGGACAACATGTCAACATAAATAGGATGATAATAAACAGGGAATATCTAAGTTACAACTCTAGAAGCATGTGTGGATGTGGAAAGATCATAGTGGGTTGTTGCTCAAATGTTTCAAAGAGAATAATATGGCTTGTGGACATTTTGTATAAATTTATTAATGGATATGGGGATAGTGCATACTACCTCAAGAGCTTGACCAAAAATCTTGTGAGGCTACTAGTTCATAATATTATGGATTAGTAGTGATTCTTATAAGTATTGGTCTTGGCCCATACATATTATGTTGCAAGAATGGAAAGAGGAATGAAAGTGTTGTCATTGATGTCAACCGATCAACTAGTTATCTACTAGTTTATGTTGACTATATATGTTGAGGATATTGAGAAAATTGTATTAAAAGAAGATTACAGGTATTCAACTGTCGAGGATGTTGATCCAGTACTTGTGAACTATGTTTTTCTATGTTCTGGCTGAGGTCTGGGAGAATTGTTGTTGGTCCAGATTTCTCTTTGTTGAAGTCTTATGACTTGTGGTTCTAGATTTGTGTTTCCTTGGTTCTATTGAATATGGTTGAGGCATTTGGAAGTATCGAGCTCAATTGATCTATGTGTTTTACACTAGTTTGGCTGACCGTGTTCCAAGCACTATCTTCGAAGTTGGTGAAGCATGTTGGATCTATTATGGGTCCTGATGAAGTGTGTGTTTGGGTTGCCCTCATTCTAATTACACCCTAGGATTTTTTGGTGCCAACCTAATTTGAATTTGAAGATTGGATGGCTGACTTTGTATCTTTTCAAAGTTGGAGATGGTATAAATACAAAATGTGCTAGCAATGAAAACTATACATAAGAAAAGAAGGAAGATAAGTGAAAGAGCAGACACAACTTTGATTCTATTCTAAAAGTGTGTGATTTATGTGTGTGGTTGATCAATACAAAGCTTAACACTGATTTTTTGATTGCAGTGAGTAGAAGGCGAACTCTGTCATTCATGCAAGTTGATCAATGATTATGGTGGAATCCTTTGTTGCATTGGGATTTTTGTCTCTCTATAACAAGTCTTATTTTTATTCTTCATATATCTATGGTAGTGAGCCCTTCAAGTTGCAGCCCTATGGACAATGAGTACTTATTTTAGGCAATGAGCCTTATCTCAGGCAATGAGCCTTATTTTAGGTAGTGAGCCTTTTGCAATCGGTTTTTCTTTATAGTGTGAGTTAATCCTCATCATGGTTTTTCCCTCATTGGGTTTTCCACATTGTTGATGGGTGTTTTAGAACTTCTCAACATAGGTAATGCATAGGTGCATCACCTCTCTTGAAAGATAACCTCCTACAACAAATTGCAAAAAATTATCCCAAGGTCTCTCGAGTGTCAAGTCATGACAATGCTTGGAATAGTTCAATTGGTTGATATGTTTTGCTGGTAAAATAGGGATGACCTTTATGGTTTACAAAGCATGGGAAGCTGGGTTTGCAAATGGAGTTTTAGGAGCACTGGAAGTGAATGAACAGTGGCTACCCATTCAAAACAACAAGCTAAAACTCACCATGTTCATCAGATTTAGCATTGTTTTAATTCTTTGAATCCTAATCTAAAAAGGAGTTAAGAGAAAAATCAAAAGAGGAAGGGTTAAGAGATCTGATCTAAATCTAAGAATGAATGAACAATAACAATGGTGGCTTCTATAGTAGACAAACTTCCTAAACTAGATTTTTCTTGACCAAGAGAACCTATAGCTACACAAAACCAAAGCAATATTCTAAGGACTATATATTTTCATATTGTACATGTACATCATGCACATACAATTGAACTAAGTTGCAACACTAAAATAAAGAAGCCCATGCTAACTTTACACAACATCTTGTTATCAACAAGTGCCAAAAGTATGGGCTGGAAATTCATCAAATACCATAACAACAAACACCATTATCACAACCATCCAAGAAACCAATAGCTAAAACTAATATAGGAGTTGAAACATGCATGCATAATGAACAAAATCAAAAGAAACACCCATAAATCATGCAATGCTTCTCTCTATTGCTACAAAATTCCCTTCACACTAGTTCTCCAACCATTTACGAATGAGGGGCAAGCCTCTATTTATAGTTTTCCAAAAGTAGAATGAATGGCCAGGATTAATTTTCATTCTATGGCCCAGATTTGTTACAAGTTGGGGTTTCACCTACCCCCAAATATTCAACAATTTAAAATACATTGTTTTTCTTTTCCCTATTTTGTCATCTAGTGACTCAGGTATTGTCAAAAAAATTTCATCTAGTTGATTGCCCTTTAACTGTAGCTGAAACTGCTTGAAGGTTGCCCCTTATTTGATGGATCTACAACATTCTTCATCTGATCAATTGAATCTTGCTAGAATATTTGTATCTTCGAAGAGAAAAACATGTCATTCCTAGTTTCAGTGGACATCTCTTGATGGGTCATGATCATGTGATGAGAGAAGAAATAGCTCCCTTTGGCTCCCTTCGAGGCCACCTTTTGTAGTTTTGTCATTGAATTCCTCGGCATAGGCCTTCTTCTAACACAAGATTTGTTGATGGGTGCTAGGAGGAGAGGCAAACATAAAATGAATGGTGACAGGAGCAACACACTGGTTCCTTGTTCAACTTTTTCAATGAGCCTCCCCGATAGACCCACATCAGGTTCCATAAATCCTGCATACATGAAGTGTAGTAAGTACTTTCATACATAAATCAAGGCAAATGTTAATCAAATCCCATAAGATCATTGTTAGATCTATTCATGCATCATTAAAATATCATAGTATTCATCATTGTTCCACATTTGGAGCTCATTTGGAGCATAAACATAAATTAGGGTTTAGGGGTGCGTGTTTTCCCCATGGTGGACGAAAGGCAGATGATAGACAAGAGACAAATGGTGGATGATGGAAAACCTTCCGATAGATGGAAGGCAGACAATAGACAGACGACAGACGACAGACGATGGATAAACTTTCGATGGATGGAAGGCAGACAAAAGGTGGACAATAAATGGATGGTGGACAACAGACAACCTTCCGAAAGATGTAAGCTAGATGGAAAAAAAAATGCAGAGCCCGCTAGGTGGGGGGAATTCAAGGGTTGACCACCGCAAAAGAGGTAATCCACACATGGAAACCCGCACACGGTAGCCCACAAGGGAAGTTCCCAAGAGCAACGACAAAGGGATGGCAGCCTGCAAGGTAAGTTCCCATGGATGGCGACAAAGGGACGATGGCCCACAAGGGAAGTTCCCATGGACGGTGACAGAGGGATGACAACCCGCAAGGGAAGTTCCCACAGAGGGCGATGGAGGGACGATGACCTACAAGGGAAGTTCCAATGGATGATGATGGAGGGACGGCGGCCTGCAAGGGAAGTTCCCAAAGATGGATGATGACCTGCAAGGGAAGTTCCCACAGACGGTGACAGAGGGACGGTGGCCTGCAAGGTAAGTTCCCACAAACAATGATAGAAGGATGGCGACCTGCAGGGAAGTTCCCACGGACAGAAAAGGAGGGACGGTGGCTTGCAAGGGAAGTTCCCATGGACAATGATGGAGGAATGGCGGCCCGCAAGAGAAGTTCCCACGAATGACGATGGAGGGACAGTGGCCCACAAGGGAAGTTCCACAACTTCACAAAATTTAGTAAATTTGAGATATTTCAATTTTAGCATGTGGGAAAAGGGGTAGAAAGAGTACCAAGACATATTTCCTTAAGATTTTACTCATTTTGAAAAATGTAGAAATTTGGGAGGGGGAAGCCGGAGGGTCCGCTGCCCTTTTGAAAACAATAATGAGCACACGACGACCCACACATGGTGACCCACAAAGGAATTCCCACAATGTCTAAACACATGTAAAAAGTGATGTATACCCCTTTAGGCACATGAAGTCATTCATTTGATGGTCCCTACATGATGAAAACTTGAAGCTTGCACCCCTTTTGGAAAGGTGGAGATTTGGAAGGGGGAAGAGAAAGGGTCCATCACCCTTGTAAAACAAAAATGAGCACACGGCGACCCGCACACGACAACCCACAAAGGAATTCCCATGGACGGTGACAAAGTGATAGTGGCCTGCAAGGAAATTCCCATAGATGGTGGTGGAGGGCTGGCGGCCCGCAATGAAATTTCCACAACTTCTCGAAACTTAACAAAACCTTGGGAATTCACTTAGGCATCATGAAAACATCCCAAATCCATAAGAAAAATGTCCCCAAATTCAAAAAATGAAGGAAAAAGTGAAGCAAGCAAGCAAGGACCAAGTTAGCAAGAGCAAGGAAAAAGCGAAAAAAGGGGGGCCTTGGAAAAGAAAGAGTTTAAGCAAATTCAGTTAGGAAAATTTGGTCAAAGGGAAATTTAGTCTTTTTAAGGCATATGACCAACCTAGGCTTGGGAATAGGGGTGTGCAAAATGAGGTGAGAGAAAAATAGCCCATCAGGAGAAAAAATGACCCATTAGGAGCAAAAGAAAGGGGGTCCCTACCTTTGGCAGGGCGAGTGTGCAAAATATGCACAACAAATGATGACTCACTAGGGAAATGCACCAGAGAATTTAAATGACAAACTAGAATCACAAACCCATAATCTTTGGTTTTGATCCCCATACTAGGGAAAAAAAACCAGATGCTCAACCAAAGGATCAAAACCACTAGTCAACCCAACCCTCAGTATGCTAAAAATCTAAGTGTGTGCAAATGCATTCATTCCCATCCTTAAGTCACTACAAGAACCTAAGTTCCATCAAGTTAAGCTATGTAATTGATTCTAACTCCAAAAGCATCTGGGACATTGCCTCGCTACCAATCAGGCATCCATAGCCCCGATGAGGTTGTCATTGTGATTCTCCTAAACATTTCTCTACCGCCAATCGAGCATCCATAGCCCTAGTAGAGTTATCCGTATCTCCGTGAAAGTTGAATTTTCTTTCTTTTGATTTTCATCATTTTTCTTTCTTTATTTTTGTTTCTCTTGATTTTCTTTTCTTTACTTTCTTTTAATTTTTTCCTTTTCTCCTCTTTTGTTTCAACTTGCAAGCAATGAAGCTTGCACTCAGGGCTAAGAATCATAGTGGCTCTGAAGTAAAATTTTAGATTTTTCACTTAACGAGACTTCTCAAAAGGAACTATAACGACCTCAGGATTCTTAAAGTATGTGAGATATATAAGATTTCAGAATACATCAGAATCAAATTAAACCAATGACTTATCCTCTTCAGACCAAGCAACTAGGTCAGTTGACACTAACAGAATACCCTCACCATCCACTCTAAAAACTTGATTAGAGTTTTTCAAAGTAATACATAGAACAACCCCAAGAAATAAAATGATGGTTGTGCACATAAACATACCCAACTAAAAACAAAGGGACCTTGAGCAAACCAGCAAAGAAAAAGAAAATGACAAGGAAACTAATCTAAAGAAAACTAACCTATGGAAAACCAACTAACCTAACAAAATCAGGAAAGCAGAGCATATACATGAAAGCGAGAGATGTACACGAAGCCTACACTACTCAAAATGGACTATATACAAAGATATTTACAAAGCATGAAGTTCAGGAAAGGCAAACTGACGTTTACACTCGTTGGATTTCATAGTACATGCACAAGTAGGTGGGTGATCATTATAGTTCCTAACCATGCTCACTCATCCTTATACTAAAAAAAAGGAAGTTCAACATTGCAACATTCAAATTCAATCGCATATTCAAGAAAAATCAACAATTGAGGAGGTTCATTAAACCCATTGTTGATCCATAAACACGTCTGTCTCCCCTCATTCCCATAATCAAAATGATAATCATGAAGATCCATTAGAGCAAGGAAAGATAAAACCTGGATATTGTCATGTGAAGGCATCACCATTTGACATTTGAGAGCGAGCACCACATCATTGGTCGTTGCATCAGAAGCCTCAGGTGGACACAATGGATGGTGCATCATCCCTCTTGCATTACAAATCTGTAGATCACCATCAAACTGATCAGGTAGTACACATTGTGAAGAATTTTTTTCGAATGCAAGGAACCTTATACCTAATCTTGGGCTTGCATAAGGTTGGGAGAATGAGGCAACAAACACCTCTTCAGAGCTACCAGTGGGACCCACAACCTCTATCGGTTGTTCTTCAAGGAAATACACTTCGTCTCGTTGATCCTCTGCATTCTTGGTGTCTACTTGACTGATGTCCTCAAAAGGAAACATGATGTCCCATCTTAGTTCCCTTGTGCTAACCTCCATTTTTTTATAGTTCACATCATAAAAGAATGACATTCATAAATCTATCCTACTACAGCTCTTGAAATGTGTAGGAGGATTAGCAATCACCAAGGCTGAAAGATCTTCAATTGCACCCCTTGATTGGCAAGGCACATCTTCTTTGTAGTTAGCTGCCAAAACACCCCTACCTTGGTCTTCTTCTCCTTGTAGTTCATATGGCTCGCCATGATGTTTGCTCATTTCTTCTTGTTCACTGTCACTATAGATGGAGAAGGAACCCCTTTTCTAGTTTGGAGACTCTAATGTTTCACCGTTTGGAGGTTCAGGTAGTATGTCTTCATGACCACCATCTTTTGAAATGTAATCCTCCTCAACATTGGCATACCTTTGAAATATAGCTCCCAATGGAAAGAAGTCATCAATTGATGAGACCTCTTCAAGGAGGCTAAGATTTACTATGTGGTTTCCCCCCAAGGATTCCCCATAAGGCCTATCATCCATTGTGTATAGATGCTCTGCAGGTGGGAAGGAATTTTTATGCTCATTGGAAAACGTTCCCATGTGCTCCGCTTCATTATCTAAAGGCTCAAGACTACGTTTTTATTCTTGCGTTTCTGCCCCAACATCCTCTTGATAACTGAATTTAAATTGATTATCACTTGGTTTGGGCTCTTGGTCCTCTAGTTCAATCCTTGAAGCTATTGTAGGAATTGGTGCACTCAACTACCTCACTTGTTCTTTGACTTGTTCGATGGCCTCTTGGCATAGATCGCATGTGAATTCAGAATGTGCTAAGTCATGGAGTTTGCACGAATTCAGGAGCAATAACACCTCTAAATATACTTGATGTCTTAGCTTGGACCAATCCCTTGTGAGTCTTGACATGAGTTCATTGTATCTTTCCACTACCGGGTCCTCATCATTAGTTGGGAAGGAAGTTTTATGGTAGAAAACTACGGCATGTGGTTTTTCCCACTCCTCTAAATCATCATTTTTAGATGCTTGATCATTGTCATTCATGAAGGAAAGGTCTTCTAATCTTATTTCACTTATGCTTTCTTCATCATTTTCTGCTGCCCCAAGGCATTCGACCTCTTCCTCTTCCTATTCTTTAGCATTTTCATTGGCTGTCCCAACATGCATTGCTGCAAGTTCTATTAATTCATCTTCAATTTCTAGTCATTCCTCCTCTTGAGGGAAGGAATGTCCTTCACCAGTGGGAAAGATGTTTTTTAATTCCTCTCTAACTAAACTTTCATGAAGGCTTCTTGTTGTCCCAAGGAACTCAACACCTTCCTTTTGATTTTTAGCATCAGTGTGTGTTGTCCTAGCACTTACCTCTATGGAGCTTCTTGATTCAACTTCGGTATGTTGTCTCCCAGATGTTGAAAACTCACCTACCTCATGGGATGGCTCTTTTTCATTGAGAGTTGGCTATTCTAACTTTCCCAAATAGCTCCTAGCTTGGGTGATGACATCTGCACATGATGGACAAGTGACTTATGAGTGGGGTGCATTGTGGAATTTGCACCAACTAGAAATCAACATTTCTTCGAAGTTCGGTCCATCCTCAAGGCTCAGCTGTTCTTGAATCAAATCCTAGAAGGACTTGGCTTCCATGTTAGCAAATTTTTGTTTTGGGTCTAGAAGAGCCAAGGGTTGGTATATTTCCCAAAAGATGATTTCTCCTTGCAAGGCCCTCTCAACTCTGCCTAAGAAAGTTAGGTAGTCCAATTCATTGTGTTTGCATGTTTATGGATCCTACACTTGTTTGGAAATGAAAATTGCTGCAATGGCCTCCTCAATCTCCTATTTAAATCTTCCTACATCTGAGTGATGTTGATTTGCAAATGTTGTTCCATCTCAGCTCAACTCTTATTGGTTTGCAAATTTCTAATTTTAACTTTCCAACATGTAAGGAGATCTCCTTATCTCAGATTTCACTTGAATGTTCCTTTCAACTTCCAACTCTTAGCTTTGTAGCCTCAAGCTCATCCATGCCCTCCTTCTAGCACCAATTCTATTGATGGGTGTTTCAGCACTTCTCAACATAGGTAATGCATAGCTGCATCACCCTCTCTTGAAAGAAAACCTCCTACAACAAGTTGTAGAAAATTATCCCAAGGTCTATTGGGTGTTAGGTCATGACAATGCTTTGAATACTTTAATTGGTTGATGTGTTTTTCTGGTAACATAGGGCTGACCTTTATGGTTTACGAAGCATGGGAAGTTGGGTCAGCAAATGGAGTTTCAAGAATGCTAGAAGTGAATGAATAGTGGCTGCCCATTCAAAACAACAAGCTAAAACTCACCATGTTCATATGATTTGGCATTGTTTTGATGCTTTGAATCCTACTCTAACAAGGAGTTAAAAGAAAAAGAAAAAGAGGAAGGGTTAAGAGAGCTAATCTAAATCTAAGCATGAATGAACAGTAACAATGGTGGCTGCTATAGTAGACAAACTTCCTAAACTAGGTTTTTCTTGACCAAGAGAACCTATAGCTACACAAAACCAGTGCAATCTTCTAAGGACTACAAATTTTCAGATTGTACATGCACATCATGGATATACAATTGAACTAAGTTGCAACACTAAAATAAAGAAGCCTAGACTAACTTTACACAGTAGCTTGTTATCAACAAGCGCCAAAAGTATGGGCTGGAAATTCATCAAATACCATAACAACAAACACCATTATCACAACCATCCAAGAAAAGAACAACTAAAACTAATATAGGAGTTGAACCATGGATGCATAATGAACAAACTCAAAAGAAACACCCACAAATTATGCAATGCTTCTCTCTATTGCTACAAAATGCCCTTCACACTAGTTCTCCAACCATTTACAAATGATGGGCAAGCCCCTATTTATAGTTTTCCAAAAGAAGAATGAATGGCCAGGATTAATTTTCATTGTGTGGCCTAGATTTGTTACAAGTTAGGGTTTCACCTACCCCTAAATATTCAAAAATTTAAAATACATTCTTTGTCTTTTCCCTATTTTGTCATCTAGTTGATTGCCCTTTTAGTGTAGCTAAAACTACTTGAAGGCTGCCCCTTATTTGATGAATCTATAACATTCTTCATCCGATCAACTGAATCTTGGTAGCAGATTTGTATCGTCGAAGAGAAAAACATGTCATTCCTGATTTTGGTGGACATCTCCTGATGGGTCATGATCATGTGATGAAAGACAAAACATCTCCCTCTAGCTCCCTTCAAGGCCACCCTTTGCAAATTTGTCACTGAATTCTTTGGCATAGGCCTTCTTCTAACACAAGCTCTATTGATGGGTGCTAGGAGGAGAGGCGAGCATAAAATTAATGGTGACCAGAGCAACACGCTTCTTCCTTGTTCATCTTTTTCAACGGGCCTCCCTGACGGACCCACATCAGGTTCCGTAAATCCTGCATACACAAAGTCTAGTAAGTGATTTCATACATAAATCAAGGAAAATGTTAATCAAATCCCGCAAGATCATTGTTAGATCCATCCACGCATCATTAAAAGATCATTGTATTCATCATTGTTCCACATTTGAATCTCATTTGGACCATAAACATAAATGCGGGTTTCCCCCATGATGGATAGAAGGCAGATGACAGACGAAGAGTGGATGAAAGGAAGATAGGAGATAGACGTCGAATGACAGACAACCTTCCGATAGACAGAAGGCAGACGAAAGGTGAACATAAGATGGATGACGAACGAAAGACAACCTTCCAATGGATGGAAGGCGAACAAAAAATGAATGATGGATGAAGGACAACCTTCCGATGGATGGAAGGCAGATGGAAAAACCAAATGTAGAGCTCGCTAGGTAGGGGGAAGTCAAGGGTCAACCATCCTAAAAGAGGAAATCCACACATGGAAACCTGCACACGGTAGCCCGCAAGGGGAGTTCCCATGGATGGCTACCCATAAGGGAAGTTCCCATAGATGGTGACGAAGGGATGGCAGCCCACAAGGGAAGTTCCCATGGACAATGATGAAGGGCTAATGATGGAGGGATGATGGACCACAAGGGAAGTTCCCATGGATGATGATGGAGGGACGATGACCTAGAAGGGAAGTTCCCACGAATGACAATGAAGGGATAGTGGCCTGCAAGGGAAGTTCCCATGGATGGTGATGGAGGGATGGTGGCCCGCAACGTAAGTTCCCATAGACGGTGATGAAGGGATGATGACCTACAGGGGAAGTTCCCATGAACGATGATGGATGGACAATGAACCGCAAGGGAAGTTCCCATGGATGATGATGGTGGCCCACAAGGGAAGTTCCCATGGATGGCAACAGAGGGATGACAACCCACAAGGGAAGTTCCCATGGACGATGATGGAGGGATGGCAGCTTGCAAGGGAAGTTCCCATGGATGGGAACAAAGGGTCGGCAGCCCGCAAGGGAAGTTCCCATGGACAGCGACGGAGGGACGATGACCTGCAAGGGAAGCTCCACAACTCCACAAAACTTATTAAATTTGAGATTCTTTAATTTTAGCATGTGGGAAAAGGGGTAGAAAGAGTGTCAAGACATATTTCCTTAAGATTTGAATCATTTTGAAAAATATGGAAATTTGGGAGGGGGAAGTCAGAGGGTTCGCCACTCTTTTGAAAAAAAAAATGAGCACACAGTGACCCACACATGGTGACCCACACACAACAACCCGAAAAGGAATTCACACAATGTCTAAATACATTGAAAAATTGATGCATACCCCTTTAGGCAGGTGAAGCCATTCATTTGATGGTTCCTAGATGATGAAAACTTGAAGTTTGGACCCCTTTTGGAAAGGTAGAGATTTGGAAGGGGGAAGCCAGAGGGTCCACCACCCTTTTAAAATGGCAATGAGAACATGACGTCCCATAAAGGAATTCCCATGGACAGCGACGAAGGGACGGTGGTCCACAAGGAAATTCTTGTAGACGATGGCAGAGGGTCAGTGACCTACAATGAAATTTTTGCAACTTCCTAAAACTTAACGAAACCTTGGTAGTTCACTTAGGCATCATGAAAACATCCCAAATCCATAGGAAACTTGTCCCCAAAGTCAAAAAATGAAGGAAAAAGTGAAGCAAGTGAGCATGGACCAAGTTAGCAGGAGCAAGGAAAACGCAAAAAAGGGGGGCCCCACAAAAACAAGAGACCAAGCAAAGTCAATTAGAAAAATTTGGTCAAAGGGAACTTTAGTCATTTTAAGGCATATGACCAACCTAGTCATTTTTAGTGGTTTTCATGATGGTTTGAGATTGATTATTTATTGTATATGTATTTTAATGATGAATTCAATGATGCAATTAGGTTATAATGATCAATCTTACTTGATATTCTAGTAATTGTGGTATTTTCTTGGTATCTATAGGCTAAATATAGCAAGGGAAATGACTACAAGGCAACATCTACTAAACTTGTTAAAGAGGAGCCCACTACGAAAGCTAAGAAGATGAAGTATGATTTCAAAGGCATGAGGCCAGAGTCAAAGATCATCTCAACATGGGGAAAGGTGGGAGACACCAATATGGGCCATGTGGATTATGAAGACTTTAAGCAAAGTATTTTTGGTGATGCACCAACCTCTCTTTCTAAGATTATTGTCCATATAGGGTTAGCACAAGTTGCTTGGTTCCCACCTTCAGTTCAGTGCCTTGAGCTTGTTATGGAATGTGCAAAATATAATGATTTAGAGGAGAATACTTATTGGCCCTCAAGGTAGGATAATGGAAAATTTAACCAAGGAGTCAATAGCTAAAACTTTCAACATTGGATCACATCAAAAGTTGGTAAAGGTACAGTTGAAGGTGGCTCAAGAATTCTATGAATTTGATCTTGTTGAGGCCTTGGAGATAATGAATAGTTCTTGGATTGAGAAGCCCAAATCACACTACTCTAAACTTCCCAAGCAACTGTATATGAGTGATTTCAAGCAAGAATATAATGATACTATTACTATTCTGGGCAGAGTAATGGGATTAGATGAGGAATTCATGTTTAAGGAATGGATGTTTTATGTTATTTCATAGATTGTAAAGGGTGTTCATTATCATTGGGCAGACACTATCAGTGGAAATTTGGATTTACAGTTGAGAAATGTGCAAGACACAAAGAAATTCACTATGAACTCATATCTTGTAGATTTCCTTTCCAGGAAAAAAAAATACAAAGGTTTGAGTTGAAAGGAAGTCCTTTGTCAAGTTTTTTTGTGATATCTACCTTCAGTTGCAGTTTAACACTTCCAATTATAGGAGGGTCAATGATGCTTTTCTAATGTATATTACAAGGGCTCTGCATGATGATCATAATGTTAAAATTTTAGCAGAGGCAATGGAATTGATTAGGAAATATGTTTATTGGTTCATCCAATTTCCAAAGATTTCTTATATTAGAGTACATGGATCTCTAAAGGTTCCTTTTAGACTTCCCGGGTATCCTACAAACAATCTTATTTTACTAGAGTTGACAAGGAAGTTAGCTTCATTTGACACCATTTTGAAGAATATGCACAAAATAGGGGTTGGTGGTGATTTCCCTTTAAGAATTGGAGTTTTGGAAGCTTGTCCTTCCATAAAAAGTTCCCATAATTTTGAGGTTGAAATGGCTCATTCCCATCTGTATTCTCACACAGATAGAGGAAATTTTGATCCCTGTGGTATTACACAAAAAATGGAAAATAGGGAATACAAACATAAGGACCATATTGAGGATTATTGGGTTAACTGCAAAGATGAAGTTGAAGTAATAAAAAGAAGATTCTCTAGATTTTCGCTAAGGTTGATTATAATTCATAGAGTGGTTAATGTTCCTGATCAGGTGGATGATGAAGAGGACCTAGTGCAATATTATGATTATGTGTAGTTTCAGGACAAGCCAATCCCTACTGTCAATTGGTTAGAAGATGAAGTAGTTGATTTGGATACACTCACTGCTCATGTGCTGAGATATTCTAAATAATGGGGAAAGCATAAGGTGTTGGAGCTAGAGGAAACAAGCACAAAGTTTACCTATGCTATATTGGGTGATTTAGAATCCTATTCAGAGGAAGGGATTGAGAATAAAAAAGATGACACTACTGAGCCTCATGAAGATGAAGATACAAAAGAACCATAGTTTGTGATTAAAAGGACTAGGAGTCAGGATAAAGGTAAAGATCCCAAGAGAAAAACTATTGCCAAAATAAGAAAGCCAACACAGGAAATTGTTGTAGAAGGAAGTGCAAAGGCTCAACCCCCTAAGAAAAGAAGACTTGTAACTAAATGGAAAAAGATGGCGAATTCATAGAAGGAAAAGGTTGGTGAAGAGGACACAAATCAAGCTAAGGTAGCTGACATAGAAAGTTTTCCTATTTCCAATACTTTAGCAAGATGTAGTTGCAGGTTCATGGCATCCCACACTGTTGTTATATCCACTGTGGATCCTAAATTTTCTAACTATTTCATGCAAGGTATTGCAAATACCATGCCCATTTTGGACTTGATCTCTAATCCTACCATACCAATGACAAATTCATAAATAAGTACCTCTATGTATGTTGAGACTACTGTTGTGCATGTTCCTAAAGACAAACTAAGAAAATTAGACAAAGGCTTAGAGGAATTACAAGACTACCCAAGCACTGAATTCTTAGCCAAACAAACAGTACTTTCAGTAGACAACTTAATGAAACTGATCAATGATGCCCAAGGATTAGAGGCATTGCATAGCCTAACCCACATTATGGACACAAACATTCCTATGATGGCTAGTGTGCTCAAGCTTTGGGGTACACTCAAAGCCGAGGAAGTAAAATCTCTCCCCACAACTATACCCTCTATTCGTACATACATATCCCCAATTATGGATTCAACTTGATACAACAAACAAATGGAAAGACTCGAACCTTAGGATTCTCTAGTGGAAATCCTTATAAATTCATGGCATCACAAATTTCATCACCGCTAATAAATTTATAACATAGTAGTCCACCAAGCACTTACACAATCCCACCATATTCACCACATTCCCAAAACATGTCAAACAATGACTCAACTATCAATCAAATTTTATAAAATGTAACCTTACTCCAACAACAAATTTCAGCTTTAAACCAAGATAAAAATGGAAAACCATCACAATATGGCAAAAGGAGTCCTTTGTCACTTGAAATTTTGAAAACAACCATGTCGTTAAACACATAGATTCCTAGGTTTGAGAAGTATAATGATAAAGGAGATCTTAATAGTGACATATCGACTTATATGACATTGTGTAGTGATTTCATCTTTGAAGATAAGCTCCTAGCTAAAATATTTCCTAGGTCATTGAAAGAAATGACCTTGGAATGTTTTTTCTCATTGTTGAATAATTCAATTCATTTATTCAATGAACTTTTTGATGCATTATTACAAAATTTCTAGGAAAAAATAGGTCCACAAATTACATTAACTAATTTAGTGAGGTGCAAACAAGGAAAAAATGAAAAAGTTATAAAATTCATAGGACGATATCAATTACTATACTCACAAATCAATCTTACTCTTCTTGATGCAGATGTTTAATAAGTGTTCATTAAGAACTTACAAACTGACATTAAGATAAGATCTTATTGATGAGATATCCATCCTTTACACACTTGTCTAAAATTATTTGTGACTATCAAAATGTGATTAGTCAGTATGAAGAGGCATCTTCATTGAATCCTACTAAGAAATATGAATCCATACCTCAACACAACTATAAACCATTCAAAAAGAAAAAGAAAAATTTTATTAAGATAAACACACCTCAAACAACTAACCACATTGACCCACAAGTTTCTGCCATAAGTTAAAATCCATATCAATTTAGAGTGAGAGATAGATAATTCACATAGTTGCCTAATTCCCTTCTTTTGGTCATGTTGCAACTTTTGAGAAAAAACTTAATCCAATTGCCTCTGATTAGACCCATGGACACAAAAAAACCTGTATCTCCAAGCTTTAACCCAAAAGCCTTTTATCAATATCATCATACACATGGACATAATACAAAGCATTGCATACATCTTAAACACCAAATTATAGACCTAATTGACTATAATCATATCCAGTTGGGTGACGTTAATGACAAAGGAAACAAGTTCATTGCCCCTCAAAATCAAAATTTGTAAATTTTTACAATTCCTATGACAAATCATGCATCCAACTTTGTTCAAGTTTGTGATAATAAGAATGATAATATGAATGATTATGAGAAGGAAGTAGATAGCATGTTTTATTTAATATGTTTTCAACCTTGTAAGGACCAAACTAATTTGTTACCCGACATTGCTTTAACCCATATTGATGAATCCATACATGTGCCGATGGTCCTCTCTATATTTCTGAATGTATCAATGACACACCTATACAAGGAATAATCATTGATCTTGTGTGTATAGAGAATGTGATCACCAAGGAATTCTTGTATTTTAATGATCTTTATCAAGATTCTTATGAACAATTGAAAGCATGGTTGAAAACTCATGATGATTTTCTCCCCCTACGATAGGTTTGATCACTCTTCCTCTTAAAGTTGGACAAAAATAGTTAGATGTCTCATTCTCTATCATCTCGACATCAAAAAAATTTCATGTGAAGCTAGGCTACCCATAGCTATGCTCCATGAATGTTGTCCCATTGATTATCCACACATACATAAAATTACCATTTGAGAACCAAATTTTTATAGTGTATCATAGTGGCTTTAATCCTTTTTCTTCTCAAGAAAAATTTTTGTTGGATTTATTTTGGCCTCAACCTATGGAACCTATTAAGCCTGGTGACAACTTTTTTTTCAAGTAATATCAAAAGTTTAAGGAAAAGTGCATAAAAGAATTATCCCTTATCAATATTCTTGAGAATGATAGGTCCATGGTTGTTCCTCTTCCCTCACCAATTGTGGATGAACCCATGCCAAAAGCAAAGGCTATTCCAAGTAATCAAAGAAAATATGTTAAAGTTCCTCCACCCATATCATATTAAAGACCAAAAGACAATCAAGTGATTCCTTTTGTGCCTCCAAGAACAAAGAAAATATATAGACCTAAAGAAACAATGGTTTCCCAACCCTCGATGGTTCCTTAAGTTCCTCCCTTAAGTGAAGAAAAAATACCAATGGTCGAGAAACTCGCTCGTACACCTTCACAGATTGAAAAACATGCAATAAAAAACAAAAATGCTAAAGAGAATAGGCATAGACATCATGCTATTTCTCATCAATTGGATGAAAAAAAAAAAACACCTCAAGATCAAATACTTTGGCAAAAAAATCAAGAAAAAATAAAAACTTTCACCAAAATAAGACATGGAATCAAAACAAGAAATTGAACAAGAACATACATCTAACATTACTATTAAACCTCCCATGGTGATAAATTTGGATGATGAAGATGAAATTTCTAAAATTGATGAGCAAGTACATAATGAGCTTAATTTGTTATTTTGAAAGTCTATGATTAGATAAGGGCAACCACGATGATCCTCTTGATGAGAGTGACCTACCACATGTTGAACCTGGTGATTATCCTAGTAAGAAAATTTTTGTAGTACCTTTAGCTAGTTGTGCACCTTCCATATATAATGAATAACCTTAGGATATAAGCGACTTGCTTTAGGTTGGATTGCATGTGCAGTACTCCTTTGTTACATTTAGTTTGTGTGTGTTCTTTGTGATTGCTTATACGTGATATGATCTCCCATGTTGTGTTGCTTGGAATGTATTTATGTTTATGAGTTTTCTTTGGATGACCCTTGTGTTGCAAGAGTTTCAACCTTGGTCTCCTTGTGCTATGCAACATTATGTTTGGGTTTGTGACATGGATTCACCGCCTCTTGTGGATCTTGGATCTTGTATAAATCTAGCGGTTTTATCAGGCATTGACAAATCTATTTTTTGGTCCAACGAAAACCACATGTGTAACAATTGGTATTAGAGCCAAGGTCACAAGTTCAAACCCCTCACTTGCACTGGGTGGGATTTTTGTAAGAGTTTCACCCTTGGTCTCCTTATGTTGTGCAGTGTTGTGCTTGGGTTCATGACATGGCTTAACCACCTCCTATGGATCTTGGATCTTGTATAAATTTGGCAGTTGTATCGGGCATTTATAGGTCGATCTTTTGATGCAATGACAACCACCTATACAACATGTTGCTCCATTGGCACAAGGATATAGAGGAAACAAATCTATCATGATATTCTTCTATTTGTATCTCAATTCTTCTATATGTTGTAAGCATTTTATGTTTATCTCGTGTTTTCCTTTTGAGGATGATGCAAGGCATTGATACATTTAGGAATTTCTCATGTTGACCTAAAATTTTGTTTTCTCTCTATGTGTTATTCCTAAAAAAAAATTCTGCTCCATGAGTATTTGGGGAATGATGTCAACTTTGATCTCTATTATATCACTATAGCAAAGATGTATACTAAACTCAGATTAGTGGATCCCTTATGTGTTCATCTCATTTTTTTGGAATTGCATTTGGGGGAAACCCCTTATGATGATGTAGATTTATTTGGAAACATATCATAGGCATAGGGCTTTCCAAGTAAGCTCTCATGACCTTTTATCACATGACATTTATCATTTTTCTACCTTAAAGCAATTGCTTACAACATGACGTTTAGAAATTTCAATAAGGTGGAGGCATACATTGGCATTATTTTCTTCACTTTTTTCATGCATGTTGGACTTAGTGATGTATTGACATAGACACTTTTTTTCTTCACTTTTCTCACATGCATTGAACTTAGTGTTTTATTAGAATAACATTTCAAGCATTTTTGTAGCACTTTATCATAATTTTTAGGGTGCATAATTCTTGGTATGGTTATGGGTACACATCTAGTGAATATCGGACTTCACTAGACCTTGTGTGTTTCTCATTTTTTATACTTTTCCTTGGGGGATCACCTAGTGAATAATAAACTTCACTAATTTGTGTTGCCTTATGTTTGTGATTCACCTAGAAAATATCAAACTTTTCTAGTCTATGAGTCATGAATGCCTTTTTGTGTGGATCCTAGAACAACGTATCTTGCTAGCTTGTGATTATCCATACCCCCATTTTGCATTTCATTTTTATATTGTGTATGTTGTCTTGCCCCATTTCATAAATATGCATGCTCCTTTGTGCTTATGTTGTTTTTCCATGGGATCTTAGATCCTAAGGGCTTGTGCACTCCCCCTTGATCCTTTGTCATCCTATCTTTCCAATATTTATACAATCAAACCCCTCTTGACATATTTTTCTACTTTAGTGTGAGTCTGAGTGTAAGTTCATACTCTCACTAAAGTGGGGGCTAAATGTAGCATTGTAAATTATCACTCTTGACAATTTTACACTATGTTTTTCTCCCCTTTAAGTTATTAGACCTAATTAAGTACTTAATTTCCTAAATTATTCATTCTAAAACTTATTTTAAATATTTTTCCATAATTTGCAAGCATAAAACAAATGCTCTCATTTAATACTTTACCCCTGACTCCTTAAGTTTCAAAAAATAGGCCCATAACACTAGCACCTAGGGAACCTATGTCCCCTATTTTGGCTCCAAATTCAAATATGTCTATGTTGACATTTTATTATTTGAAATTTAAATATCTAAATTTGGCTTCCGGTATTTAATTTTTGGGAAATTAGAATAATAGCATATAAATACCTAGTTATTGTATCATTTCAAATCTATTTAGAAACTATTAGCAAATTTGGTTATCAAGAGAATTATCAAACAAGTCAAGAGAAACCATTAGAGGATTTATTGCAGCAATTCAAGATCCAACATCATGTCAAAAAGACTAATCCTTGTAGGTCTTTAAGAAATTCAAGCCATTCAATCCAATCAAGCAAGCAAGATTCAAGACCTTGAGATGTGTGTGACTTCAGTCCTTCAAGGAAGCCATTGAAGGGTGGTGAGTTGCAACAATTTATGGATTCATCATTCCTTCCTATCATTTATCTTTCTATCATTGACATTGTAATTATGAAAGTGGAAATACTAACACGGGGTTTAACCAAAGCCAAGCCCCTAAATGGCACAACCTTTATTCTCTCTTTGAATGTGCAAATTTTAGGTCTGAAGAAGATTGAAGATCAATTATTTATTATTGCAAAATTGAAACCCTACACCTTGATAAATCATGAAAACTTAGCTATAGAATTATCCGACTGTGATCTGAAAGTGCAACAAGCGAGAAATGGAAGCTCCAATTCAACACCAGAGGACTACAAAAATAGATCTAAATTTTTTGTACAAAGATAGTGGCATCTGGGGAACCTATGTCTCACATTTTGAACTCCATATTTGAATCACAGGTGCACAATGTCTTGCTTTGTCCATTTCAACAATGTGTTTTCTCAAATCTACTGTATTTGAATCAAAACAATAATTTACATCATTAGGTCAATTAGATCATTGCATTTCATCCTTAAGACATTCTCAGACTTGGTTAAGGGCTAGTTGACCCACCTATAAGGTTGTAAGTCAATTATATACCTTATCCAAATCCATCAAACCCCCACATCAACACACATATCATGAAATTTGGGAAAGGTGTTCAACCCGAAAGGAAAATCTCTAAGGTTGGCCTTTCCCTATGTTTCATTATCTACTTGCAAACACTTAAAGGGGTGTTTGACATGAAGTTTTAATTATAATAATTTTGAGTTTACTTATGAAATAGGTCTTGTTTGAGGAATATTTTCCATTCACTCACACTTAAAGTTTTTTTTTCCTTATCTATCTTTGTCAATTTAAATGGATGGTTCCAAAAATTCTATTTATGTAGTTATGTTAGGCTACATGTATATTAGTTCAAGCATAATGATATGACTTGTAAATATGCACCAAAGACACCATTTATATTAAACATTATGATAGATTAAATTTATTTTCAAAGGAACACTCACTATTTTTATCACCAAGATCCCTAATAGATGAGGTGAGAGCATAGGATAGATAAGTGTTCTAGTTTTCTTCAATATGATAATTCAATTCAACAATTTTATCAATATAATTAATCAAATAAGACCTAACCAATTGATTAGATCCCATTTTTATCACTAGGATCCTAAATGGGTGATGTGAGAGCATATGATAGTTGTCTAATCCAATTTGGAGGTTTTATCATGCAACTAAAAAAATTTACACAGATTCAAATATTCCACAATATTATTTTTATGTTCAATTAATTAATTATTTCTTGAACCTTAATTAACATATAAATAATCTATAAAATTAATAGTATTTTTATGTTCAATTACATAAAAAATTTAATCCAAATCATATTACCAAGAGAATAAATTTTCACATACTATCAATTTCAATGAATCATAATCTATTAATCTAAATTTGTGATTCCATTCTCTATTATTTGATATTAGATCAAATTCATAAATAAAGAAATGGCATTCTACTATAATGTTTTTGATAAAATAAGTTTCATTTACAGGGTGCAATACCCTTAACATGAGGAGCTAAAAGGGCCAAATTTTAGATCAAAAAACAAAAACTAGTAACAACATAATATCTAGAACAAAGACATTAGATTAACAACAAACCACACACCCCCATCACCTAGCTATGCCCTCCCACTCCTCCATGAGGAGTTTCAACACATCATCAAAAACCCAACTGTTACTAGATTCAACCTCAATAGCCTTCTTGTCGACCTCCTCTTTCAGCACTGCCGATAGAGTAGCAACAGAGTGGTGGATGATTTTAATCGTGAACCTAGTCAGCCTTATAAACTTTCTTTCCAATTTAGCAACATGAGCAGCCAAGTTGTTGGGGTCTTTGTCTTTGGCAGCTTCCACCCTGTTAATCTCCTCCACCTGAGTTTGATGATTGGAGGAATATGGTGTGGATTCCTCCTGTATCATCCTATTTAACTTAGGGAAGAGACTTGGTCCTTCCACATGGTCTTCAATCTCCTCAACTGTGCCCTACTTACTCTCCTCTTGGCCTTCATCCTGCTTTGAATTGCTGAAAATCTCATCAACCTGAACCTCCTTTTTATGGTGTATCACTCTATTGGACCTACGAACACTTGTCTACTTGGACCCCATGTCAATACTTGTAGCCACCATCGTATCCCCTTGAGAATATTTGTCAGCGGAGTCTTCATCTTCATCATCTGCAAAAGGTTCCTCTACATGGCAAGTGGTGTCCTTCTTTCCCTTCTTTAGTTCAAGCTTGGCTTTGGTGGGAAATTTACCATCCTTCTTAGTGGGTGTATTTGTTAGCTCACAAAGCGCTTTAGAAACTTTGGAATGAGGCAACCCCATGCCACTTTCTTCTTTTTGGCATGGGGCTTAATTTTGGAATCCTTGGGTTGGCTAGCTATGGGATAGTTCTTTCTTTTAGGGCTGAAAGAAACAATCGGTGAGGGTTTAGAAGGGGACTAATCAACTATTTTAAGTTCCTCAATACAAATTGTAACTCTTAGATTAAATCTATCTAATAAGATTTGCAACTAGAAAGAACAATATTAAACCTAATCTAAATCAAAACTAATCTAAAATCAAACAATAAAGAACGAAATTGAAAACATAATGAATAATTAACAAACTGAATTGATCTCACTGAATATGTATTCACCCTTTCGTATTAACTCCATTTTGCCTTTTTAGTGTTCTTGCCCTCAGATTTCTGTGTTTGAATGCAAGTATAGCTGTGTTGAATGTCTAAGCAAAATATCGAAGATTATTTCTTCTCAAAAGTGTATAATTTTGGGAGGAGGAATAATGATATTGACAGGCCATTTTATAGATTGTAGGTTTTCAAACGATTGGCTCAGATTGAAAGAGAGATCGATAGATGAGATTGATGAATGTCATGCAATGAGTTATGTAACAGATAGAACGTGAGTTCAACTATAGGATAAAGACTAAATTTAGAACGTGAGTTAGAACATGAGTTCCAATCTTAATCTTCAAAAATAGAAGAAATAGACTTTTTATGCAAAAGACAAAGTTATAAGTTGGAGAATAAATGCATTTGAATGCAAACGTGAGTTAGAACTAGTTAATTGACTAGTTGTGACAGAGAGTTCTCTCACAGAGTTAAACTGGTGTTTGAACTGAAGAGATAACTGGAGAACTAAAAATAGAACTCAAGTCCGAAGGTAAGTGAATGACCTAGTCAACTGATTGACAGAAGAATGTGACATAAATAATTAAATATGAATTAAATGCTAATTTAATTCAACATTCAAAAATAAGACTTTTAACTAAATAAATAAAGTAATTTATTTAATTTGACTGTTTGAAAAGGATAAATATGAATAATTAAATAATAAATATTTAATTATAGATAAAGGGGTTAAATGGATAATTAAATAAAGATATTTAATTATAGTTGGAAAATTATGATAAAGGGGTAATTAAATAATAAATTATTTAATTGATAGATAAAGGGGGTAGAATAAATTAGTTAGGGACATAATTAAATAATTGTGATGTATTTAAATAGTCAAGTTGGATAAAGGTCATTCAATTTATTAATGAATTAATTAAAAAGGGGTATTTAATTAATAGATGAAATATGTGTTAGAAAAGTTAATTAAATAATTAACATTATTTAATCATGACCACGGACTATAGAAAATTATGTCGAATATGTACTCATAGGCCTAGACCAATTTTAGGTATCTACAGTTTGCCCCTCTTTGATACAATGTTGGTATAACGTTGTGTCAAAGAAAATATGCCCTGATTGTGCCCCAGCATGAAACAGGTAAGGTATGCCCCCTCGAGAAAATTGACAATTTTTGAAAAGTTTCAAAAAAATCAGGAAATATTCCCGATAAGTCAATTTGAGAGTTAGAAATGTTATGGAGTTGATGGAATTGAATTTGGAGTTGAAACAGATGTGTACGGATCGTTTGAAGTCGAAAGGTTAAGTGGCCAATAAAGTAGGGCTGAAGAAATGCCATTTTAACCCACCTATAAATAGGAATTAAGTCAAATTTCAATTCATTTGCACCCGGAGGAGATAGAAAAAACTAAGAATTTGCTCTGACTGACTATCGAAATGGCGCCTATTCCATACACCAGGCATTGAGGATATCAGATCTGGACCTTCTAGCGGCCAGTCGACCCAGGACCACCGGTATGTATGCGAAAATGAGAGCATGAAATGTATTTCTGCCACATTTTTCTAGGCGTAGAAAATTAGTTTCACAAATACGGTGCATCGTGAACAATGCATATGCCGTCGTATTCGCCGCATTTGACTGTGAAATGATGCATGTGCAAATTCACGCGTAGGCTATAATAGGATTTAGAGGAATGCACTCATTTGAAGATTAGTGCACTGCATGTGTATACATGCAACACATCTGCTGAGGGGTTAAACGCATGTGACCTAGTGAACCGCATATGCGTTAATGACCGCATATGTAGTAGAAATGGAGGCTATGAAAATGCACTGCATTTGAGGAAAAATGCACCGCATGTGTTGAAAATAGGAAGGTTAAGAAAACTGCAACACATTTGCAATCAATGACCGCATGTGGTTTAGTGAACCGCATGTGCTGTATTAGAATAGGTGTGGAAGAAATATGCGATGCATATGTAGTATGCACCGCAATCTAAGGCATTGTGCAACGCATTTGAAAAAAATGCCCCACATTTGTCAATGTGAGCTGCATTTGGCTAGTAAAATTTTTTGAAAATTTTTGCGAAGTAAAACTTGAAATTTTTTTGACATCATGGTTTAAATGCAGGTGGTTTTAGATCCGATTTATACATAGGAGTCGCGACCAGATACATTTGATCTGATAGAGAATTTGACTTCTGCAGAGATTCGATTGTTATGGGTTCTAGGTCTACAACATTGTTTGTTGATGCCTGCCATTCAGGCGAACAGGGGGATGTTGATGGAATTCTGAGACATCGTCGTTTCATTTGCTGACTGGGGAGGCCACTGTCACATTAGAGGATGTGTACAGGATTTTGAGGCTACCCATTAGAGGAGAGCGGGTTACATATGATCCCCAGTGAGGGTTGACTGAGTTGGCGCGGTTCTATCAGGTTGATGACATTAGTAGGCTCAACAATGAGCACTACGAGATTAGATGGCTAGTGTTAGCAAACAGATATGATAGGATTGATTGTATCCTATGTACTCTGATTGGGGGTATCGTTCTTCCAGATAGACGAGGTCATGGATTTCCAGTGGGATGGGGAGCTATGTTGGCTGGGGTCCATGTCTACTTAGGATGCTGTATTTTCATCTACATGACATTGCATACAGAGATGCACAGTCATTGAGTTGTGGGATGACACTGCTAATGATATGGAGTTTTGAGAGGATAGTTGTATTTCATCCTCTAGTGACATTAGAGATAGATGAGAGACTTCCATATGTGTTCCGATATACAGGACATATTGCACAGACACATGTTGG
Organism: Sequoiadendron giganteum; assembly: GCA_007115665.2. Lineage (NCBI taxonomy): Eukaryota > Viridiplantae > Streptophyta > Pinopsida > Cupressales > Cupressaceae > Sequoiadendron > Sequoiadendron giganteum. The sequence continues at coordinate 313,764,716 of CM021104.1, forward strand.
AGACATAGGATACTGGAGACATGCATTGGATACACTTGATCAGTTTATATGGAGACCTTACATGGATTGTGAGATGTGGGCGGATGATGATATACATTTGCCATTTTGCAGACAGACATAGTACCTTATTGGGAGGACTATTTCTAGTGTTCACATCATTGAGTGACACTTGCCAGATAGAGTTCTGAGACAGTTCAAAGAGGTTCAGGATGTGCCTTTGAGCAGAGCAGAGTTTGCTCATTCATCCAGAGAGGTTCCATGGTGGGGACCCATGATACCAGTTACTACAGCTGAGGCAGACATACAGGCATTAAAACCAGTATAGTGGGGGTGGAGAGATGGATTAGCAGATCCAGGGACTATGGCTACATATGATGCATGGTGGGTAGTGCATTGACTTGTTCCGTATACGGATCCATACTAGCCAGCACCAATCGAGAGATGAGGCATAGGGCTGAGAGGACGATGGAGAGGTGGAGGTGCCAGAGTGGGTAGAGTTGGTGGTAGAGGTGATGGAGATGACGGCAAAGGCAGAGGTAGAGGCAGGAGATGAGGATGGAGAGGATGGAGAGGGGGTCAGGCAGGTGGACATGCACCTATTCAGGAGGCAGTAGCAGTGGATGTGCCAATGGAAGACATCGGAGGGAGAGTGAATGTACAGGCTGGGCGTGAGCATGCTGCAGCGGAGGCAGTGGTTGAGGAGCGTGTAGAGGTAGATGTCGGAGTAGTAAATGTTGCAAAGGATTCTGATGTAGACATGGCTTTAGATCCACTGGGTGTGTTGGCAGGATATGGAGAGGATGATGTTGAGGATGATGTTGAGGAGGAGGAACCGATGGAGGAGCAGGAGAGGTAGCTCAAAGATCGGATTGTAGAGGGGAGATAGGATGATGATGCTCCTCGAGATGGTGATAGGGAGGCTTTGGAGGAGAGACTCAGACTAATGACTGTAGAGTTTGAGGTGATGAGACTAGAGAGACACAGTGCTTATACGGAGAGGGACAGTGCTCTTGCAGAGAGGGACAATGCTCAGATAGAGAGGGACAGTGCTCTCATGGAGAGAGACCAGGCTATAGCCCAGAGACATGAGATAGAGCAATAGTTCACATAGGTTAGATGCCTTTGTAGTGGGTCCTCATCTGATGGAATGGTACGAGAGTTGATCAGAGTGGTGGAGAGAGCTACGTACTACAAAGATCTTTATGAGGCAGCAGTGCCAGCAGATAGACAAGCTCCTACATTTTCAGAGTGCGTAGTCAGGGCAGGAGTCATACTCAGAGCCAGAGGACACAGAGTACTGAGGGGGTGGTAGGACCACTGAGGACAAGTCCATATGATAGGCCTTCCACCTCACAGAGGCCACCTTCAAGCCTTTTCCCACCACCATCACCATGTGATAGCAAGGGTAGTGGGACACGATGATAGGGACTTGTGTAGACAGTTGTATTTTGATTAGAGAGCCTACGAGCTGATGTTGTATTTATTGATACATTCAGACATTGTATTGTGACACACTTTGAGCGATATATATATGATTTTGGTGGCTTCTATATGATATGCAATTCTTATGTTATGGATGATGCTTTATTTCTAGATGATTATGTTTCCTAAATGATGTATGTACATGTGTTATGAATGAAATGTTTCTATATGTTATGATTTATGCATTTTATAATGATTTTATGGATGATTCTATTTACTTATGATAATGAATACAATGATCTATGTGATGTTAATTTATATATGATGGTGATATGTACATGCAATGTTTACATTATGGATGTTATGATGATGCAATGCCTATTATGTCATGATGTGAAATGCAATGAAGATGAATGTTACTATCTATATGTTGAAATGCAATGCAACTATGTGAAATGTATGCTAATGCAATTGATTCAATGTTATTATTGTGTCACAGGACTTTATCCTTATGCTCGAAGAAGAGAAATGTTAGGACGAAAATGAATTCAGAATGTTAGTAAGAAATAATTAAAGTTTGATTGATGGAGAAAAAAATGATATAATGAAAGTTTGATTGATTGAGAAAAAGACATAATCTTTGATATATTGCCAAATACGCTATACTTTCTTGTTATCATCACTGGGTTGGACATGACACAGATGGATAGTACACACTATGATATGAGATAGACCATAGTGTACAAAGTCATCCATCTATGAAAAACAGACAGTCACAGACAAGGAGTGTCTCAACTCACACTAAAGACAAAATTGCCCGAGTCATTTTGTCGAGACAAACCACAGACAGCGGACAAATAAAAGACGGGTCATGAGACATCATCGCTCCTCTAAATCCTTGATAGGACATCCTTGAGGAAGCTAGTAACATGACTCAAAAACCATTGTTAAAAAGACAATTGACAGACAACATCCAAAGAAAAAGAGTCCTCTGACATCGTTGCTTCTCTAAATCCTTCAAGGGACATCCTCGAAAAAGCTAGTAACAGGATCTTGCAAAAATCGATAAAAAGATAAGACAAAATAGGATATAAAGTCCTAAAGCCAAATAAATGCATTCACCAAAACTTGATCTTGTGGGATTGTTTGATGTTTGACATAGCGTAATGTGAGAGAATGACACATACTACATAAGACGTTGAGTCTGGTTTCAACTTGGTGACTTCTGTATAAGGCATGACAAAGCCTGGTTTCAGTAAGACACGTGCTATATAAGATGTTGGAGCCTAATGACATTGAAGTGACAAGCCACACAAGACTATGACAATTGATGACGTCTATTGACAAGAAAGACATATCTTGTTTAGACATAGGTTGATTGCTTTGACAATGTGTGTGATATTGACTTGATAACTGTTTGAGATGTTTTGCCTTGTTGTTGCTTGACTTGTTTTGATTCCTCGACTGATAAATTGTGTGTGCATGTGTTGACCGTGTATGACATGAGATGATACCTTAAACTATGATATGCCACTTATGTGATAGTGATTGTGAATGAACCCTATTGGACTGACCTAGTGTGGTCTCGGGAGCTCATCAATTGATTAGCCTTGCCTATGTTGTACACGCAGAGACCTCGTAGTTCGACACGACCAATGACTTTGAATATACAAAGCGTCATGATTTAAATGTGTGTGATACATGACAAACCTAGACTGACAGACCTAATGCCTCAGGGGCACATCGATTGATGGCCTTGCCTACGTCCCAGTTGCAGAGGAAACGTAGTTCGACTATGACTATGATTGACTTAACATGACCAACTTGACATAATGACTTGACATGATGACCTGACATGATGACCTGACTCTATTTTTGGGATTTTCTGACATTTTTTGATTTTTTTTAGATTTTTGAAGTTTTCTAATCTTTTTGGTATTTTTCAAGACATTTTCGATGATGTGACATTATGTACAAGGTGTTAGGGCATAGAACAAGGATTTTCCCCCAGTCGGGAATAAGATTTGGAAGATGGAGTGGGTAATGTGAGGGAATGGACACTAGATGTCAATCGTTTCATGGAATGGATAAGACAACCATTTATTATGAATGATGGTGAAAAAGTCTGATTAGAATGATGGTAGATGGAAGAGCGAGCTTGACTACACATGGCGCCTTTTTTCCAGGTTTTCACCATGGTACTTATCCATAGCGCCACCGAAGTGGTTTTCACTATTGGATGGATTTATTTCTCTTTACTTTTTTGATTTTCTTAATTTTTTTGGTGTTACAAAGATACCTGTTTTCCAGGTTTTCATCAAGGTAATCATTTGTTTTTTTGTATTTTTCTAGATTAAGACACAGATTCTCAGAGACTAAGCATAGAACCTCTTTAGATGCAGACTGTTGATAGGGGACAAAAGCGGCTCTCCTTCAGGAGTAGAGAGTTGGTACACTCCTAATCCAAAGGCTTCTGTGACTATATAGGGCCCCAACTAGTTAGGCTCAAACTTACTTGGTTTCTCTCTTTCAGCTTGGTTCTTAGGATGCTCCATTAATACCAGGTCACCAATGTCAAAATGTCTATTGAGAACCTTCCTATTGTAACTACGACGAAGACGATTCTGATATGCTTGCAAATGATCTAACGCTTTCTGTCTTCATTCATCCAGCAATTCTAGCTCTTGTAACCTTGAGACACAATACTCTTCATCGTCAACATGACCCTTCAAGGATACCCGTAGAGAAGGTATTTCAACCTCGATAGGTAAGATAGCTTCGGACCTGAATATGAGGGAAAATGGAGTGGCACCGGTGGGAGTACGGATGCTTGTGTGATAAGCCCATAAGGCAGGATTAAGCTGTAGGTGCCAATCACAGCCAGCATCATTGACAGTCTTCTTAAGGATTCTAACAATAGTCTTATTAGAGGCCTCAGCTTGGCCATTACCTTGTGGGTAATACGAAGTGGAGAAATGGTGTTTGATGTGGAATTCTTCACATAAATGGCATACATCTTGGTTCTTGAATGGGCAGCCATTGTCCGTGATTATGGATTGTGGTACACCATACCGACAAATGATATAGTTTAGGATAAACTTAGATATTTGTGTGCCGGTTATGTATGTCATGGGAATAGCTTCAATCCATTTGGTGAAGTATTCGGTGGCGGTGATGATGAATTTATGGCCATTTGATGATGGAGGGTGTATCTTACCTATGAGGTTGAGTCCCCATTGGGCGAAGGGCCATGGTGAAGTAATTGAATGAAGCTCATGTGCTAGTGCTCTTATCAAGTCTCCATGTATTTGACATTGTCTACACTTCTTTACAAAGACATATGAATCTTTCTCCATTGTAGGCCAATAGTAACCTAGTCTCATATTCTTGTGGGCTAGAGTGGGACCACTCGAATGAGATCTTTATATACCCTCGTGTACTGCTCGCAAAGTTGTTTGTGCTTCTTCAGCATCGAGACATCTCATAAGGGTGTTATCTAAGGTGCGTCTATATAGGGTTTCTCCGATGATGGTGTACTTAGCTGACTTTCGGATGAATGTTCAGATGTTGGTTATTAGACAAGTCTTGAGGTAGGGTTTGGTTAGTGAGGTAATCAAATATGTCTTTATAGCAAGGAGATGTAGGAACAACAATGGTACACACTATCGCCGTATCAGGGACATCATAAGCAGGAATCAAAAGCTGTTCAACCAAGAATGCAAACTTAGGCACATTACTCAGAATATCCAACAAGGAACCCATGGTTGCCATTGCATCTATAGCTCTATTCTGGATATGTGGTATTTGTTGAAAAGTTATGTCTTTGAAATACTGTTTGAAACTGTCTACCATTCACTTGTATGGTGCAAGCTTCTAATCCTTAGTCTCGTAGTCATCATTTACCTGTTGGATTATAAGTTAAGAGTCGCCAAAAACATGTAGGCTCTTAATTGTCCATTGAACTGCCATTTTCAACCCTGCCACTAGAGCTTCATATTCTGCTATATTGTTGTTACAAGGAAATGCAATTCTGAATGATTTGGGAATGGTATCACCTTGAGGTGTGAAAAATAAGATACCAGCTCCTGAACCATGATTTGTGTGTGGCCCATCAAAGTATAGTTTCCATTCTGTTTTAATGTCAATGTTGAAGATAAATTCATCTGGAAAATCTACCACTAATGGATGGTCTACCTTTATAGGTGCATCAGCTAGTTGATCTACAATCACCTATCCTTTTATAGCCTTCCTTTCGACATACTAAATGTCATACTCACTAAGTATCATGACCCATTTAGCCAATCGACCTGTTAAAGCTGCCTTACTTAGGAGGTATTTAAGTGGATCAATCTTTGCAATTAGCATTGTTTATCGATTGAGCATATAGTGCCAAAGTTTTTGGGTAGCAAAGACTACCACAAGATAGGCATGTTCTATGTTGCTATAATTCAATTGATATCCCACTAAGGTACGACTGATATAATAGACTGCTCTCTCATGACCTTGATCATCATGTTGTGCGAGAAGAGCCCCTAATGCCGATTGAGTTGCTGAGATGTAAAGTATCAATGGTTTTCCCTCTACAGGTGGCATTGAGACTGGTGGAGTAAGCAAATAGTCCTTGATTGCTAGAAGGCCTCTTGACATTTAAGGGTCCATACAAATGGCACTCCTTTCTTGAGTAGATGCTGAAATGGATGTATTTTATCTGCCAATTGTACTATGAAACGTCTAATTGACTGTAATCTCCCTTGTAGGGTTCTTAGTTGACCAATACTGACTGGAGGAGGCATTTCTATGATGGCTCTTACCTTCTCTAGATCTACTTCAATGCCTCTACAAGAGATGATATACCCTAACAGTTTCCCTGATTTGACTCCAAAGACACACTTCTTCAGATTTAGTTTGACATTGTAATTCTCCAACCTTTGGAATATCTTGTCTAAGACTTTCAAGTGATCTTCCCTTGTTTTTGATTTTGCTATGATGTCATCTACATAATCTTCCATGAAAGTATGTACAAAGTCATGGAAAATTGTAGTCATGGCCCGCTGATAGGTAGCTCTTGCATTCTTAGGGCCAAGTGGCATAACATTCCAATAGTATGTGCCCCATGGACATGTAAAAGTTGTTTTATGTTGGTCTTTAGGTGCTATTTTAATCTGGTTATATCCAGAGAAACCATCCATGAGGGATAGCATCTCGTAGCCTACTGTAAGGTCTACTATCATGTCGATATTCGGCAAAGGAAATTCATCTTTAGGACATGCCTTGTTGATGTCTCTAAAGTTAGTGCAAATGCGAATGCCCCCAATTGGCTTAGTCACTAGTACAAGATTTGATATCCAATCCGCATAGTCTATTGTCCTTATGAATCCTACATCCAAAAGTTTCTTAAGTTCTACCTTGACCAATAGAGCAATTTGCGGATGCATCTTCCTCAACTTCTGCTTGACTGGCTTAATACTTGGCTATAGTGGTAAATGATGCAATATTAGGTCTGGATCCAGCCCAGGCATGTCAGCATATGACCATACAAAGTTTATTTTTCTCTTTGTGAAGAAGTCCTTAAACTCATGTTTTTCTATCTCTGTTAAAGAAGCTGCAAAATATACCTTCCGAGGATTCTCTTATGTACCTATGTTGACTTCAACAAATTCTTCCACTAGCATCGATGACTTTTCCTGTTCAACAAGGAGAATATTTAAGACTCTATCCTTGGGTGCCTCTGAGAGGTTTTCGCCCTTGGATACATCCTTTATTTTGTCTTTTTCTTCGTCCAAATGCGCCTTTCGGTTTTCACCCAGGGACTCATCATTTTTCTTTTTATTGTCTTTTTTCTTTTCATTTTCATTTTTGCAACTAGAGGTGCAAATAGACTCCCCAAAGTATGCCTTATCGTCCAAGTCTATGGTAAAACCTACTTTATGGTCCCCTCTTGGTATGCCTTCTCTAAGTCCCATGAACTCAATAATTGCTTCGTCGTTCTTGAATGTATCTATGATAGGTGTACCTTGTTGATCCCAGTCGATGAGTTCGGGATATATAAGGGGCATGTCATCATCAGATTTTTTAAAGGTATCTACTGACAAGGTTAATACGGAGTGGTTGACATGGTCACAGAAGTTTTGGACTAACTCCTTATTCTTCTTGCTAGGTGTAGGTATACTCTGATGTGGGACCATAGTAAGGGTAGATTCATCAGAAGATGGGTTTTCAAGTGCCCAAGATGCATGATCAAGGGTTTCCCAATAATAGTTCTCTTGCCATTCTTGTTTGGATAAGTGTTTCTTAGAACGAGAACTAGATAGTTTTGGTTCAGGTTTCACGTTCAGGTCCAATTCTCCAAATAAGGCATCTATGTTCATAGTACTAGTAGATGAAAGCGACTCCCATTCACCATCACTAGAGTAAGGGGATTCATCATAGACTGGAGGTTTGTCATAAAGTGGGGGTTTGTCATAAATTGGGGGAAGTGTTTCATGAGATGTCTCGATGTCTGCGTAATCACTTCCTCTTGAAACGATAACGAAGTACCAGGAAACCCGATTCTAAGCGGTTGACACCCTAGCCCTAGATATTTCGATTGTGGGTAGACAGTAATTGGTTATGTCCTTCCATTATGATATAGACCTAACCCACTGTGCTCGTCATAGCCTTCTTTTTGCATTATTTTAAAACCTTTTCCGTACTAATCCTTGGCTATTTGAATAAACGGGGAGGGGTATTCATGTTCTTCTTGATACAACCAGGAATCACCTTGATCCATAATTTCTTCGCTTAACTCTCCCCATTTGGTTAATGTCATTGTAGGGGGAACATGAAAGGTGACCACTGACTGTCTTCTATCCGCCATGGGTAGGCCATATGCCTTAGGTGGAATCAGTTCACTAACATAGTATGATGCCTTTATTTTGTATTCGCCATAGCCCTTGTCTTGGATCTCGAGTTTTGGAGTGGATGATGGTGGTTTGAATGAAAGGGACTTAGTGAGATGTGAGGGGTCAATGTATTGGGATAAAGTGGATGAATAAGCTTCTTGGTTAATTGGCACTTGTCATTGTGGAATTTACTTTAGGCTTTCACAATACTGAAAAGGATTTGGATCACCATCAATAGTGATCTATGTGCCATTATAGGGGAGTTTGAGACATTGGTGGTATGTTGACAGTACAGCCTTCATTATGTGTATCCAAGGTCTACCTAACAACAAGTTGTATGGGAGGGTGAGATCCAAGACTTGGAAGCTGGTGTTCATGATTGTTGGGCCAATTCGGATAGGGAGTGTGACAACTCCTTTGGATGATCTTTCCTCATCATCGTAAGCCTTGATGACTATACTCTTAGAGGTATCTACACAGTCTTCTGAGAATCCTAATGCCTTAACCAATTTAAGGGTACACAGGTTCAAACCTGCTCCTCCATCTACCAAGACTCATCTGACTCTGGTTTCATGGACTAAGACTTCAAGATGTAAGGGGTCATTATGATCTGACTTTTCAATTGAGTAATCATGTTGGGAAAAGGTGGCATGATGCGAATTGGTTAAATATCCCACCATCTCTTTGAAACGATTGACATCTAAGTCTATAGGAACAGTTGTATTCTGTAGAGCTTTGTCAAGGATGGCTCGATGCCCAGGTGATAAGGTCAACAATTCCAAGATAGATATTTGTGCGGGGGTTTTACTCAATTGATCAAGAAGATTGTACTTGAAGTTGGACGCTTGCACAGATGGCTCAGAAGAAGGACCTGGAATAGTGATCTTACTTCTGCATGTGTTTAAACTACATTCTAGATGCTTTTTAATGGTGAAAGTATCGACATGCTCATTTGCCACGTGGAGGCTATATACGATCTTTCCTTTCCCATAGTCATAGTTGGTGTTTGCATAATTAGCTGATGGATCATTCTTAGGTCCTGAACTGGAGGCTTTTCCTTTTGTGTGATCATGTAATGGGTCCTTGAAGACCTTATGATCACTATTCTTAGTGTTTTTCTACCCACCAACCTCTATGGTTCCGTTCTCAACAAAGTCTTATATTATGTTCTTGAGTTGATGACATTGTTGGAGGTTGTGCCCTTTGGTTTGATGATATTCACAATGGGCTTTGTCATCCCACCAAGAAGGTTTAAACTGTCTCGGATCATACTCCTTTGGTTCCAAAGGTTTGATGAGATTGTGTTTAATCAACTCTTTGTAAATAACCTCGGTTGGTTGTCCTAAAGGTGTAAATTCACGTGTAGGAAATCTCCTTTGTTGTGGTCTTTGTTGTTGTGAATTTTGGAAATAGTTAGCTTGTTGATCTGGACTATCTGTCATGTCTTGATTGGAGTTGTACCCTCTAAGTGTGATAACTGGTCTCGTATGTATGTTTTTAGCATCAATAATGCCATCATTTGTAACATTCTTGTTCCTAGACCAGAATTGCCTTCTATCATTTGGCGCATTTTGATTTTGGACAATGGGGTTTCTGCCTAGTGCTTTCATTTCTCCTTTGTCTATGAGGCTTTTCTCAAGGATGATTCCCTTTTGTACTAAGTCTGAGAATGAAGTACAACAGTGTACCCTTAGATCACTTCGCAATTTGGGGTTGATGTTCTCTAGGAATATTGTGACCTTTTGTTTTTCGAATATTTCAACTGGACACCTACTAGCTAGACTTCGCCAACTCTAGAAGAAAGTGGTGAAATTTTCGCCATCTTCTTGTGTTGTGTGGCACAAGGTTCCAATTGTTACCTCATTGTCTATGTTAAAAGAAAAATGTTCGATAAAATTCTCAGCTAATTCGCCCCAAGATCGTATACCATATGGTAATTTAGAGAACCATTCCAGTCCTATCCCGACAAGGGTTCGTGGAAATAGTCTCATCAAGTATGTGGGGTCATACACTATGTCCATGCACACTGTTGAGAACTCTCTAATGTGTTCTATAGGATTCTTTCTCCCATTACACTTAGGCAAAATCGATATAATGTATCCATGGGGGAAAGGTGTCATGTAAAGCGCTTTGTCAAAGGGACATGGACATAGGTCTTGTGCTGAGATAGTTCATTTTCCGGACATAGACATGTTGTCCAACTGTTGTTGAAGATTTTGCATCTTGTTTTGAAGGACATCGACTTGTGTCAAGGACATGGTGTTCGTGATATTTGGATCAATGTAAGCATTTTGATACGCCATGTTTTGTGACGGGTTGTGATTAGGCGAGGGAATATATCCTGTCAAGATATTCTGATTCAGTATAAGTATATTCCCTGTCTAAATGGTTTGAGTAGGTATGGGAATGCTTCTTGTCTGAAATGTCTGATTTGGAATAGGAATGCTTCTTGTCTAAATGATTTGACTTGATATAGGTATATTTCTGCCAACTTTGGTTCTCTTATTAGTCGTGTTGGTGCCAAAGGGGTTGGAGGAAGTTGCCCCCCCGTAGTGAATTGTAAACCTTGTGTTATGTTGAAAGGGGTTGTGTTTACAATTGATGATGTTTGAGTTGGTATACTAGTTGGTATTGCTACGGTTATTTGGGGAATAAAGACTATTGACGTTGCAGTTTGGGATGTTTGAGTTGATTGTGTTAGCAAAGTACGAATATCAAATCCTATGGGTAGTTTGGCACCTTCTGCTAGCAATTGTGCTAGATAGTGTTGGGGATCATTTTCCAAACATTCATCCATGAAGGATGCAAATTTAGGATCTTGTACTGCCGCATCTATGTCTTCTATGTAAATCTGACCATGCGTGTCCCTAGTGATATGTTTTTGTAGCAAAGGCTTGTGTGGTTGTTTACTTCCAGATGGTTGGCTTGTGAACGGATTATGAATTCATTGGGGTCTGTCATTGCTTTGTGTTTCTTTTGGGACCTTGTTTTGACCATGAAAAAGTTTCTCAAAATGGGTAATGCAGACTATGTCTACAAATTGATATGACCTACGTCTATGTTTTTGGATTTTTCTGACGATAAATGACATAGCTAGAATGGTTTCTAAAAGACGTACACTAAGATGTATGATAGGACTGACAATATGCAAGATGTGAATAGACTATGACGATAAATGATTCTAAGACGGTATAAGCTACCACCTATGGGATAAATGCATGCAAAGACTCATTTTCAACCAAGGAACCTGATTGTATGATAAGGACAGTGACAACGTGAATTTTTCAAACTAGACTAAATGAGCTGAAAAGATCCACTAGATGGGACTAAAGTGACAAGGTTCAATGATTTTGACAAATCGACACATGAATGTTTCCAATGACGAGGAAAGTTATCTAATCTTGTGATATGCAATTTCCTAGGGAGTATCTATATGCATGCAACTTAGGATGACTATTACTAGGATGTTTACTATGACCAAGACATATATGATGCCTAATGATGGTAACTAAGACGTATATGACACCTAACAATGCAAGGTTTTGAGCAAAATTTACCAGTTTCGAAACTAAGGTTGATCTTAAGAACCCACAACAAATTATGACAATGATGTTCTAGACTTAGCTCGCGGTTATGTTTTTTGTTGACAGGAAAATGTGGTTCTCCCAACAATTACGGTTCAGATTTTTATAGATGCGGCTTTTTGACAGTGCATGCAAAGTTTTTGACAGTTGCGGTTTTTCCTATGACAAATGCGGCATTTAAACTGATAGATGCGGTTTGCATGCACACATGCGACTTGAAAACTAACAGATGCAGTTTGCATGAACATATGCGACTCGAAAACTGACATATGCGGTTTGCAAGAACATATGCGACTCAGACTGTGACTGGTGCGACTCGTGATATGCAGACTATGAAAAAGTGAAAATTTTCATAGCCAGGTGTGGCTTTTCCCCTAACAGATGTGACTCGCTAGTACAGATGCGGCTTTTAAATTGACAAATGTGACTCTGTTTCTGACAGTTGAAATTTTTCTTGAAAGTTGTTTGACTGACTTTTTGTTTGTTTGATCAAGATTTTGGCAAATACAGCAAACAACAAACACAACATTCAAAGTATTTTTAGTTTTTTGATGGATGGACTGTTGAGACTCGAAAAACATTTACACCCTAGGCTTTTAAGACAGTACTTGTTGAATTCTTAATTGGATTTCTCCAGCTACGCATATTTACGGTGGATGATTAGTAGTTTGACCCCACTAGCTCCCCTCCATGGCACTCACTTATACAGGGCAGTCAAGCTACAGTACCCATGAATCTCCCATGGAATACCTTTCAACTCTACATGTAAACCATAAGATTGTAAGACGGCTTCACAGGGCCGACCCTGCTGCGCCAACAAGTAGATAGGATTATGGTAACTCTACAACAAGGTGTTTAATTTGGGCATTCCGTTCGTGGGACACTATCCAACATCGACGAGAGTCCATTTCTATCCATCTCGTCGGACTAGTGCGCATGATTCTTAGGGTTTCCCCAAGAATCCACTTTTGTATACTGGCTGGAAGTCCCTTGGCTTTAGCGTGCTATCGGTCTGAGTCATCTTGGGGTGAGTACTTTTTCCCACCAAGACAGGCCCAAATTCTAGAGTCAGTAACCATTTCTCTTACACCCAGGATCGCATGAATGCATAAGGGGATAGGATACTTCGATTACTAAATCGTGGGGTTCTAAACTAACAATGCAGACATGAAAAACACTGGTAAATTATTAAGCCCAAACGAGATTATTTACACTACCAAACAGAAGTTCATTTTATTCCACATGACGATTATCTATCTATCAAATGAAAAGCTTGCTAAAAAGATAAAAGCATTAGGTCCTGCATGCAAATTTGTCAGTACTTCATTGTTTGTCATTGGTTTTTGTATTGTCTTCTATGCTTCGTCCTGCAAACACTTGTTATTCCACCTTGACACAACTGTAACAAACATTAGCGAAAATCCAAATCACCTAAAAAGCAAAAACTGAAAACATGGATGCATGAAAATCGATAAAAAAATGAAAAACTTTTACCAGCCAGATGCGGCTTTTGGAGCCACAAATGCGGTTCGACTGGTGATAGGCGGATGCGGTTAATGGAGTTTCTGATGCGGTTCGGTAATTCGTTGACAAGTGGATGCGGCGATTGACAGGCAGATGCAACGATTGACAAGCAGATGCGGCGATTGACAGGGAGATGCGGTGTATGGCATTGCAAATGCGGTTCGTAATGATAGTTGTGTCGATGTTTTTGACAGATGCGGTTCACTGGACGGAAAAGCTGCAAAAAAAATGAAAAATAGAAAACGGAAAAATGGAAAGATGTGCGGATTTGAAGTGTGATTCACGTTGGGTTCACGAAATGTAACTCTTAGATTAAATCTGTCTAATAAGATCTACAACCAGAAAGAACAATATTAATCCTAATCTAAATCAAAACTAATCTAAAATCAAACAATAAAGAACGAAATTGAAAACATAATGAATAATTAACAAACTGAATTGATCTCACCGAATATGTATTCACCCTTTCAAATTAACTCCATTTTTCCTTTTTAGTGTTCTTTCCCTCATATTTCTGTGTTTGAATGCAAGTATAGCTGTGTTGAATGTCTAAGCAAAATATCAAAGATTGTTTCTTCTCAAAAGTGTATAATTTCGGGAGGAGGAATAATGATATTGACAGGCCATTTTATAGATTGTAGATTTTCAAACGATCGACTCAGATTGAAAGAGAGATCGACGGATGAGATTGATGAACGTCATGCAATGAGTTATGTAACAGATAGAACGCGAGTTAGAATGTGAGTTCAACTGCAGGATAAAGACTAATTTTAGAACGTGAGTTAGAACATGAGTTCCAATCTATTTCTTCAAAAATAGAAGAAATAAACTTTGTATGCAAAATCCAAAGTTAGAAGTTGGAGAATAAATGCATTCGAATGCAAACGTGAGTTAGAACTAGTTAATCGACTAGTTGTGACGGAGAGTTCTCTCACAGAGTTAAACTGGTGTTTGAACTGAAGAGATAACTGGAGAACTAAAAATAGAACTCAAGTCCGAAGGTGAGTGAATGACCTAGTCAACTGATTGACAGAAGAATGTGACATAAATAATTAAATATGAATTAAATGCTAATTTAATTCAACATTCAAAAATAAGACTTTTAATTAAATAAATAAAGTAATTTATTTAATTTGATTGTTTGAAAAGGATAAATATGAATAATTAAATAATAAATATTTAATTATAGATAAAGGGGTTAAATGGATAATTAAATAAAGATATTTAATTATAGTTGGAAAATTATGATAAAGGGGTAATTAAATAATAAATTATTTAATTGATAGATAAAGGGGGTAGAATAAATTAGTTAGGGACATAATTAAATAATTGTGATGTATTTAATTAGTCAAGTTGGATAAAGGTCATTCAATGAATTAATTAAAAAGGGGTATTTAATTAATAGAGGAAATATGTGTTAAAAAAGTTAATTAAATAATTAACATTATTTAATCATGACCACAGACTATAGAAAATTATGTCGAATATGTACTCGCAGGCCTAGACCAATTTTCGGTATCTACACAAATGATAGAGACGGGATTTGGTGGGAAGAGGGCAAGGTGGAAGTGGTAGAGACAGATAATGAGACCTTGATGCAGGGGTAATGGGAAAGGTTTTTCAAGATTCCTAGTTGCAAGTTCCATAGTTTCCCTAGACGAACTTTCTAGAGATGAAAGCAAGAAGAAGGGGAAGCTAATGAGCATTTTGTGGCGAAGGTGGTTTAGCAATGGAAAGTGATAAAAGTAGATAACTTTAAACCTTCCCTCAAGAGTAATGTACTTCATTAAAACCAAACACACCTGGTCCCATGGCATCAACAACTTTCTCCACTCAAACCTTGCATGCAGCTTGGTCGACTTTTCATTTTCATGGAAGAAGGTCTGCAGGCTTTCCATATCTTGTGAACTATGAAGAAAGCTTCTCGTCATGCCCTTTGAGGCACTCCATTAAAGGAGAAATACCTCCTTCCACACATATATGCCAGACCAGAGGGTCTCGGCGAAATTATTCACATAATCCCGGTTATGTTCTAACCCGTTCTCCTCCCATTTTCACCCTCAAATAGTATTCATTCACTAGAGAAAACAAAGTAGGAATTTTTTCAAAATGCAAAACGACCAGTGTACAAAAAACATTTATCACCTCTGTCATAAAAAATCTGAAAATCTTGCCTAATTAAGGCATTAAGATTTTCACATGTAACAATAGGCATTTCTGATATGCATAGGGTTGTGAGGCAATTGTAAATATTGATTAAGTTTAGGGTTAAATAATAATAATAAAGTTGAAGCATTGCTAATCATGTTTCATTTCTTATCTATTAAAGAATCCTATAATTGAGACTAATAAGTTACGAGGAGTGCTGATATGAGAATAATGATATGAGTGAACATTATAACAATTTTTTTTTTTTCAACTTAATTCATTATGACCTCATATGGAAATAATATAACCAATAATAATAACTTATCATAATTGAGTGTTGATAATAAATTAGTGATTACATTCAAATGAAAATAAATAAACCATCATATACTTTGATTTCGCTAATTTCACCTCAAGATATATAATAAATATAACATGTAATAGCCTCATTTATCCTCCCATTATAAAACTAATAAAATACAAAAACTCCTATGCAAAATGGAGCTCTATTTCCCAATTTCTTTACAAATGATCAACAATAGACATAAATAGAACTCTAGAACTTGAAATATACAAATGCTTAATAGAAAAGATTAATATTATATAATTGTGTAAGACTCATTCAAACCAATCTACACTTCCAAAATTTATTGATTGGTGTTTAACAACTATGTGATATCGATAAAGGTCGGTTATGAAGGTAGGTCGAGATTGTAGTCACAAAGCTCATGAGTAGATATGAGATTTCATTTGAAGCGAAGCTAGATTTGATTGAGAGAAATTTACGTCGTTTGTACAGGAAAATAAGATCAATAAAATATTATTTGCACCCTCAATTACCTGTGCAAGTTTCTGGACAGTAATAGAGATAGGGATAATAAGTGTTTTCAGAGATTTCAACTCAAAAAAGGGTGCAAAAATCCAAAATTTTAGATTCAGATCACCATTGTAGCATGCAGTGACAACATGCAAGACATATAATCACGTAAACCAGTTAACAGAGTATCATGCAAGGTGATTTCTACGTTGGTTTTATAAAAAGATTGATAATAACCTACCTGCAAATGGCGGCCTCCCTCTATAAATTCTCCTACATAGCTACCCACCTCCTCTCTCTTTCCTCACGCCTTTCACACTTCAATCTCCAAAAAATACCAGACAGAAAGGAAATCCACATCTGTATCACCTGCTACATCTCCTTTAAAATGTATTCGAAGTGGAGCTATTACAACACCTTCCTTATCTTGGAAATTTATAATTTTGGAGCAGGTAATGAATCCAACATAGGGATTTGCAAAAAGCATATTCAATCCTTTCTTTAGCTCACAAAATGTATTAATTTGAGGGTCGTTACCAACTCCTTACCATAACAACAATCATCATTCAATGTTATATTTCACAAGACATGCTACCTAAATTTGATTACATTTCGATTAGGCTATAGAACTTTAATCTTATAGATCTAAGTAAATTTTATTTTCTAGTTATACATATTCTAGTGAACAATGACCTCTTAAATTCTCAATCTACAAGAAAACCACTATAGATAGGTGTAAGGGTAGCACACAGAGTAAGGTTTGACTGATGATTACACATTTACAACTAGTGCACACAAACCACTTTCTCATGATTAGGTGTAGTTGTAGTATAATGATTGAGTTTCTAATTAGGCTTACACACTAACACCTAGAATTTTAACCATAATCATATAGTTGGGTAATTATAAATAGTTGTGTAACAATCACACATTTATATCATATACTTAAGTGATTGGATTCAAACCATGGGTGTTTAAAGACTCATTTAATTTGATAGTGATTTACAACTATTTCATTTGGATTCTACTAGAGAATAATATTCTTTTCAAAGATTACTCACATATATGCCTAACCACAATGATGATAATAAATAAGTTTCAAAATGCTATCAAGCCAAAAATGTACTATCATAACAATAAACTTGAATTTCAAAAAAATTTGACCTTTCTATTGGTTAAAATAGTAACTCTATATATATAGTCATCCTAAAAATAGATTAAGGGCCATTACAAGGAATTTAGAGTTTCCCTTCCTAGCATCCCTTTCCTCCAACCACAGTTTTCCCTTGGCTTTATCAATGTTTCAATCATTCTCTTATTGCCATGCCTTTTATTTGAACCTTGACTCCTCGACCCTTTTCACTAGGCTACCTTTTGGATTCCTTTCTTGAGTACTTTTTCCTTGGTTTGCCTAATCCTCAACATTTGATATTTTCTTCTAGATATACGTAGGAATACATCTAATGTGGTATAAGGTATGAAGTATCCCCAACTCCCAATTCCCAACACTTTTCACTATATTACCTTATCAAAATAACGTGTTTGAACCTATTCTTACTTACATGCCTTGAGGGATGAATTCCTTGGTGTCCTTAATCCTTGATTATTGACAATTTTATACATCTATCCTTTTAGAGTTGATGATGTGGATATAATTTTATTTTATTGCTTTAGGAATGAGTTATGATGTACTTATGATCCTTGATCTCTGATTCTCAATAAGTGGTATGAGTTATGAGTATCCTCAAAAAGTGGTATGGGTTATGAGGTATCCCCAACAAGTGGTATGGCTTATGAAGTATCCCTAACATCCAATCTCGAAAACTCTCACATTTTTTATTGTTTGTTACCACTCACCTCCTTGCATGACCCAAGTCACCATTATTTACTTGATTTGATGTGCAACTTCCCAATTATATTTTCTCCTCAAATAATTATTCATCTCAAGGGCATGAATTCACATGTACTTTGATTATGAGGGATGAATATGACTATGATTTCATAAATGCAGCAATTTGATTTTGACTCTATATGGTCATTTGTCTTGATATACACTATTCATCTCATAGATTTTGTAGGATCTAAGATTGCCTTACATATAATATCCATTGGCCATTAGTTCATCCTTGAAATTCTTGAAGCAATAAGGCGACTGACAAAACATCATATATGCCAAATTTTATTTTCTGGAAAGAAGGTAAGCCATTTTTCTCTTTCACACAACTACAAGTCAAAGGAGTTGCAAGCATTTTAACCCCTACAATTCTAGTCACCCAGATAGTAGTGTGTTCTATAAATCACAATGATATTTGTATTGTAAATGATATTTAAATGAATATAGATCTATTTGGTGATCTTTAGAGAAGTTCGAGCTTAGGGTTTCCTCTTTCCAATTCATTTGTATGAGTGCAATAGATATTTAATGAATGTTGTAACATTCAAAGATAATACAAGATTTATAATGGTTATTTATTTATTACATATGGTTTTTTACATTGTTGGGATGAATTAATAACTCATATTCCTTTTGGTTTCAACATGTTATCTTTCTTGGCATGCTTGAAATTTGTAAACTGATGAATAAGAATTGGTCCTAGAAGTAGTGATCCACCATATTCTTAAACTATTTAAACAATTTGCATTAGTAGATTAGGAATAAAAGGTATTTTGTATGCACTTCATGATTTAGGGTTATAACTAGGGAAGTATCTTTAATGATCCTTAAATTGTTAGCATGTTGGAGAGTCATGTCCTACATACCTACATCATGCAATTGTATAGTGATGTGATTATCAAAAAAATAATTATTATAGTAGTAGGTTATTCCTTGGCCTAATGACAACTTTTGGGTTTAAGCATAGTTTGGGTACTATTGTACAATTTACCCATTTGTCTATTTTTAGTTATGCTCAATTCTATTCAAGATACCTCTAGGGAAGCCCCCCAAATTATTTGAGCACAAATTTGAAGGTCTTACCCACCTTAATAAATTGGTCCAGTGTTGTCTCACTTAAACATAAGTTATAAGTTGATTACTTTGATTTTGACACCTCTAGCACTCAAAGAGTGGCTTGGCTTAAGGGAAATTTGGGACTTGCAACTATTTGCACCAATACATCTAATTGTAAAACTCTAATTGAGATAAGAGACTAAGCATAAAATATGAAAGACTATAAAAAATCCCACACCAAGTCTTTTGTTGCATCCAAAGGGTTGATGTTCTCAAGATGGATTTGTGATGAAATATTGGATGTAAGGTGCTTAAATTGGATATATAACATTACATTCCACAAGTTCTTAAAATAGCTTATATGATGAGAAATTTATAGATTTGGAGGAGGTAGGATCAAGGGTTGAGATTGATTTAGGAGATCAATGGATGAGGTGGATTGAGAGAATTGGATTCATTAAAATCCTCCAAATATAATCTTGTGATTGGTTTACATGAGGAGGTCCATGAGCCAAGGAGAGTCATTTTGGAGTTTTATGAAGGGCTAGGATTTTCTTGAAGAAAATTGAGGGAATGGATTTAAAAAGTGCTCTTTTGAAAAAGAAAAAGTCCTTTCTTGGAGTTATGTGTAATCTTGAACCTTGAGCAAGATTTGTCTTGATTAATCATGATTTAGTCTATGCAAATTATTTGCTAAATTAAATATTTAATTTTAGTCAATTAATGTTTTGAGAGGAAAAAATGGGAATTAAATAAATATGTTATATTTATTTAGTTTTTATGAGAATTATGAACTTAATTAAATAAATAAATTTTTAAATAAATGTTAAATTTATTTATTTAAGGTTGGACATTAGAAAATTATAAATTATTTAAATAAATTGTCCTAATTTATCCAATTAATGCTAGAGGAAGAAAGATCAAAATAATTAATTAAATAAATAGAATATATTTAATTAATTTAGAAGGTGGTGATGCAAAGGGAGTTGATGATAATATAAATGTTGAGATATAATTTTAGGTGTCTACATTTTCCCCCTCTTTGAGACAATGGTAAAACTACAAGAAGCAATGTTTCAAAGAAAAAATAAAATATAACACTTTTGAGATGAAAAGGGCAGTGATATGCCCCAATTGGTTAGAAAAATGATGTTAGTAAAATAGAGGGATGATGGCCCCTTGAGAGGTTAGTCAAGAAAAAACATCATGGGTGATATATCAAAAGGAGAAACAAATAAAAATAGGATAGAGGAGGGAAAGTGAGCAATCGAATAAAAATGGATGAAAAAGGTTGAAAAATAGATGAATAGAATTAAAGAGGTGAAAGATGGTGAATTTTTTGGTAAAATTACTCCATTTTACCCTCATACTTAAGATTACATAAAGAAATGCAAAGTAAGGAGTTGTGGAACAATACATAATGTACCATTCGATCAACATTGAGTAGAGTGCACGAGGCATTCCAAGCAACTAATAGAGGTATAAGCACCATCATATATGATTTTTTAGCTTTAGGTGCATTTAGGGGAATTAATGGGGGTAGAAGAACTAGGAAAATGCACTTGTTAAACCATTAATTTCAACTTTCAACATGAACATGAGGTGATTCAACACATGCATGAGAAGGTGAAATACATGTGGAGAATTGTGGCACATGCATCACATATAGAATGTGCAAGAATCTTGGATTTTTTTTTGGGATTTAGCATATGCATAATAAAATATCATATGTATGCATTTTGAAACATATGCATTTCATCATGAGACATATGTGTGTTTCAAATTTTATATACATGGTGAGATGTACGTGTTTCATGATGCAACACATGTGTACATAGCTAAGCACATGCCTATAAAATATTATTGTAATATTTGATAGGGTTTTGGATGGCTATAGGAGATATTTCTTTTATTGGTGGCTTGAGAGAGGTGATTGTGCATTTTTTGATTGACAAAGTGATTAGATGAGAACAATTAGGGTTACTTGGAGCAATACAACTTATGATATATTGCCTATATTCGTATGATTGTGACACATTGATTGATGTTGATAGTGATAATGAATCCATAGAGGAGTAAGAAAATTACTTTCCATCTATTAATAGGGGAGATTATAGTGTCTCTCAAGGACATTTGGAGGATTCTACGGATCCCTATGCATGGGTATTTAGCGTATTGTAGAGCCCAAGATCCAAAGGAAACATTACAGAGATTGGGAGGATCAATCTACCTCAAACACAACTATTTTTATATATTATTACATGAAAAGGGATCTTATAGGAGCTACCTAAAAATATAGCAATCATTTTTAGTAGCATACTGTTGCCTAAAAAAACTACCTTCTTTCACACTGGGTTTGCACACTATGTGACAAACATACATAGAGAGAAGGGAGATTTTATGTGGGGTTGTGCATGTGGGCACAAATCCATAAGGATTTAAACTAGACCAAATATAAAGATGGGAACAACCTAGTGTTAGTTACACTATTGTAGATTTGATCCTAGGAGCACATTATAATGCTCATGCTACTGAGGGACAAAGTAGAGAGGTCCACGAGAGAGCTATATATATTTTTATGGCATGGTAGATAGATATACATTCACTTGGGGGATTTGGCATTGGAGGAGAGTGTTGAATGAGGTGGATGTAGTAGTATGGTAGCCATGGATAGGTTGTGAGGAGTGGGTAAAGGATATTTATTTTGGGGTTTAAGAAGGAACCCTACTATATTATTGATAAAAATAATTACTTGATTGAGTATAATAGGTCTAACCATGTATAGAGGTAATTTAGTTCATGACAAGGTATATAATGTATATGGACCAAATGTTTTTATAAATGTTTTCTGGGAGGAGGGTTGTTGGGGTCATAGATAGACTCACAACTAGCAAGGTTGAGGTAGAGGCATGTGGTATATGTGTAATGGGATGCTAGGAAGGGTGGGATGTAAGGGAAACAAATTAGTATAGGGGGTGGTGGGAGAAACAAAAGACATTGAGATTGATGATTCACACATAAGAGACAACATAGGAGAGGATTAGGGAAACAATTATAGAGGTATATGGGGGACAACAATAATAATGGATGGGTGGATGCTTATGTCACCACTAGTGGGAGAGGAAGAGACAACCAATGGGGCCAAAAGAAGGCATGAGATAGGATATGAACATAGTTGTCTAGGAGATACTAGTGGATTAGGAATATGAGGAGGCACTAGAACAAACAGGCCAATAGAGCTAGATACAAGTGGAACGGGAATAAGAGGAGGCAAATGATATCTGGGATAGATTATATATAGCTATATTATAGAGGGATTCTCTACAAGAAGAGTAAGACAACTTAGTGGTAGAGAGGAATTTGGTCAGGGAAAAGAGGGGCAACCTACATCATAATCATGATGTTATTGAAATATAGTTATAGAGGGTTCGAGAAAAGGGTTAGATGTTGAGAGGTGGGAGGGATTAGGAATAGGTG
The DNA here is from genome assembly GCA_007115665.2 of Sequoiadendron giganteum. NCBI lineage: Eukaryota > Viridiplantae > Streptophyta > Pinopsida > Cupressales > Cupressaceae > Sequoiadendron > Sequoiadendron giganteum. Next base: position 313,787,519 of record CM021104.1, read on the forward strand.
TTATCAAAACCTTTAGAAGTGAACTAAGCATTAGAAAAAGTGGCCAAGGCTTCCAAGAGCATAGATTGAGCACTGCGAGAGGTGAAATATTACTAGTCATTATATGAGCATGTAGTTCCAATAGAATAAATGGAACCATCCTATGTGTAGTGTACGAAATTAGGTTTGAGTAGGTTAGCCAAGCTAGGTAGGTTATTATTAGTGTTGATGCCTCTACCTCCTCCTTCACCTAGAGGTCCAAGACTAGAGACATGGTCATTGGGAGATAGTGCTAGCTAGATCCTTCTAGGTTTTGTTTTATTGGATGCATTATGTCAAACATATATGATTTGCACATATATATTTTACATACATATGTGTATAATTATGATTTATGGAGATTTGATGTACTCTAGTGACACTATTTATTTATGATATATGAGATAAGACAATTATGTCATATGATTCTTATTTATTTTATGATTTTATGCATGTGATGAATGTATATATGATTATGTTTGTGTATGAATTTATGATATTATGACATTTTTTTGATATATAATGGTTGATGAGCATATCTAGTAGATGTGATTAAGATGGTAAATTATGCGATTTATATTGATGATACAACGTGATGATATTATAGTATGCAATGGTTATGATATGCATATGCATGATGATATTTAATGGTGGTATATGATAGATATGTGATGCAGCTACATATGATAACACAATGATGTATGCATGGATAATGATGCAATAATTGATGTGTTATAATGATATTATATGATGGATATTTATGGATGTATGTTATGCATAATAGATATCTTAGATGATGCATGTGATGATAACATAAAGGATTAAAATTTTATTCACGGTATAACTAAGAAAAAATGGCAATGATATATGGTTAACTAAATAAACAATTAATCATTTATATAATCTAAAACATGATTTAATGTATAATACAAATAATGGATAATTAATAATGGAGGATATGGATTTAGATAACGAGTGGTTGGCTTTTGAATGCTGGTATTATGCTAACATGTGGTGAATACCTATTTTAATATAGAATCAAATGTTATACACTAGGGGATAAAGACCAAGGTGGCAATATATCAAATGTATAAAAGAATAACTTGTAAGAACAACAAACAAAAGGATGCCCCAACACATAACAAGGAATTTGATGACCTTGGTGAATCTTATTATGGGACAAATAATAAACACAACACATAACATGATATACACATGTTCCAAGATATACTAGTCAAACTCACCATCACATAAGGATTTTTACAACCTTGAGGAGATATAGTAGGGTTAAATATAACAAAAAATCAAAATCAATGATCAATCAACATACATGAATTTACCTCATGCCAAAGTGTTGATAAGGAAAAGGATGGTGATGCTTGATGTGGGGAAAAATATATCCCATGAACGAAAAGTATGGGGACATTTATTTTACAATGGAAGATTATTTGACTCTTTTATTTTATCAAGGTTGATCAAAGAGTTTTAGTTTGACATTTAAGTTTAATGTTCGAGGTGCTGAATTTTTAGGTGAAGGCATGTGATGTCAATATACTTGTAAGTGCATGAAGCTCAAGAATGGGATAGTACAAAAGTATCAAGGATGGTAGTAGTGCATGAATCATTGAATAAGAAACATGGAAATTTTCAAAACCATTTTCCAAAGTAATACATAATTATTTTCCCTAGCATAGGACAAGGTTATGTGCAAAGTGTGGAAGGGATATGAATGGTATGGAATCCTAGGATGTGGGATGGAGATGGGCTATAAAAAAAGACCTGAAGGATAATGAATACTACATTTTTTAGGTATGGTGTATATAATTAGCTTTTATTATGTTGTCTAAGGTTCCATAAGGGGTGCTTTTCGCCAAAGGATGTTTGCTCTTTGCTTCTTTTTTTATCTTTATTTTTATTTTTTTATATTTTTAATTAGGGTACTTTGTATATTAAGCATACAAGCAAGGTGCACTATGTTCATGGGTTATTCAAGTTACTAACCATTTGGAGTAGCCAACTAATAATAATCAAACCAATACTTAGCAAGGACAACATAGGGACCTAGCCAATAGGGATCAAACTTACCTTTCTTGTCTTGATCCTGAGTGTTCCTCTAATTTTATTTGATCATAATTTCATAATTTTAAAACTCATAAGCTCTAATATTCTTATCATATTTATAATGGATATTAATATAATAAGATTAAAAATAATTTAGGGGAATTAAATGTCACTCATCAAGTAGTTATAGCTCATACAATCATGCAATCTTGTACTCCTCATCATCGATATTATATATAAATATTTTTAATGATGATAATTTGATCTTGAATTGAAAGATAGCTTCAAAGTTGAAGAATAGGGAGTATGGAGTTGTACTAGTGTGATAGTCCTATAAGGTGAGATATTTGATAACCTGTGGTATAGGTGAGGGGATACATTTGACCCACTTGGTAAAATAATTGATGGTAGTGATGATGAACCTATAGCCACTAGATGATGAGGCATGAATATTGATAATGATATTAAGGCCTCATTTGCTAAAGGTCTAAGGAGTAGTAATAAGTTGTAAAGATTATGATAGTGTATGAATTAAATCCTTGTGTTATTGGCAGGTGAAAAATCACTTAACATATTAGGATACATCATGCTCCATGGTGAGATACTAATAAATTGTTCTTAGGAGCTTCTTGGATAGGATCATACAACTAGTATGAGAACCATGTAGATATCATTGAGAACTTATTTGATTGTGATGTTAGCCTCTTTTGAGTAATAATGAACTTATGGCCATTAGATGATGAGGGGTGAATATTGATAATTTGATAAATGTCCCAATGGGAAAAGGGCCCTTGAGTAGTAATAAGTTGTAAATCTTGTGATAGTGCATGAATCAAATCCTTGTGTTGTTGATAGGTGAAAAATTTATTAACATATTAGAATGCATCACCCTCCATGGTAGGCTAGTAATAACCTATTCTTAGGATATTCTTGGCTAATAACATACCATTGGTGTGAGAAACATGTAGATATCATTGTGAATTTCATTAATTATGATATTATCCTCTTTTAATTTTAGTCATCATAATAAGGTAACATCAAAACTCCTCTGATAGAGGGTGTGCTAAGGAGAATGAATTGGGATGAGTGTTGGAGGAAGGTTTTGTGTTGGTTATGTTATAGGGTTTTATCATGGAGGTATGCATAAATGCTATTATATTAAGGATATTTGGGACTAACAAGTTCATATACAAGCTTAGCATCAATGATATTATACATGGGAACTAACAAGTGTTGACCAAAGATTTAGTGTGTTGGCTATCTTGTGACATATCCAGAGGTGACCCTATGGTTTCCATGAAATCAACAAATTTTTTTTGAGGAAAAATAACTATTTAACATATATCTATGTGAATTACACCTGAAATCTTTCAACCATCTATTATAGGGGATCAATTTTTCGTCCTTAGTTTGATACTCACTATTAACCTGTTTGATTATGAGATAAAAATCTCCATAGACAATGAGATGTTGGATGTTCCATCTAAATTATTTTGGTATGATATCTCCCTATGGAGTGAAAAACAAGATATTTGCACCTTATCCATGACTAGCTAAAGAACCATTATTTATTATACTTTCCAAGTGTGAATTATTAAGTGTGAAAATGGACTCATTAAGAAAGTACACAATTGGTAGATTATTATCTATAAGAGGTTATTTTTCCAACTTATTTACCATGAATTTTCCCTTGAATAAATTTATATCTATATACTCAATTTCAAACTCACTTAACAACATTACTGATTCAACCATACATAATGTGAGAGAAGTATTGGAGAATATATAATTGAGTCAATATTTTATATGGGATTTATTTTATGACTAAGCATGTAGTGTTGAATCTTTTGTAATTTGAAGATGATAGCTAGGCATGCTCATTCCATTGCGGTATATTTAAGCTCACAATAAATTAAGGTTAAACTAATATATTATATAGTACACTTATAACCTTCATTGTCATATTATGCTATGAGTGTCTTGAGAATGATTGTTTGGGATAGGTGTCATGAGAACTAGTAGTGAGGAAAGATATTTTTTGATTTTGTTGAAGGTTTCTTAGCATGATTCATTTAATTGAAAGTTGCTATTATTTTTTAGGAGATGGGAGAATGGTTGAAATTTATCTACAAATTATTCTATAAACCTTTTGATGTAATATTTGTGTCCTAGGTAAGTGACCTATGACCCATTCACCATAGGGTGAATGGGTCCTCACTTAGCTCTAGAACCCCAATTTTACATAATGTTTAGCATTGACCGATGTGCATCCTAGGACCCATTCGCCCTATGGTGAATGGGTGCTCACTTAGACCTAGGAACCCCCTTTTAAATATGTTTTTGGCAGTATTTTAATGATTTAAAATCTACAATTCAATGTCGGCTTGTGATATTTGAATTTTGGGAATTAATCTTAAGATATGTATAAATATACGGTCATTTCACCTTGTTTCACCTAGAAATTTTGATTCAAGCATCCTATAAATTTCAAGTCTTCAATAATTCTAGCAAATTTATGAGTAAGTGTGACCAAGAGCATTTGAGAGCAATTTCAAGGCATTTCAAGGGTAGATTTGTAGAAGATTATTGCAACGATCAAGGTTCTTATTATCATGTCAAAGATTTATTGCATCATTCATGTTTTTTGAGCTCATATGGTGATGCAGTATTCAAGATCTAATCAAGCATTCAAAGGCATTGTTTCACATCAAGTTTCATGATCAAGATCTACATTCATTGAGGCAACTTCATGCTAGTGTGTAGATTTTTTATTCAAGGATTCAAATAAGGTTTGGTGAGTTGCTACATAGTGTTTTTCATTCATCATTACTTCATTCTATTTCATTTCATTACAAGGTTTAATTACCAAAATGAGGTTTGACCAAGGAAAACCCCCATTCCCTAACAAAACAACATTTTTTCTCTCTTTGATGTGTGATTGTAGATTTTAGGCTGAAGATCCTTCGAAGAGAAAAAATGAAGAAAGTTTCAAGAAAAGTTGTCAAATCATGAAATCTCCTCTACAAATTTTAGTTTTGATTTTCTAACAATGAACACCTAGAATCTAGGAGTGCAGACCTGGAAGAAGAGAACCCAGAAACTTATTTTTCAGAAACCTTAGCCAGAACCCATTCGCCATAGGGCGAATGAGTCCTCAGTGATCTTCAAAAGGTGACTTTTGGTGAAAGGTACACACATGATTTTCCCTTTTGAGATCTGCCTTTTTATTGTTGTTTCTGTTAGATTTAATTGTTGTTCGTCATTTACATTTTATAGCATACATTTTGAATGAAATTGGGAAAATAGATCCTTTGTGGTTTATCAATCCTATCTTGGTAAGCCACACCCTATTTTTTTTCATTTCATTTTGGTCAACTCGAGTTTGATCCTTACCTTTTCTGATTTGGGAGTCTTTTTTCATCCTAGATTTAGATCTTGCATTCATTTGCATCTCTTTGCATTGAATTAGGTCTCATTTAGGGTGTTTATTTTTCGTTTAACTTTGCATTTAATTTAAGGGTTTTAGGATTGCATATTTTGCATTCTTTAAAATCTGAAAAATATAAAAAAGTCAGTCATCTTGCATATCATTTACATAGCATTCATTTTCATTTGAAAATTGAAACAAAAATTGCATATCAAACTAGCTTTTCTAGGTTGTCATTTTATCACATTTTGTTGTTGTATTCAACATTAGTTTCATGAAAAATTAAAACTGAAACTTGCTGCAACAAACCAGATTTTGAAAACCATTGAAAATATCTCAAAAATCTATAAAAATTTGTTTCAAAACCCTCATTTTAGACCCATTCACCCTAGGGCCAACATGTCCATGATTTAAGGGAAATACAGTTCATCCCAGAATGACCATCTAAGATCAGTAAGTGTCTTTGGTAGTATTCAATTCTATAGATTGCCTCAAAAACACATAATACTATGTCACAAAGCAAAATCATACATAGTTGATTTCCCACCATTAATCCTTGGAGGAAAGTTTATAAAATTGTAGATCACATAAGATCACCCAGTTTCAACAATAAGCAATAAACAAATTCAACAAATAAAAACATTAAACATGAAGGATGAAACGAAAGACATGAACACAAATATTTACATGGGGAAAACCCTTTCAGGAAAAAACCCCACACTCCGAAAGCATAGATTCATTGTATTATTTAACAACAAAGTAAACAGTTACAATACAATGCAAGCTCTAAGCCTTTGCACAGAGATTTACATCATGTTCCATCTGGAGATAATCCAACAACATAACACCATCGATTCAATCTCTCACCTCTACTAACAATGCACTATGACATTCTATATATCTCCACCTTCAGGTTGGCATAACCACTCGATGTCGTAGTACCACCTCGATGTCCAATGAACATTCATAGGAAGTTGTCATTTCAACTTCCAAACCAATCGAACGGTCATAAGAAAACTTAACCGACTTTACCTGTCATTCCTATTATTAACCATAATACCACACAACCTTTATTGACTAGTCGTGAGACTAAAATTTTCTACTACCACACTGCTCGATCATCACAACATTGTAGCCCTTCACATTTGGCCATTGTGGGATGAAAAGATCTATACTGTACCACTACAAGCCTCCTCATGGACCATCGTAGGATAATGGTATAACCTTCACTTACTATAGGCTACCTTCTTAGACTATCGTGGGGTGGCGGGGTAACTCTCGCTCTATCGCCAACCATCTCCAACCACCATCGTGGGTTTGTGGGTCCCTATACCACCATACCACCATCCATCTTGAACATTCTTGTAGGGTGGCAGGATGACATGCACACCTGCTAGCTACATCATGGACCATTACGGGGTGGTGGTATGGCTCCATATAATTGCACAGACCAAAGAAGACTGTCACAGGATGACGAGTAACATCGCTAGTCTACACCCCTCTTGGATGCACCCCACGGTACTGCGGTGAAGGATAATTTTGTCCTGGCTAAGTATATTTTCTAATTCCAAAGAGCCTTACGAGTAAGTTTGAGAAACCTATTCTCAATAGTGATTAGGGTCATATTCTGATTTTTTTGGCATTAAAACATTTATTTTTGCATTCTTGTTTGATGCTTTTAGATTTTTTTTCTTGTTTTCAGAATTTCTATTTCATCAATTTGATCATATCTAGCTTAACTTGATAAATTTAGTGCATTATGTGATTTCAAAATTTCATTTAGAAGACATTATTTTCAGGTTTTTTCATAGTGTAATAAAAAAATTACCTTGTTTAGAATCTATAAATTGCATTTACATATTGCATTTTAGGTCATTGCATTACATTTAAATACTCTCTTTCTATTTTGGGTTGGCATTGATTTTGTAAAACTTGTATGAACTTTACAACTTGGTGTCCTATTAGCGATACTATTATGAGACATAGTTCAAGACTCATTTCATCCCGTGATAGACCATTCACCATGGATATTGGGTTTTCTAAATCTCTTTCTAATAGTGTTGATACTCAACCCCCTATGGATCATAACATGCATTCCTCATTTCCAAAGATGTCCTTACCTAGAACCAATATGAATGGTGTTAACAGTACCATCCCTACCTTGACTATTTGTGCTCAAGATTTGGGGTATACTCAAAGCCAAGGTGGGAATTTCATTCCTCATTCCAAGATCCCCATATCCATTCCTACATACACTAGTACTCATGTTACCATAGCCATTCAACCTACTAGTAATGTCAACACTTCCTTGGGTATTTCCACTAGGAATACTTCTAGTTTCATGCATTCAAATATCATATCTCCTCAACCATCTCCCCTTACAAACCTACAATTCACTTGCCCTCCATAAACATACACCACTCCACCTTATTAGCCTCCATCTCACCATACCAACAATGATCCAATCATTAACACAATTTTGCAAAACATGATATCCCTTCAACAAAAATCGAAATCCTAAATCAAAACGACAATGGCCAACCTTCACAATACATCAAAACCAATCTGTTATCCTTGGAGATATTGAGAACACAAATTCCACAAGGTATAAAGGTTACTAGATTTGAGAAATATGATGGGAAAGGAGATCCTATTAGCCATGTTTCTGCTTATACAGTCTTATGTAGCGATTTCATCTTTGAAGTTAAACTCTTGACTAAACTCTTCCCTAGATCCTTGAAGGATACTCCTTTAGAATTGATTTTCTCCTTACCAAATAATTCAATTCATTCATTCAATGAAATTTTTGATTCCTTTTACAACCACTTCCATATTCACATGGGTCCCAAGGTGACTTTAGCTGACCTAATGAAATGTAAACAAAAGGATGATGAGAGAGTCACTAATTTCATAGCACGATATCAAATTATGTATTTACAAGTAAACATTAAAATTCTAGATGTCGACCTTCAAATAATGTTTATTTCCAACTTGCAAGACAAAATCCAAACAAATATTGAGATGATGAGATTTCTCTCTGTTGATCATCAAAGCTTGTGTCTCTCTGACAACCTTATGGGAAATTCAGTGATAGGGGGACCAATTTGTGCCTCACTGAATGACCTCCAGGATTTTTATAGAAAGTTGTCTCTTCTTTGTGTTGGGGGAAAAGGTGTAAAGAAATGCAAATAAAACATGAAAATGATGATGTGCCAAAGCTTTTACAACATTTTAAACCTTAACTTATTCCTTATAACTAATATTATAGACATAGAATGTCGCAAACCCTTCATTGTTGGGAAGAGAATGAGGAACAAAGGCTTAGTGAAAGCACCGTACAGTCTTTCAAATATTCCCATGGGAAGCACCCATTAAGTCCAATCAGACATAAGAAAATTCTATAGATTAATAGAAATATCTAGAAATTATGGAGCCCTTTCTCCCTTTACGATATAATATGAAAAATGAAAAAACTTTAGAAGAAAATGGAAAATTTCAATAGACATAATCTAATTTCTGAAAGCTAGCATTCAAAATAGAAGCTTAGCAACATGAAAATTAGCTATTTGAACTATCAAAGTAAGCTTAACACAATGTTTTTAACATGAACGAAATATAAAAAAGAAACTTGACAAAGGCCATAACATGCACAATTTAAAATATTTCCCTTAAATAAATCAAAATTCAATAATATATGAACTAAAAAATAAAGGGTGAATGCCAATCTGATGATAGTTTGAATTAAAATATAACATGCCAGAGAATAATAGTATTCTTTAAAACCTTCTACTTCTAAAAATATAAACTCCCTTATAGATCTATCTCCTTTGAAATATTTTTGAAGTAAATTTTTCTAACTTTTTTCTTATGCTACCACCCCCTTCATTTATAGCCAAAAGAAAAGAACACCACCACCAACAATCCAGAACCATAAGCTACCAGATGCCAGAATGTGATAGCCCATAATCCAATCTTAGATCTTGATTAGATCACAACAATCTTTACTCATTATGTATCAACTACTTCATTAATGGATTTAGATATTTAGAAAAGATGGCTATCATAAAATAATCAAATTTCTAACACAACCTAGTAGAAATCTGATCAATCAACCATAGAGGTCGATGACGCTAACTCAAAGGTTCCACCTTGAAAGAAAAATACACACCACATTCCGAAAAACTCTTCCCGAAGAGATCACTCCACAAACAAACAAAAATTGCCCGAAGCGAATAGGTGACGTATCAAGTGAGCAGGCAATCTCAGATTTGTAAAAATAGCTTTGAAGAAAACCTCTACCAAGTTGAAACGTGCCTCAGCTTGCACCCAAAAGGAAAATGATATGTAAAAGCCACACAACCACCACGTGGTGCATTGTGTGCTTTTAGGAGAAGTATTTTATTCTTTAAGCATGGTCCATCCCAAAGCCAAAAATAGTAAGGGCCAAAAACCAAAAAGATTAAAGGAAAAAATTCTTTATAATTTTGGCGAATCACATGGGGCCTTTTCTTGTGGAGGCACAAACCTAGAGCTTTGGAAATTATTGGAGTTTGAGGAATGCAGAGTGCTAGAATTCCCAATCCAAATCAATGGGCTAGATGAGAGTGTGAAGAATCTTGTATGATTGATCCAACTTAAGGACTTCCTTAAAAGAGACACCTCCCCACCTTGATGAAACAACCCTGATGTGGTAATAGAGTTGAGAAAGGGGAAGGATATCCTTCTCTATTTTGTCAATAGTGGGTGACAGGCTTAGACTTGGAAGTGTTGTGGAAGTCTGGATTTTCAGTCTGACTGCATCCATGACCTACTCGATTGATAGCACTCCTCCATCTAGTGATAAAAGGGTAGGTAATTCAGAATCAAGCAGAACACTGAACTCCCTCTTCATCTCATTGACCTTCCTATTCAACACTTCCTAACATTCTTTGATTTTTGACACAACCTTGTGGTCATTGATGAATTCACTTTCTTTCCTTGAGGTGGCCCTATGATTAGGAATTCTTGCATCTCCTAAATATTCTTTAGTGGCATTCCATAACCTGGAGATTAGGTTCTCTAATTCTATGAATCGGTGAGCATAAATTTATAGAATTTGGTCGACCACCGGGCCAACTTTCTCGTCTAATTCCTAAGCATCCCTTAGAAACTGTCGAACTGGCTTCAGGGAAGCAACTACAACTATGATCCTTTCCCAATGCATGGATATCACTATTTTCAAAATCAGGAGGATCCTAGATCCTTTCACCGTAGCTAATTCCTAATGGAATTGAGATTCCCTCACCTTTATTTTCTCCTCCAACCGATCCTTCTCCTCGAGGGCATTTGTTAGCTCAAAATTCAGCCTTCCAACCTCCTCATCACGAGTTTGAAAAATAGACTCGATCTCCTACTTCCCTTACTTGGCCCTTTATATATTGTCATAAGCTTAAGATTAGATGCTATCCAAATCCTTCTACATGTTCTCTTGGATACGTTGATATTATACATTTGTCTCACATTCAACAACTTCACCCTTTAACATTTCTATCTTGGCATAAATACAACTCTACTCACTTTGGGCCTCCTCGAGCAACTTAGTTACTTCCCCCTGTTGGCTTTGTATCTACCTTATGCAAGCCATCTCCACATCCTTTCCCTTGATTTTTTCCTACAACCAGTTCACCATGTCCTTTACATTTTCCAACTCTACCTCATGCTTCTTCAATTTTTTTCCCAACTTCTCATAATCAGTGTAGATCACTTTCTGAGTGGCTTTAGCTAGAACCACTTTTTTTGTGTGGGAGAGTTTCACTTAAATCAAGGCCCACAACTCTGATGTCATAATCTTCCATTTGTATTTCTCCCTCTGGCTTGGATGCTAGAGGCTTCATGGTAGCAATCAAAAGAGAATTTTTCTCTTCATTAAAATAGCCTCAATCTTCTGAGCAGTTGGTTTTATCATGGATTTTATTTGTAATTTCTATTTTCTGGCCTGTTGGGCCAGCTTTATCGCATCCAAGTGACCTCAGAAGCTCTCTGGGGTGTCAATACTCTATGTAGGGATAGAAGAACCTAGAGGGAGACTAAAAAGGGTGATGGAAGGAGAATCCTTGGCTTTATGAGATTGTAGAGAGGGAAAGGGGAGGGTTATCATGGAAAATAATGGGATTCCATATGGGGACTGAGGAGGGGAAACACACATAAAAGTGAAAGGGGAAGTGGGCAGAAAGAGAGACATTTTCTCGAAAGCAGATGGGTTTGGTGAAATTGGTAGCATTGAGGCTTTAGCATTTTCCATGGGGGGCCTTGATAGGGTGATTGAAGAATCAATCGCAATCAACACAGATGATGCTCACTCGATGCATGGGGTTTCCTCATGGGGTTCATTGTTGAATATGGTTGCGGGTTCATTTAGAATGAAGAGATCAAAATTTGTGAGTGGGGGACTCTTTTCCGTGGATGAGGGTGGAGGAATAGCTAAAGATGCAAAGGAAGAAAGAAGAGGGGGAGAAAAACTTACATGGGTCATTGAAGCCGAATATCTTGGTGGAGCAGACTTCACTTCTTCTTCTCCTCTACTTGATACACTAAGTCCACTTAGGTCCTGGACTCCTCTCTTCTTTGTATGGGTGGAATTGGTAGATTCTGATCCATTGGCGATCGATCCCACTGAAACTTGGCCTTTGGTAGCCACAACAAACATCTTTGGGGATGTCCTTTTTCCTTTCCCTCAGACACTGACAAAAGATGTGACTTGTGAGTCCTTCTATTTCAACCCTTTTCCTTTGTTAGGCTCCTAAGTTTGGTAAGTGTAAAGTGAAAGCTATTCCGGTTCAATCTCCTGATCAAACTCAAGATTATTATCCTTAGTGTCGACCTCCCTGTCATAAATTTGGTCGAAACTTTCATCATGTAGCTAATCATCCCCATACATGGCATTGAGGCTCTTAATTTCTTGTCAGAACCTCTAGAAATCTGCCCTCTTCCTCTCTAACCATCCTAGGCGCTTCAACTGCTTACTTAGGGACTTTCCTATTGGAAGTCCTTGATGGTACTCCATCATCTAGACATAAAAGTCAAGCCATGGTGGCCGGTCAAATGGTATAAAGGCTAAGTCGATGTAGAAATCCATCCTCTCTTTAGTTGGGTTCTTTTTGGATTCAAAATATTCCTGCCTCTCATGCCTTACTATCAAGAGATGCCTTATCGGGTTGTAGCTCCAAGCTTAACAAATGAGAACCAGGCCCAGGTGTGCCAATTTGTTAGTAAGCACCTCTCGCACCTTCCTTTTCAAAAGTGTTATGTGACTGTTGGCAGTGGTAATGGGAATCAGGTAAAGCTGTATCTTATGCCTTTTGGTGCCATAGGCATTCTCAGAAATAGTTGCCTGATGACATGCCTCTAAAGAAAAACCCTATTTTTCAGAAATTTAGGGAGCCTAAAAGGCTCCTCAAGAAAACCATGGAGTTTGATGAGAGTTAAATCCACTCCCAAAAAATAATCCATTGGGATTTGTGAGCTTTTTATCCATTGCAAGACTTCAAGGGAAAAATGGCTCGAAGGGCATGGGGAAAAGCCTATGAGCACTGGCCTAATGAAATAATACACAAACCAATAATAATCCCATGTTTTTGAAAGCACATGGGGCTGGTACAACCCCTTTACATCAAACCTAAATAGTGACAAGTGTCATTTGAAAAATTCAAAATTTTGGTGCAAGATCAAATGTACCAGAAAAGAAGAATACCTAAATTTACATTTAGTGCCATAATTTCCCAATTGTTCAAACATCTTTTTATCTATTATGTCAAAAAAATCGAAATACTTTTGCCTTTCTTCCCTCTTGAGTTAAAAGCTAATCCCATATGGAAAGGATAAACCCTTCCATCATCATCATAGTTGTAGACACATGCCAACATCAAAAAAATAACATGTACATTTGGTTTGAATTCCTACATGATAGAGAGAAGAGGAGTTGACCTCCTTTCGGCTTCTCGTTTGTTTCATCTTCATAAAAATGCATCTGTTTAGTTCTGGTTCTCCAAAACTCTTCCATCATCTGCTTCTCAAAACTCTTGGCACCCCAGTCTGTAGGGATACATAACATATCCTGTATGGCCACTGCACTTATTGTAACCCTTATTCTACCACCGACTATAACCCTTGATTCCTTGTCAAACCTCCTAACACATCCATCCACTAGCTTTGGACATGGGTGTACAACTTGCAAAATGAATTATGGCAAACCACAATTCCAGAGCCGTAATGCAAAACCTTTGGTTTCCCCATATTTGGCCATCCTTTATAATTCCCCTTGCCTATGACTTTTAGGGTTTGCCACCAACTTTGGGTCAAAATGGTTATCTACAAAATCCAAGATAACTTCGTTCTTAACATGGTCGCCTGCCTATACAAATTTGGTATGGGAAAAATGTCACCCTTCTGATGTTTGGGCATTATAAAATGAATCTCACTCAAAAATATTGACATAGCCTGGTCTTTTAGACAAAGCTCCATCTTGTCTACCAGAAGTTGATGCTTCCACCATTGTTATGCTGAAAAATTTGTAGAGAGCTTCTTTAGAGAAATGACTGTTTGTTGTCTTTGTTACTTAGAAAATTTTTCTTTTGGATGCATTCAATTCTCTTGCACGTACATGTAGTAAGGCACTGTCATTACCATTTTATTACTAAATGATGCCAACAAGGTGATACGTGTGGATTAGGGATTCGTATCCCTCAAGAATGCCAACTTTTTCTTGAGACTGTAATTATTACATTCTCCTCGCTGCCTCTTTCACAAATAAGATTTAGGTATTGAAAAATGTGATTTTAGCCATGGGAAGTGTGCTTTGAGCAGTGTAAGGTACTCCAAAAAGACGTACATATTAAATTTTTCAGAGCTTAGCACATTTAATCAATGTCTTTTTGTATAAGCAAGAAAGATGGCATTGACAACAACAATGGACACATGACGACAATCGGTCCACATGAGAATTCACTCCCAATGCCCAAATTTATTTTTCAAGGCTTGGTGCTAAATTTTATGTATGATTTATCTCTCATCCTCTAGTTGCTTTGATATTTTCTCCATCACCATCTAGCAGATGATGGATTTTCTATTTGTTGAGCTCGCCAACACACCTTTTCTATGAATAGCTATGCCACCTTAGCAAAATATTCACTTGAAATAGCTCCTTTGGTTAGCAAGATTTTCTTGTTGTATCTCATTCTGCAAGCCTTAGCTTGTTTTCCACTATGTCATCTGGCCTAGGCACTCTCATTCAGATCCGACCACGAAGGCCACAATATTCTTTCATGGGTTAGATTATTGACAAAAAAATTAAGTGCCTGGTGAGAAAGAACGACTGCCTCACTATTGTGGCATTCAAGTGGGTGCCTGACAAGGATTATGTGAAGGATGAAAACTAGCTGCAGTGCAAATCCAATGTTGTTTCTCACTTCATGGCCTCCCTACTTGACTTAGACATCTCCAAGCCCTGGATAATTGAGTTGTGTCATGCCATGTTTGTTTCTCTATATTTGGATGGGCTCAGCAAGATTGTGTAAGTGTCTATCCCTAGTGGAGGCATTCTGAATGCCATGGACCTTTGTAGGCACATTGATTATGGGGAGGACATGGTTTGGCTGCCCCTCCTTACTGATTTTCAAACTATGGACCTTGAGAGGCATTGTTCGCTATCCTGGCTTGTGACTTCTTATTGAGGGAGTTTGGCATGGAGCGTGTTCCTAGGATAGACTAGAGAAAACACTTTGAGTTTGTGGTGTATAGTCATGAGAAAAAGGACTGAAGTTTCTGTTGTGTTGAGCTTGCATGTGTTGTGTGTTGACCCCCTTTTCCACCCTGCTAAAGAAGGAGAAGAAGAAGAAGAAGGATAAGGAGAACCTGATGAAGTACCATTTTTGATTGCTTAGCAATGCCTAGAGCCTTTAAATATATTAATTTTTGTGTGTCGCCTCATTTTTTTCCTTTTTGTAGTGTAACTCTTTTTAGGTTTGTGTGAGAAAACTTCAAGCTTCTCTTAGAGCTTCAAGCTCATATTAAATTGTAAATATTTCAATGAATATAATATAATACACTTCTGCTTAATCCTGTGTTATTCTCATGGCTTATTCACAAAAATAATCATAATCTACAAATTTTTTACATATGGTAGATAACTGTAAATTTTTTTAAAAGAACTTGCATTCTTTAATGGAACAATTTTAGATGAATACCATTTACCGGTATATCTAGAATGTTTCCACCCATGTATTCTAGCTCATACATTTTCTTTTATTTGCACATGTGAATGCAGAAGGGACCCTTCCATAGTGCTTCAAATTTTGCATGTTGCCCTGGTTTTGTAGCACGCTCTTCATACTTTAGCACCAAGCTTCCCTCCCAGAAATTTGGGTTGGAGGCCTTTTTATGAAACCATTGTTTGACTATTTGCTAGCGCCCGATCATGGCTTCATATTCTTTTTCTCCTTTTCCTTCAAGATTTAGGAGTTTCACCAACCTTACTTCCATTCCACTGCTTTCTTTGACTTCCAAAGACTTTAATAGTTTCAATGTTGAAATTTCTATATAAATAGGTAAAACCACCTCCTTTCCATACACTAGTTCATAAGGAGATGCCTTCAAGATTTTTTTGGGCATAATTCTATCATCCCATAGAGCAACTCATAGGTACTTGTGCCATTCCCTTTGTCATTTTGACCCGATGCACTTAATTAACCTAATTAGGTTCTTGTTGGTCGATTCTGCTAGCTCATTTCCTTGTGGGTAATAGTTTGATGAGGTGTTGAGGTAGACCCCATGCTTGAGAGCAAATTTTGACATCCCAGAACCCACAAAATCTCATGTGTTATTGGATATGGTAGTTTTTGGTGAACCAAACCTTGCTACCAGCTCCTCAAGAAAATTGACAATTTCAGTTTCCATAGAATTTTTTAGAGAAATGGCCTCCATCCATCTTGTGAAATAATTGATTTCCGTAAGTATCCACTTATGGCCAACGCTAGAAATAGGATTTATCATTTTGATGAAATCCAAACCCCATTGAGCAAAGGGCTCTTCGGTTACAATCGGGCTTAGTGGCATAGCATAATTTTTTCGCTTACCAACAAAATATTGGCACTAAGTGCATTTTCGCACTAAATGGTGCACCTCAAAAAACATGGAATTCCAAAAATATCCTGCCTGTATTATTTTCAAAGTAGTAGTTTTTGCAAAGAAATTTCCACCCTCAAGACTATTGTGGAACTCATTTAAAACTATTTTTGCCTGCAACTTATCTAAGCATCAGACCAAGACGCCATCATAATTTCTTTTAAACAAAATCCCCTCAATTAGCAGAAACCTAGTGTCGTACAGTCGATAGTAGCATCTTTTGTGAGGTGGGATGTTAGTTGGGTACTACCCCTTTTTCATATATTGTGTCTATTCCATCATCCATGACTCATCAATCTCGAATTGATTTGTATAGGCTTGCTTAGTTTCTTCCTTAGCTAGGGAGCTTAATTCTCATGCAAGGTATTCATAAATACCTCTTCCCTGAAACACCTTGGTTAGTCAGATATCTACATCATATTTTAGGATCTTGGTAATCTATTTGGCCCTCTTTTTAGTTATTTCACCCTTAGTTATATACTCTCAAACACTAGGATGGGCAACAAGAATGGTGATTCTGTTGGTCAATACCAAGTGTTGAAATTTATTAAGGCTTTTAATAATAGAAAAGATTGTTTCTCAACAAAATTGTACTTGCCTTCATATCCTTTGAGAGTCTTGGAGTGGAATGAAATGGGATGTTCTCTGCCATTGTCTTCGTCTTTCTGAGTGAGCACCAAAGCTGTGTTGTGTTGGAAATTGTAGATGTAGAGCAAGAATCCTTGGAGAAGTTTGGGTTACCTAACATCGGAGCCACAAATATGGCTGCCTTTATTTGCTCATAAGTTGTCTTACCTATAGGAGTCCATTTGAACACTATATTATTCCTTAACATCAATGTGATAGGCCTTGTGATGCTTGCAAAATCTGAGATGAACCGCCTAAAAAAATTAATCTTCCCCAAAAAAGACTGTAGCCCCTTCTAGTTGAGTGGTAGAGGTAGCTCCATTATAGATTTCACCCTTTTGGGATCTATAGCTATTCCTTTGATACCACAAAATAGAGTAGCTTGTCTTGGGGCACTCTAAAAACACATTTCTTGGGATTTAAGGAAATCTCGAACTGTTGGCATTTCTGGAAGACCCCTTCTACATGATCAAAGTGACCATCCTTTGATTTTGAAAAAAATGTTAGGTCATCCAGATATATTAGAATAATTTGATTAATCAATCCCTTAAAAGCGATATCCATTGCTCGTTGAAAAGTCGCACCAGCATTGGAGAGCCCGAAGGGCATTTTTGAGTATGAGAATGTTCCCCACTTGGTAGTGAATTTTGTTTTATGTTGATCTACTTCTTTGACATAGAACTAGTTATAATTGAAAAAACCATCGAGCAATAAGAAAATTTTTGATTCAACTGCAGTCTACAAAATTTGCTCTATTGATGGAAAAGGGTAGTGATCGTTTAGTGAAGCTTTGTTCAAATCCCTAAAATCCATGTAGAGTTGAATATTTCCATTCTTTATCCACACTAGTACAAGACTAGACACCTAGGTGGAATGTTTGATTGGGTATATGATCCTTGATTTGATTAGCTTAGTGAGCTCTTGTGTCATCAATGCTTCGACCTTTGGATTGACTGGCCTTTGTTTTTGTCAGACAGGCTTTGAGCCTTCAGCCAAGTCAATAGTATGCTCAATTATTCCATGATCGTATTCTCTTAGATCATCATAAGTCCAAGCTACAACCTTGTTGTATCTAGAACATAGCCCTTTTATTCTCTCTTTATCCTTTTGTGGAACACCTCTTCCAACTTTTAACTTTCTATCTTTTTTGACATCAAGATCTTCATAATCTTTCTCAACAATAGTGAACCTTTGTTTGTTATTTCTCATGTCTTCGCAATTAAAAATATTTTCAAGAGAAATCAAACCTCAAGGGATCTTATTACCTTTTAACTTAATCACTTTCCCTTTTGCATCTTCTCTTGCTTCAAAATGTGAATGGTCAAAATATTTTCCTGGTTTCTATAAAAAAATGATAATATGAACATTATCCTCAAAAACCTACGAGTTCTGATCATTATCAGGAATTGATGGTTAGATGATGATCTGCACTACGTTTTTCTTTATTGTTGACTTAGAATTTGGCTCGAATTATGAACCATTTGAAGCCATCTGATCAACAACATTATTCTAGGAATATGGAATAATGTGTATGTTAAAATCCTCAAAGATTTTGAGTAGATCCCATACTTTGAATCTTCGAATGCTTGTAATCTTTCCATGCCCATCTGTTCCATGAGAAAATAACCATGGACCAAGGCCTCATACTTCACATCATTATTAGAGCACAAGAACTAGGAATATAAAGCTTTGAGGGTCTCCAATCCAGTCGGGGATACTAATCAAATGCCTTCTCTAGAATCGACCTTGCATTTGGCGCCATCAAAATATAATGTCCATAAATTGTTGTCACCCAGACCACTAGGCTCTTCATGTTCCTTTACCAACTTTGGGTATACTTGGTCATCGTTAAAGATCATATAGGTACTTGATTTGGTAGCATGGAAGTTTCCAAATGGGTCGGAGTCAATAAACTAGTTGAGGAGGACCTCCTCTTCGGGGGTCCAATCACCCATGTCTTCCTCATCTTCTAACATTTCTACCCAGTACGCCTCCCTTTTTGAGAAGGAGGTATGCATTGCTTCAAAGCATAGAACCACATTTTCCACTATATGTTCTAGGTGCAAGGATTCAAATGGGATCTTCATCTTTTCCCCATGATTTGTCTATAATATTAGATGAGACCAATCGAGCACTAAATATCATCCAAGCTTCGTTGTAAAGTCCCTTCAAAGGCACATCCAAAACATAGGGGGAATGTCTATCACAACTACTTCCTGTGTGACCGTTTGTCTTGGACATGAGAAGAGAGTCAAAGATAGATCCTTGATGTAATTGAAAGTTGGGCCTTCTTCTCATCTAATTGCATGATCCATTTATCAAGAGGTTCATACTTGAGTTTCAATACATCGGCCACTTGTTTAGGCATGACCATAGTACTAGCTCCCGAATCAATCATGTTATTGTGTAAAAGCTTATCTCCCACAATAAGTGTTAAAAAGAAAGGTGTGGGTTTTGGTTTTCTTACCTCTTTCACCTTTGCATTATCTGCGACATTCATATATGCCACAACTCTTGAAGACTGGGGGTTTGACGTAGGCTCTTTGTCTTTAACTTGATCATGTGGTGGAATCACATCTGTTTGTAGTATTTTTTCTTCCTTCTTTAATGTTTCTTGGATGAATGTCTTTTGTTTAGGAATTGATATAATTTCCCACAAAGATACATTAGAAGGCACCTTCTTTAATTGTTCAACCACGTTAAGCATTTTGGCTAGCAAGACCTTGGGTTTGAACAGTGGTATCTCTCTCATCTTTGGGGAAGGCCAATCCAAAATGGGTGGGCTCAGTGCTTTGTCTATCTCTTTCTCTGGTAACGATGGAGCTTGCGACTGTAGAGTGGGTCAGGCCTATGTGGCTTGCTTTTCTTGCGGCTGAAGTTGACATGGTTATGGACGATGTGGAGCTTGTTGCACGTACTCTCCAGTGAGCCTTCTTTTGGACCTTGTGTTGTAGTCTG
The DNA here is from genome assembly GCA_007115665.2 of Sequoiadendron giganteum. Taxonomy (NCBI): domain Eukaryota; kingdom Viridiplantae; phylum Streptophyta; class Pinopsida; order Cupressales; family Cupressaceae; genus Sequoiadendron; species Sequoiadendron giganteum. The sequence goes on from CM021104.1 coordinate 313,807,767, forward strand.
ACTGTACTTGTGGGGCACTAGTCATCAAAGCATCATTTCCGAATACTACATCTTTTTATTCCATCCAAGAGAAGAGTGCTTGATCTGATGCGATATCCAACTCCTGTTCTAAGGACATCCCTTGTGTTTGCACTCTAAAGCGGGAGTTCTTCATTTTAGGAGCTTGATATTCCTCTGTTCTTGAAAAAATGCCCTAGCTTTTCTTCTTCACTATCTTCTGTTGCAGATTTCCCCTTGGACAATTCTGGGGCATATGGCTATCATTACACGGGAAGCACCACACATTTTCATCCTCTGCTAGGTTATTCTAGCTTGGGAATAAATATTTTCTTGGACTATTACTTATGGGCTGAAGTAGAATGGTAATCAAAACTATTAGCTTTGTGGGCATTGGTTGTTGACTTCCTCTTTTTAAGGCTCCTTGATATGTTTTTTATTGGTAAGATGGCCTTCCTCCTTGATAGGTCTGTGTGGGAGGCTCTGGAGTTGTTGCTTTCTATCATTGGATGAGGACTAGCTTGTTTGCAAAGGATTGCATGAGATTATTCATATCATTGACATCCTCTACTAGCGAAGAGGAGCCCGACGTGCTTGATTGTGCACCAAAGTAAACGTACATGGCTAGTGGTATAGCTGATGTGGTTGCTTATGGAGTGGAGGAACTCAGAGTAAATTCTTCCTAGGGGCCACCAAATATTTCTATGAACATGTGCATTAGCGGACATGGTGGAAGCTTCCCGATGTTGATCAGACTATTTTCTGTGTGCACAAACAGATCGTATGCGTTGGGAAAATATCTCCTCCCATAGAATTAACCATGATTGCAATATTCAAATTTAAAGCCTTTAGGTAAAACATGAACACCATAACAACCAAAGGCCTGGTGGTCACAGGGATCCATTGCTAGGTTTTGTGAAACCTAGTGTTAAAGTCACTCATGGCCTCTTACAGGGCCCTTTTGATGGTGATTAATTGTTGCAACAAAGAGGAGCAATCTCCCTTTTAGAAAAGCGCTTAGACAACTTCTCTTCTAGCTAGTCCCAAGAGCAGATAGAATTGGAAGCCAAAGACCTATAGTACTCTTAGGCTTTTCCTTTGAAAGACGTGGCTAGTAACCTAAGAGCAACATTCTCTTCCATGATTTTATGTACTATGCATACCTTCGCTATATCTTGGAGATGTTTAGAGGGGGTCTTAAAATCCTCCTCGTAAGACTTTGGGGTGGCCTTGAGAGCATTGGCGGGTATGGAGGGCCATACGTTTGGGGGCATAGGTAGTTGTAGTAGAATATTTCTATCCCAAATTACACAATTTATATGAGTGGGGGTACCTATATGAGCCATTGGAAATAGATTCCTATGGATAGGGTGCACTGGTATTCTGATTTGAAATGTTTGACCTCCTAGTGGAGTAGATAAGGCTCTGGATCTTAGGCTAACACTTCTTACCCTGTTGCTTCTTACATGTGATAAGAAACTTGTAAGTCTTCTTCTTCTTGATATTGAGGCAAGTAACTGGGAGTATTGTAAATGACCTCTTGAAGATGCTCTTGTTTGGATTTTGGGGATGAAATTTCTAAAATCTTTTCTTGGTTTGATTTATGAAATGTTTCTTTCTAATCATACATTTGAAAAAATTCAGTCCCACCAGGCGTACCAAAAAAATAACTGTTGATCATCAAAGCTTGCACCTCTTCGACAGTCTTATGGGGAATTCAACGAGTGGGGGACCAATTTGTGCCTCACTGAATGACCTCCGATATTTTTATAGAAAGTTGACTCTTCTTTGTGTTGGGGGAAAATGTAGAAATAAATGAAAATAAAATATGAAAATGGCAATGCGCCAAAGCTTTCAATACATTTCAAACCTCAATTTGTTCGTTATAACTGATATGATAGACACATAATGTCACAAACCCTTCATTGTTTGGAAGAGAATGAGCAATAAAGGCTTCATGAAAGCATAGTGCAGTCTTTCAAATCTCCCCATGGGAAGCACCCATTAAGGTCCGATCGGACATAAGAAAATTCTACATATTAATAGAAATATCTAGAAATTATGGAACCCCTTCTCCCTTTACGGCACAATATGGAAAATGAAAAACTTTAATAGAAAAAGGAAAAGTTCAATAGACATAATCCGATTTCTGAAAGCTAGAATTCAACATAGAATCTTAACAGCATGAAAATTAGTTATTTCAACTATCAAAGTAAGCTTAACACAATATTTTAACATGAACAAAATATAAAAAGGAGACTTGACAAAGGCCATAACATGCATGTAGTTTCAAATATTGGATGCCAATTTGATGATAGTTTGAATTAAAATAAAACATGCTAGAGAATAACAATATTTTGTAAAACCTTCTACTTTTGAAAACATAAACTCCCTAATAGATCTATCTCCTTCAAAATATTTTCGACGTAAAATTTTCTAACTTTTTGCTTATGCTACCACCCCCTTCATTTATAGCCAGAAGAAAAGAACATCGCCACCAACACTCTAGAAGAAATTTTTTCTAGATTTTGGAACCTGATAGCCCACAATCTGGTCTTAGATCTTGATTATATAGCAGCAATATTTGTTCATTAAGTCTCAACTACTTCATTAATGGATTTAGATATTTAGCAAAGATAGATATCAGAAAACAATCAGATTTCTAACACAGCCTTGCAAAAATATGATCGATCAACCATAGAGATTGATGACACCAACTTGAATGTTCCACCTCAAAAGAAAAACACCCACTGCATTATGAAACACTTTTCCTGAAGAGATTACTTCACAAACAAATAAAACTGCCCGAAGTGATTAGGTGACATGTCAAGCAAGCGAGCAATCTCAAATTTGTGAAAATATCTTCGAAGAAAATTCCTATCACATTGACACGTGCTCCAACTTGCACTCAAAAGGAAAATGATATGTAAAATCCATTCAACCACAATGTGACACATTGCACACTTTTAGGAGCAGTCTTTTCTTCTTTAAGCGTAGATTCATCCTGAAGCCAAAAGGAGGAAGGGCTGAAAACCAAAAAGATTAAAGGAAAGATTTCTTTACACTCTCCACATAGTTATGTACAACCCTTTATGATTATCAAAATTCGATTAGTAGTCGTGATGTGAAAAATCCACCTAGCCCTCCTAAAAATTATGAATTCACATCATAAAATAGTTATCTAGTTTTCAAGAAATAGAATAGAAGCTTTTTACAACTCCCCTCAACCAAATCAACAAGTTGATAACCAAGTGGCTTCTATAAAGATGAAAAATCATTTTTTCCTTTAGGGATAGGAATAGAAAATTCCCCCCTCTACCCGAAAACCTTCATAATATCATGCTGCAACTTGTGGACAAGAATATGATTTCCTTACCTCTTGTCAACGATCAACTTCAAATCAACTTCAAATTGGAGGTGTGAACAATCAAGGTAATAAGTTTGTGGCTCCTCCTAGCCAAAACTTACAAATCTTTACAAATCCCATGCCAAAACACACTATTTTGTTTGTCAAAGCTAGTGACACAAAGAATGATGTGATGAATGTTGACACAGATGATGAAAACAAAAAATATGAAAATATGGACAACGTGGTTGGAGTAGTGGCATTTATTGAAGCTAAACCTTGTACGGGCTAAACTAAAATTCCCCTTGATATTTATTTCTCACAAAAAGACATAATCAAACATGCACCTGATGGTCCTCTTTACATAGCTAGAAGAATCAATGACAAGTCTACTAATTGGATATTAATTGATCCTGTCTGTATAGAGAACATGATCACTGAAGAATTCCTATTTGTGCATGAACTCTATCAAGATACATATGACAAGCCAAAAGTATGGATCAAAATACATAATGGCTTTTCTTTCCCTACAATTGGATCGATAAATCTTCCTCTAAAGGTTGGACCAAAAACATTAAATGTCTCATTCACCATCATCTTGTCATTAGACCAATTTCATGTGAAGTTAGGCTATCCATGGCTTTGCTCCATGAATGTCGTCCTGTCGGTTGTGCATAAATTCTTAAATTTTCCCTTTGGCAATGAGATCTTTACTGTGCACCATATTGGCTTCAATCTTGTGTCTTCCTGTGGGAACTTTAGCCTATCAAACCTATTAGACCCTGTGAAGACTTCTTTTTCAAATCATATCAAAAGTTTAAGTCAAAACGCATAGCAGAATTATCCCTTAGAAATCTGACTCAACCTATGATTGAGTCACCTATCCTTGATGAAACCATGATTGAATCAAAAGCCCTTCCAAGCATCCAAGATCAGCCTATTACAAGTCCTCCTAATATTTCATATAAGAGACCATGAGATAATCAAAACAATCCCATTGTACCTCCTAAAATCAAACAAGTTTACAAAGCTAAAGAAAAAGTGGTTGAGCAACCTCCTATGGTTCCTTCCGTTTCTCCCCTAAATGCTAGAAGAAACAAAAATGCTAGAGAGTGTAGGTGTAAATTTCATGATATTTCTCATATGTTACAAAATAAACATAGAAAATCAAAATATGAACTTATCTCCTGCAAGGCATTATGTCTCTTCACCCTTGCCGCAATGTAAACATGAAAAAAAATCTATGGATATTGTCATTCGACCCCCCATTGTGATTAATTTAGATGATGAATTTACATTGCAAAGATTGATGAACAAGTGCACAATGAGCTGAATTCATTATTCTCCTCTTCTATGAGCTTAAATTACAATTCTCCTAAAAAGAGTGTTGAACTTGGTGCATGTCCTAGTTCAGCACTTGATATCACCCCTTTGGCTAGTTGTCTACCTTTCATATATACTGACTGAGATTGGGATGCAGATGACCTGTCATGTCCCCGAAATAACAAAACCATAAAGACCAAGTGTTAAAATACAAATCAATTAATAAATAAAATAAATAGCAATATTAATATTAAATATAAAATAAATGTGTATCATATCAATATAAAAATATATAAATATGAAATAACAAATATAATAATAATATATAGGCAAATTATTGTTATTACATTCTAGAATTAAATAACTTAGTATCAAAAATAATAATAAATAAATATTATAATCATTACACATCAAAGATTGTAATACATTAGAATAAAATAATAATAAGATATTGGAAAATTGTTTTATTATTATACTTTAATGTTAAAAATATGTTCAATAAAATATCAAAATAAAATAATAAAATAAATAGAAATCTGAAATATCATAATTATAGTAATAATATATTATTTTAAAAATAGATATTATTGTGATAATAAAGGCAGCAATTAAATCTAACAAAGGGATGTATTTTATGAAAAGTCACCTCTTTCACCAAACAATACATTCCTCCCATGAGTCACCTACCTTGAATGGTATAAATAGAAGGAAGGAAGGAAAAAAACATGGAGAAATAGGATTTGCAATTTAGAACAGCAGCAACAATTATTGTTACGCATTGGAATATAGAGCCATTTAATATATATATTATTTAATAGGCATGCAAGTATATATGCATAGATATAGATAAATTTTATAATGAATAATATGCAATGAATAAAGAATAATTATATATATGTATAAGAATAGTATATATATATATGTATAAATACATATACATGATTATGCAATAATGATACTTATAAGTAATGATGACTCTTTAATATAAACATAAGTAGATTATGTATATTTATGAATTGTCCTCATCCTATGATCAATTTAGTACAAGGTTGAAGGAAGCGAGTAAGAAAACATGGAGAGATATAGCAACTCAGGTGATGTACATACTTAGCAATAATATTTAGCATATTTTGAATATAAGAAACATATATTGCTAATCTGATTATTGGTGTAATGCTTTCTTTAGTATTATCATGATGATAATGATGTTTATCTTAACTTAAGGAAATCAGTAATAAATACAAATGTCTTTGATTGCTAAAAGATTGTCTTCTGAGTGTTTGCAAGCCTACTAGGGAGGAAGGGCCTGAGAAAGGTGGTGCCTAAAAACCCCACTTAACAATCCACTGCGGCCATGGAGGGGTGGTAGGCCTGGAACCACTTATAAGCTCCGCTGGCTTCCCCCAGTAGGTTGAGTGTCTTTCGAGGTGATGGCACAGGTAGAGAAAGCAAGTACAAGTGTTTCCTCTAAGCACGCCACTCCGAGACGTTCATGCTACTCGGGGCCAAGGGGTGGGTTGTCCTGATAGGATGCTTGTGCTCTTGGGCTTAGATGGATAGCTTTGGTCGACTCTACCGATGCCACTCCTCATATGTCTTTATTATTGATTTGTGATTATATTTATATTTGGATATCTAAATGTTAATGCTAACAAATATATGTACATGTGGAAATATTAAATGCAGACTTCAATCCAAGATTACTTAGTCAAAGAGAACATTCATTTGAAAAAGAAGAAACTCTAAACCTGATCAACAAGCGAATTCTAGGGCAAAGTCAAGTAAGGGACATTACACGACCTACTATAGGTTGACTCGCATGTGCGTTACTAGTATTTTGCATTGTTTTCTTTTTCATGTTTATTTATGTGATTGCATGTGCATAATATGATCCCTGTAATATTCTATTTGATTTATCTCTCTCTCTCTCTTTTTGTGCATTCCTCTATATGTATTTACATTATTCTATATGTCATAAGCATTTTATCTTTTTCACTTGCCTTGTGTTTTCCTTTTGGGGATGATGCAAGGTGTTGATACATTTAGGTCTCTTCCATGTTGACCCAAAAGGATATTTCTTTTTTTTTTCTCTCTTTGTGTCATTCTTCTAGTTCTATGAGTATTTGGGGAATGATGATGTTTTCAAGCTTTATAATCACACTGTAGAAAAGATATATTGACCCCGAATCCATAGATCCCTTATGTATTTTTGGGGGCAACCCTTCCTTCCTTTTTCATGGTGTAGCTTTATTTCAAAACCATATGACTTGTCATAGGGATTTCTGAGGAAGCTCTCATGTCTTAGGATGGAACATTGGATACTTTAAAGCAATTTATCATAGAAATGGTATTAGAAACTGCTTTAAAGTGGGGGCATACATCAATAATATCTTTTGACATTTCTCATGTTTTATGGTGCAATTTTATTTTTCCTTGTGATGTATTATTTTCTTGTTGGTGTCATTGGGTTTGATGTCCTCCAAGAGTGTGATATTTCTTAGCATATTACTTTCCTCTTAGTGGTGATGTGACACATTGCATTCCCTAAGTTATGAATCTTGTACTCTTGACTTGTCCTCTCTTGGAGACATTAGGCATGATGTTCCCTAAGAAGAAGACCTTACATGAACTAAGAAAAATACCTTTGAATAATTTTTTTTACTAGAATTATTATTCATAAGTGTTAGCATAACACAAATTTTCAGCATTATGAAGCATGAAACCCTAAATTCAAGGCCACCTATCATAACACACCTTGCTTGTCTATGGAGACTTGCCTTGTTCATGGGTGTTTAACATAGTGCAAATTGTTAAGCGCTATGAAGCTCGAACTCTAAATTCAAGACCACAAAGCATAACACACCTTGCTTGCCTATGGAGCCTTGCCTTGCCTTGTGGTTCCTTATTGAAGTTTTCAGGAGGATAGCTTTGATATGGTATGGGAGCCTAATATGATTCTCTCATTTTCCACCCTTTTGGGATACTCACCTAGTGGATAGCTTGAGGTTCCACTACCCCGAAGTGAGCACACAAAAACTAAAGGCATGGATGTGTTCCGCGTTGATCGGACTATCTAGGCTTGATATTCCCAGTCTTTGATATTGTATGATTGTGTATCTTTTTCATTGTTGCATACATGTGTCTTGAATGTTTACTTTAGTGTGAGTTTTACATGGGGTCATCCTCTCATTAAAGTGGGGGAAAAATGTAGTGTAGGAAAAGTATCCTTTTTCACACTTAATTTGGAAATAATTAATAATAAAATGAGCTTAATTATGCCTTAATTTAGCATTGAAATATTTTTTCATATTCACATTAAGTTTAGGACCCTTTTAAATTTAAATGGACTTAATTGTGCCTTGTTTTTGATATTATAAGGTGTACCTTTACACTTTCACATTAATCTAGGGCTTTATTAATTGGTTGAGGTTAATTTTCCTTAATTGGCCCCTTTAATTCAAATCCAAGCCTAATTAAATGAAAATTTTGAGGGATAAACCCTGACATTCATAAAATCCATTTCACAAAATCTAACTTTGCAATATGTGTGTCTTAGGTAAGTGACCTAGGACCCATTCACCATAGGGTGAATGGATCCTCACTTAGATCTAGGACCCTAATTTTAGATAATGTTTAACATTGATCGATGTGAGTCCTAGGTAAGTGGCCTAGGAACCATTCACCCTATGGTGAATGGGTCCTCACTTAGACCTAGGACCCCCCTTTTAAATTTTTTTTTTTTGCGGTATTTTAATGATTTCAGATCTACAATTCAATTTCGGCTTGTGATATTTAAATTTTAGGAATTAATCTTAAGATATGTATAAATATAAGGTCATTTCACCTTGTTTCACCTAGCAATTTTGATTCAAGCATCCTATCAATTTCAAGTCTTCAATAATTCTAGAAATTTTTTGAGCAAGTGTGATCAACAACATTCAAGAGAAATTTCAAGGCATTTCAAGGGAAATTTTATAGAAGATTATTGCAATAATCAAGGTTCTTATCATCATATAAAATATTTATTGCATCATGCATGTTGTTTGAGCTAATATGGTGATGTAGTCTTCATTATCTAATCAATCACGCAAAGGCATTGTTTCACATCAAGTTTCATGATCAAGATCTACATTCATTGAGGCCACTTCATGCTAGTTTATAGATTTTCTATCCAAGGATTCCAATAAGGTTTGGTGACTTGTTATATAGTGTTGTCCATTCATCATTCCTTCATGATATTTCATTTAATTACAAGGTTTAATTAAACAAATATGGTTTGACTAAGGAAAACCCCCATTCCCTCACAAAACAACATTTTTTCTCTCTTTGATTTCTGATTGCAGATTATAGGTTGAAGATCCTTTGAAGAGAAAAATTGAAGAAAGTTGAAAAGTTGTCAAAGTTGCAAGAAAAGTTGTCAAATTATGGAATCTCCTCTACAAATTTTATTTTTGATTGTCTAACCTGAACACTTGGAATCTGGGAGTGTAGACCTGACAAAAGAGAACCCAAAAAGTGATTTTTTAGGAACCCTAGCCAGGACCCATTCACCATAGGGAAAATGAGTTCTCAGTGAGATTCAAAAGGTGACTTTTGATGAAAGCTACACATTTTTTTCCCCTTTCCATATCTACCTTTCGATTGTTGTTTCTGTTAGATTTAATTATTGTTCTTCATTTGCATTTTATAACATACACTTTGAATGAAATTAGGAAAATAGATCCTTTGTGGTTTATCAATCCTATCTAGGTAAATCACACCCTATTTTTCTTCATTTCACATGGAAGATTACTATGATGGTTTGTTGCTCTGTATCCCTTATACTTTTCAATTCAAATGATACAACTAATAGTTGAAGGTACCCCAAGGAGTAGTAAAATCTTTATTTTGTTGATCTTTAGGGGTGATTTGCATTTGGTTGTACCCAGAGAAACCACCCATGAGTTAAAGCATATCATGACCTATAAAATCATCAATTACTATAATTTTGGGGAGTGGAAAGTCATCCTTGGGAGAGAACCTGCTGAGATCCCTAAAATATATGTAAATTTGGATTCCTTTGCATTTCTTGTTAATAGGGACAATGTTATATATCCACTCAAGATAGTCAATAAGACATATCAAGCTTGCCTCCTAATTCCTTTGAAGCTCTTCTTTGACCAAGAGGGTGATTTTTGGATGCATCTCATAGAGTTTTTGTTTTGAATATTTTGCATCAAGAGGTACCATGAGATGGTGGATGATGAGGGATGGGTCTAAGTTAGGAATGTCTATGTATGAATAAGCCAAGATGTCAATAATGCCTTTGAGAAGATCTATGATGGTCTCATGTTTGGTGGGCTCTAGGTTAGCTACAATATATGTGATTTATGAGTTATCTTATGTACTAAATATTACCTCATTTTTGTTGTCAACTAGGATTTATAACCTATCGTGCCACTATAAGGATATCAAGGTAGGCCAAGTTCCTCATATACCAATGCCTTAGAGATGTTTTCATCAATAACCACTTCATTTTTCCTTTCTATTTCTATGTGTGATAGTGCCTTAGAGAGGTTTTCACTAGGGGACTTTGATTTTTTAATATTTAATTCTTTTGATTTCTTAAACTAAGGAACTTAGCCTATTCGCTAAAATGTGTTATTGCATATAGGTCGATGTTAGATCATTTCTTATTATTTTTTGACAAGGATACCATCATAGAGCTCTATAAATTTAACAATAACTTCATTATTTTGATTTTTTTTGAGAGACAGAGGATCTTGTTGGTCCCAACTAATAATTTTGAGATGGAAAAATGGTAATTCAATGAAATAGATGGAGGTTTCAAGGAAAATATTGGTGATGGTAAGGTTTTTGAGGGAGTTAGTGATAATCCTTATCTTGATGCATTTAATACTAGGAGAGGAGTCTTCAATAAGTGTAGAAGTGTCATTAGGTTCATTGGATTCCTCACTTGGTGGGATGTATCCCAATTTATGAGTTTTACAATTAGTTTTGATGGTGACTAGATCAAGAATACCTTTCTTATGAAGCCCAAGGACTTAACCTATATAATTCATATTTTTTATAGATTTAGAGAAGTGTAGGATATATTTCTTTGAGAAAAATTGGTGCAAAATATTTATCTTAGTAGATCTAGGAATTAATGTCTCCTTCAATGTTCTCATTAGCTAAGAAACCATGTTGTACAAATGTCCTAAATTATATAATGTCTAATATTTTCTTCACCTATGGATGAGGTCAACCATGCAATCATGGGAAGAGTGGGAGCTTGTTGATATAAAATTCGTTATATAGCTTAAATTCTCTATAATTGATGTTGACAATCTTAACTTGAGTTTTATGAGGGGGAGAAGTGGATGAGGATGCTAGATCTAAGAAGATTGACATAAAAATAAGATGGTAGGGGTGTGGAAGATATTGTGATATCCTTGCTAGGGAAATGATTAGATTTTTTATAAGGTTCTTCTAGAATTTTGTAGTATTATAATGGATGTGGATTAAATGAATGGTGATTTCCATACCTTTTTAGGAAAATTTAAATCATTGATGGTAAGTATATAGGATGGATTGTGTGACGTATATTAATGGGTGGTCAAGGAGGATCTTATAGGGTAAGTCAAGATTGATGAAATTCCACATCATATTTTGTAATACATGAATGACCTATATGGGGAGACATATTATCCTTCTAAATCTCAATTTACATTGCCAAATGCTTTAATGGTGATTTTACATTGTTCCAGGTCATTTGTAGAATATCTTGACTATTTGACAAGCCTCAAAGTGCACATATTTAAATTATACTTGTTATCTAATAAGACTATTTTGAACTTGTATTTGGTGCTTGATGAGTCATATAATTTCCCTCTTTTCTTTGTTTAAGTTTCATAGATATTTCTAATAGTTTCAAAGATATTTCCTAGACCTTCCTACTTATTTTAAGTATTTAAAGCATTAAGGATGATATATTGTATTGATAACTGATTGTATGAATCCATGACTTCCTATGAAAGTAAATAAGACTTATGTTGATTATGGTTACTGGTGATCCTAGACCTGCACAAACACAAAGAACAAACATACAATTAGTCCAATATGCAAGTTAGAAATTTCATTCCCCACATAATTCATTTGAAGCATGAAAACAAGAAATAAAATGAAGAACAAAATGAAATAGCTATTAAATCTTATTTAAATGCTCAAACTCTTAATCCCATGGGGGAATTGGTGTCATTTTACTGCGAAAAATGGCCCTTTCCCAATTCCTTGCAAGCTTGATGATCAATGGTGAAGATTTGATGCTCCTTGGTGAAATTTCTCCATAACCTAGCTATGTCAACATGAAAAATGGATGAAAATGTACAAAGATGGATGGAGATTGCTCAAAAACTAAAGATAGTAATGTTGCATGAAGTTGTGGATCCAAAATTCAAATGAGAGCCTTCTATTTATAGAAGAGAATGATGGAGAAAGAGGCAAAAGGGATGAATGTGGGACAAAAGATCAACCAATAGGAAAAGTCCACTTGTCAACATGTGAGTGGATGAGGAATGAGCACATTTTGATGAATGTGCAAATAAATGTGGTTAGGTGGACATTTGAATTGGAGGAAATGACAAGTTGGAGGGAGAAAGAAATGGAGTTAATGCCACTTAGCTCAAGACAAATGACATGTAAGAGGCTTTTAATGCCTTGTTGGATGTGCTCATCCTTTTGGAGGGATTTTTGAATTTGAAGAATATTTCCTCCTTGATACCATGCTGAGAGAAAATAGGAGATTTAGTAAATCAATTAAAATGATTTATTTGTGCAAGTTGCAAAAGCTAGAGGATTTGATGGAGAAAGATTAAGATTAATTGGGATTTGATTAATTTAAAAGGAGATTATCTGATGTGACAATTTGATTTAGATTTTTGGATTAATTTAAATCAAAATTTGGGAGGAATATGAATTTAGACTTAATTAAATAAAGTTTAATTTATTTAATTAAAGAGAATGGTGTTAGTTTTAAATCAAATAAAGATAAATTTAATTCAAATGAGATGACTTTAGAGAGTAATTAAATACAATGAATTATTTAATTAAAAGGGGATTATAGGATTAACTAAACAAAATAATTTATTTAATTAATAGAAGACGATGACTTAATCAGATAAAATTGATTTATTTAATTAAGAGATGAAATATGATGAATGTAACTAAATAAAGATTATTTAATTAAATGACTAGCAGAAGAGATAATTTAGGATGAACTGGTGTTAGTAAAATCAGGATCAAGTGTATAGGATCAATCTGTATATTTTCCATGTCTACATTTTGCCCCTCTTTGAAGCATTGTATCTACTGCGTTGGTTCAAAGAATAAACTACCAAGATCAAAAAAATTTAAAAATAATTTTTTTAGATGCCCCACTGCTACCCCAATGAGAAGGATTATGCTGGTATACTGCCCCCTCGAGAGATCAGACGAAAATATGGATTTTTAGGTGATCTCATGAGAAACGAGGACAAGCTACCCGATGGGTCCAAAAAAGGTCTAGGATGCCAAAAAAATGCCAAAACGCAAAAAAAAACAATGCAAAATGACCCTTGGTTGGATGTTAACGAGATTGGGGGTCCAAATCCCTAGTTGGATGGCTAAACAAGGTAAAAGAAACCTTAACTTTCAAGCTTCAATAGGCCTCGAGGGGCCACTTCCAATTCATTTGCACATTCAGTCCTTAGAGATTTTGTACCCTTGAGCTCTGACCACTGTTCGAGATGGCGCAATGAGTGCTTCCACATCACGTTTCAGATCGAGTGTGAGTGTACTAGTGACTAGTAGGTGCAGGACCACCAGTATCTGACCCTTACCCAACTTGTCATTTCAATTTTTTGTGCACATTTATTAGGGTCAAAAGTCAAACTTAGTCAATCGGTGCCACGTGGCCTTAAATAGTGTTGCTATTGAGTCTTGCACCGCCATGGGTCAGTTTAGGAATTAGGGTTTAGGTGGAAAAGTCTGCCGCATTTGCAAATTGTGTCACTACGGTGCAGTTTGGAATTTAGGTTCAAGAGTCAAATTGGTCTGTGGTCAAACTGCAATGCAACGGTGTAGTTTGGACCTTAGAGGGTTCCAGCGGTGCAATTTGGAACTTCCAAATAGCGACGCAATTGCAAAAAATGATGCATTTGTTGTTTTAGTTGTGAAAACTCAAAACAGGATCCTGATTTTTTATGAAACTTGACGTTGTGGCTTTACTGGTGCAAGAGGACGCAAAGATTCTTCATTCAAGAGAGAAAAAATCCTCGGTTCTTAGCAGATTGGTCGGTATGCATGAGTTGCTCCAGGAGCACCTTGGGGCGATAGGGTTGTGGTATATTGCCTACACAGCTCCTGTCCGGAGACTATTGGGCATGATGACCGCATTGGTAGAGCAATGGCATAGTGAGACATCATAGTTTCACTTGCCCATAGGTGAGGTGATGGTTACACTGGAGGATGTCTAGCACATTCTTCAATTATCGATCCATGGAAAGTGAGTTATCTATGATGTGGATGCTGGGAGAGATGTCTGCTATGATGTTATGGAGCTTGATAAGCTCATTTTTACCGAGGGACAGATCGAGCTAGAGCAGTATAGGGGCACCATGCCCACCTTTAGATTGATTGTTGCCGCTATCATCTCAAGCCTTGTGGCACAAGATCAGTGCAGCTGATATTTTTGCTCGAGATGGGGTCTTGTTGAGGAGTGGATGCTCTGCTAGAGAGAGTGCTTTGTGTGGGGTCCAGTGATATTGACCTCACTCTATCATGATCTGCATGAGTTTGCATATTTGGATAGCAGAGCCATTGGGGCCAGGGTGACACTATTACACATCTAGGCCTGGGAGCACATTGTAGTGCTTCGCCCATGGGTTGCACCAGTTCCATAGAGCCAGATGATCCCGTAGTCTGGCGGTACAATGGGGATTTGAATTTTACTCATACAGGGCCATCCAACATCCCTCACTAGTGGAGGGTTATTGATGAGATGACATTTTTCACATGGATTCCATAGCTTGGTATGCTTGCATGGTATGATGACGCTCAAAAACTCTTTTTTTGTGAGACAAGATAGGCTCATGTAGGGAAAAGAGCATACTATGATAGAGCGATACCTACCAAATCAGTTTGCTAGGTAGTTTAGCAAGAGATAGGACCATCTCAATGACCAGTATGTGGCCATATTTGCATGTACTATGAGGGAGACTACATGGGGTAGGCCAATCCCGGCCGAGGAGGTAGCTATGTCATTTAGATAGCTGGTGGCTAGGCCATGGCCATATGATCAAGGGCAAGCAGATGCAGGGGTTACATAGGCATATACTACTTGGTTTAGGTTTCCTATCAAATTGATAGTTCTAGGGGCAGCACTCCCACGACAAAGGCCCAAAGGCAAATCAGTAGGTTGAGGGTGGAGGTAGGGAGGCGGATGAGACATAGATGGAGATAGAGGTAGAGGAGGAGGTGAAACACCTTTAGATCAGAGGGTATAGAGGGATTAGGTGCCTAGGGATCAGCAGAGGGATGGGGATAGGAAAGCCAAAGATGGATGTAGGTAGTAGAGAGATGCCTTGAGAGATCACCAGCAGTAGCCCCCGCCAGCACCACCACCTCAGCCAGATCAGAGAGATGCACTAATTCAGTAGTTACAGGCATAGGTGCAAGTTCTTACAACTGAGAGGGTTACCCAAGCCTTTACTATAGTGAGAGATTAGGCCCAATCAGAGTGGGATTGGGAGGTGGGTCAAAGAAAACAGCTAGAGAGCATGGCCACTGCTTCCTAGGGTAGGATAGTTTCGGTGCGGATGTACCACAAGGCTATCAGAGAGGCTAAGTACTACAAGTTACATTACTTCCAAGTTGTACCAGTAGGGTCCCGGGTGTTAGAGTATTCTCAATAGACCAGCATGAGGTAGGTAGAGGATCAAGCTAAGAGATAGGTGGGCGAGGGGAGCAATCAGTAGGGATAGCCACCGTGATACCTTTTTGATTAGCACTATTCTTTTTTATCCACGGGCTCCATTTTTAATAGCCTCGTGGGAATTTGTATACTTGATTAATACATAAATTTCATCTTGATCATTGTACCATGATAATTTTTTTTTTTTGATGATATATGATATGGTTCGATTCGTTCATACGATGTCTCCTATTTTATTTATGCATTATGGATGAATTATTCTTTATGTATGGTTCATGATATGCAAATGTTTATTGATGTACATGGTTATGGATGCATTTCTTTTTGTATATTTTCTATGCACTTTATGATGACGATGTATAATATGTGGATGTAAATGTGATGATGCAGATGTATGGTCATGAGATGCTTAACAAACATATATGATATCCTATATGATATGTGATATATGCAATGATATGTAAATGCAATTTTTTTAAATTTTTCCCTATGCGTTTATGATGGTAATTCATGATGTTGTTTATATAATTATGTGATGGATACCAATGTAATTATGATATGTAAATGCAATTTAAATGATGTGAAATGTTTATGATGGTGTTATGATATGAGATGACCTATGATGGCATGCGATGGTTATGATTATGATTATGCATCATGATTTATGGTTATGGAAATGCAATGATATGGATGCAATTTCTTCTTAAGATACTTTGAATAATAAATCTTTATTAGTCTTTGTAAATTCAGAAAATGATGTGATATGATATGCCTATGCGATGATTCATGTTTTGCACTGACTCATGGATGCAATGTTATGATATGACATAATGTTCTATAACATGCACTGATTTGTAATGATATGATAACATGAAATGATTATGATATGTAATTTTATTATTATGAGGTGATATGCCTATGATATGACTCTATATTGATACATAATAATTTATGATGTGCAATGATTATGGGGTGCAATGCAATGATGAAAATGGATTATATGATAATGCAAATGATATGATGGTCTATATGTGATTATGATTTAATAGTGCCTATGTATGTGTATAAAATGAATGCAAATTTATGGTGTATGAGATGTTTTAAATAACAAATCTATATTGATGATGATATGTAGTGCATGTGAGATGATTAATGTTTCCTACATGATATGATATGACATGCATTGTGTTGATGGTTTGTGGATGCAGGGTGGATGCATTAGTGATGTTTTTCGATTAACTGTCATGGTACCATGTTACAATGGAAAGAAGATAGGAAAAATAGGAAAATGAAAAGAGGATCCAACAAGTCTACATTATTAATGATGGTGATGATGATGATTTTCTTATTAGGAATTGGGATTTTAAAAGGGCCATTTACCTTATGTTTGATAATACACATAGGTACGATGCATCAAGGTATAAAGAACTAGGATGGCGTTGTACCTAGTGTGATGGAATTTGAATTGACAATCAGATAGAGTATTCCTATTCACACTTGGCATACAAAACCTTATCTAAAATGTAGTTTAGATATTCCAAACATCTTGGACCGAAAAATAGAAAGGCAAGCCTTCCTATGTGGTCAACAAGACACCTAGAACATCCTCCCTACACCCAAACAAAGTATGCAGGACCAAGTTATTTTACAATAATATCCAACAAGCACAAAAAATAAAAATATAATGATCGTTGCCCCATTTATTTCTCTCTAAATTATTTTGTGTGGACATCATTGAGAGGTCATTAAAATGTGCACAAAAAGATAAGTCAAAAAGACAATGATAAAGTAAACAAACAAGCTAATGTTCATCATACCGCTAGCCAAGACTAAACTACAGTGATGCCTGATGTTGATGTCCATTGTAGGAAGGATGCATCCTAAGACATGATGTTATCAGATGATTTAGGATTGACTATTCATACTCTAATTTGACTAACTTGCTTACCTACTGATCTAGATTTGAGACCTTGACGCTTGGGTTTTCACTTTTTGAACCTGCAAGACTTGCTTTCGACTACTTTGCCAGAAGGGGGAAGGTGACAATTGATTTATTATAAGTGATTGATTATTTTAGGTGAAAGAAAAATGGGATGGATTTTTTTAAATATTTGGATGTTTTCAATGCTTTTGAAATGTTTTGAGGCTATTTTTTGGGTTTTTTTGAGATTTTACGAATGTTTTGATTTTCAAATGTTCTGATATTTTGATCAAGAACCTAACCTAAAGACCTATCCTAGGGGTTTTGGGGGTTGATTAATGATTAGCCTTGCCTACATTATACATGTAGAGACCACGTAGTTCAACTGACGAATTGACCAATTTACAAGGTAAAGATACAAACAAATGATGAATTGCCAACTTATTATGATGGGCTCCTAAAGGACTGATTTAGGGTGTCTCGGGGGCTGATCAAAGATCAAACTTGCCTATTTTCAAGCTCAGAGATGACGTAGTTCGATAGGACAACTCTATTTTTTGACTTTTTGGGATTTTTTAAATTTTTTTAGATGTTTTTGGATTTTTTATTTTAAGGAAGACTTCAAGGAAATACATGAATCTAATCTGAATGCAGGTAAAAGAAAATGCCCCCAGTGCGATGTGATAGACTACTTTGATATAGGCAGGAAAAACTGACCTTAGGAATATGCCAAGTAGTACTAGGGTGGAACATGATACAAACACAGGATCAAGCTATGATGCAGAAATGAATGGGTGAATGGAAGGATCAATGGAATGCGATGGGTTATGTAGAAGGTGATGGTAGGTGGTGTAGAGCAAGTCATAGATATCATGGTGGATGGAGAGTGCCTTATTTAATCAAGGCATTTGTTTGTCAGGTTTTCACCAAGGTACTTGCCCAAAGCACCATCGAAGTGGTTTTCACTTGAGGACGATTTTTATATCTATAGTTTTTTATATTTTTGGTTTTACCCTTAAAAGATCAAGCATAATTTTTTTTAAGATGGGAGCTATTCATGGGCTCCTGCAGAGGCTCCCCTTTAGGTGTTGATAGCTAATATGCCCCTGACTTGTAGCTTACTATAATCATGAAGGGTCCCAACCAATTGGGTTCAAACTTTCCCTTACTATGTGGATTCGGCACATTCTTTCGATTCTCCTTCAATACTTGCTCTCCTACTTGGAAGGTCCAACTCCTGATCTTCTTGTTGTAGCTCCACTTGAGATAGTTTTGGTAGACTTGTAAATGGTTTAAAGCATCCATATGTTTCTCATCTAGTAGTTCTAGCTCATTCGATCGTGATACCCAATACTCTTCATTTTTTATGAGATTTTGCAATGATATTTTTAGGGATGGGAGCTCGATCTCAATGGGGAGGATGACTTCTGATCCATAGTCCAGGGAGAAAGAGGTTGCACCTATTGGTGTGCACATTCTTGTTTGGTAGGCCCATAGGGTGGTGTTCAATTATAGATGCCAGTCATGACCAGCTTCATTTCTTGTCTTTTTGAGGATTCTTAAGATGGTTTTATTTGTAGCCTCAGCTTGGCTGTTACCCTGGGGGTAGTATGGAGTGGAAAAGAGATGTTGGATATTGAAATTTTGGAATAGGTCTCAAACATCTTGGTTTTTGAAAGGTGTCATGTTATCTGAGATAATGGATTGAGGGACACTGTAGCGGCAAATGAGGTAAGTCAGGATGAACTTGGAAATCTGATTTCCTGTAGTATAGGTCATTGGTATGGCCTCTACCCACTTCGTTAAGTACTCTGTGGTGGTGATAATGAACTTGTGTCTACTAGATGAGGTGGGGGTTATTTTTCCAATGATATCAAGCCCCCACTATGAGAAGGGCCAAGGTGTAACAATTAGGTGGAGCTCTTGATATGGTGCATAAATGAGACCCCCATGTTGTTGGCATTGCAAGCACTTCTTAACATATTCATGGGCTTCCCTTTCCATCATTGGCCAATAGTACCCCATTCTCAGCAGATTCTTGGCCAAGGTCATACCACTCGAATGTGAACTGTAGATGCCATTATGTACCTCTATTAAAGTAGTCAAAGCTTCCTCAATCTTTAAGCATCATAATAGGGTTCCCTCAATACTCCTATGGTATAAGGTGTCACCTAGGATAACAAAGCAGGTTGACTTTTTGACAAAGGTTTTCTTAAGATTGGGAGTGATGTCAACGGGGAGGACTCCTATTCTAAGATAAGTGTATATGTCATGATAAAATGGGTTACTAAGACCAACGATTTCACACACAAATTCAGACTCTAGTACCTCGAATGCTCATACGAGAAGCTTCTCTACAAAGAATTCTCTCTTTGGGACTTTGTGTGGGACATCTAGTAGTGATCCAATTGTTTCCATAGCATCCGCTGGTCTATTATTTTCCCTTGGTATTTTCTTGAAGGTCATATTAATGAATGACTTTTTGAGGCTTTCCAACAATTTCTTGTAGGGAGCCAACTTATCATCCTTTGTTTGATATTCATCGTTGACTTGGTTGATGATAAGTTGTGAATCCCCATAGAATTTGAGTGCCATGATTTGCCATTGTGTTGCAATTCTCAGCCCTATGAAAAGAGCCTCATATTCTACAATATTGTTCATGTAGGCAAAAGACAACTTATATGACTTGGGTATGCAATCTTTTTGTGGTGTAATGAAGAAGACTCTGGCTCCTAACCCATGTTGTGTGTAAGATCCATCAAAGTACATTTTCCAGTGATCTGCTATGTTTATGTTGAAGATGGATTCATGAGGGAACTCTCATACCAATGGATTCTTTGAATATATTGGTGCCTTTGCTAGTTGATTTGCAATTGGTTGTCCTTTAATAGCCTTTCATTCCACATACTCAATATCGTGCTCTGTCAGGATCATAACCCATTTATTTGTTCGCCCTGTGAGTTTTTCTTTAGAAAGAAGATATTTGAGAGGGTCTATCTTGGTGATGAGTTTTATCTGGTGTGCCAACATGTAATGTCTGGATTTATGAGCTTTGAACATGACTGCTAGGTAAGCTTTCTTAATGGGTGTGTAATTCAGCTCGTGTCCCACGATGGTTCTACTGATGTAGTAAATAGCTCTCTCCTTCCTATTTTCGTCATCTTGTGCCAAGAGAGTGCCAAGGGCCGCTGTTGTTGCTGATATATAAAGGATCAAGGGTTTGTCGGGAATGGGTGGCATAAGAATTGGTGGTGTGAGCAAGTACTCATTGATCTTGTTGAACGCTTGGTCACATTTCTCATCCCATTTGTATGCTAACCCCTTGTGGAGTAGATGAGAATATGGGATTTCCTTATCTGCTAATTGTGTTATGAATTGATGGATGGACTGGAGTCTTCCTTTTAAGCCCCTTAGCTACTTCAATGTCCTTGGTGCCTCCATCTCAATGATTTCCTTGACCTTGGGAGGATCTATCTCGATCCCTCTCATTGACATAATGTACCCTAGGATCTTTCCTGATTACACCCCGAAGACACACTTCTTTGGATTTATCCTAACCTTGTATTCTTCCAACCTGTCAAAGATGGAGATCAGTGTTGATATATGATCTTGTCATTTTCTTGACTTGGCTAGTATGTCATCCACATTTTTTTGAATCATATCATGAAAGATCAATGTCATGGCCCTTTGATAGGTATCTCATGCATTATTCAACCCGAATGACATCATATTCTAGAAATATGTCCCCCATGGACAAGTGAAAGTCGTTTTGTGTTGGTTATCCTTAGCTATCATGATTTGATTGTATCCCAAGAATTCATTAATTAGTGATAGCATTTCATGTGTTGTCATCATATCCACAATCATATATATGTTTGGGAGAGGTAAATCATCCTTGGGACATGCTTTATTTAGATCTTTGAAGTAAATGTAGATGCAGATACCCCCAATGGGATTTGAAATAGGTACAAGATTTGAAACCCACTCTGGATAGTCAATTGGCCATATGAAACCAACATCTAGGAGTTTTTGCAATTCCATTTTGACCAACAGTGCGATTTGTGGGTGAATTTTCCCTAGTTTATGTTTTACTGGCTTCGCCTCTGGATATATAGCTAGATGATGCACCAAAACTTATAGATCAAGACCAGGCATTTCAGTGTAGGTCCATGCAAAGTTCACCTTTCTTTCCCTTAGGAAGGTAGCTAGAAGTTCTTGTTCTTCTATTAGAAGAGATTCTATATAGAAGGTTATATGTGGTGTTTACTTAGTTCCTAAGTTGATCGGATTGCATTTCTTTTGCTAAGACTATCGACTTCTCCTAATGAATAACACTGAGAGGAAGATTGAATCCCCCATCATCAGACACCTTAGAGAGGTTTTCACCATTGGATGCATCCTTTGTTTTTACAATTTTCGGGTTTGAAAGTGCCATAGTGTGGTTTTCAATTAAAGACCTAGAGATTATTCTCAAATTTTCACTTTTCCAAATAAGGGATTCAATCCTCTCCCCATAATAAGCATGTGTGTCCAATTCAATGTCAAATCCAGCTTTGTGATCTCCACAAGGTACATTTTCCCACAATCCCATGAATTTTGAGAGTGCCTCATCATTTCTGAATGTGTCTAGAATTGGCAGTCCTCGTTGGTCATAGTCTATGAGTTGGGGATACACTAGTTTTAACTCATGGGTTTGGTTCTTCAACTCAAAGGATACAGTGGAAATCATGAATAAGGAGGAGTCTTCAAACAACTTAGGTAGTTCAACAATGGTGTCCTCGTCACTATCACTCCCACATACCTCAGTTATGTCAAAAGTAAAATTATCTAAGAGTAGACCTATAGATACTGGTAAAAGAAAGGGAGTTTTAAATATTTTAACAGGGGGACTTTTGCCATGTACAGTTATACTCAGAGGGGTACATCCAAGGCCAACATTTTTTACATGCTTCTCAGCAATAATGGGTTCTAATTAGTCATTGTTGTTCTTTCCAAGGCTTTCATTCTTATTATAGCCCATGCCCAATGTTAATTGAAGTCCTCTGTTAGCATCATCCATAGGAAGGGCTGGTACAGGTCTTTCGTCTTGATAGAGGAGACTGGATATATCTTTTTCGTCCACCACTTCTTGGCCTAGATCCCCCAACTTCTGAATCGAGAGGGATTTTCCCTGAAGGTTTAAGATGTTGTATTGGCAGGTTGTAGTTGTCCATGGGATCTAGGGGATTGAGTTAACTCCCTTCTTCTCTTCATTTTGTAATCTCCACACCCATTGTCCTGGATAATGACTTTGATATCAGAGATGTCAGGAATGGTAGGTGTCTTTTTCCCAAAAGTGGAGGCTATGTTGGATAGATCTATATACGAAGTTGAAGGGCCTTCATCATGTTTGGGCATTTGAGGGATTTTGTAGAACCTGGATTCAATATTTTTGCAATAGGCAAAGGGCTTGAGATCACCATGAATTGTGACCTCTTGGTTCTCATAGGGAAATTTAACGCATTGATTAAATGTGGATGCAACAAATTTCATCCCATGGATCCATGGGTGCCCCAAGAGGATATTATAAGGTAAATCAAGTTCAAGGACCTGGCATGTGGTTTCCATGGTGGCTGGCCCTACTTGAATAGGGAGTTGAATAGTGCCTTGAGGCACCCTCTCTTGGTCATAATATGCCTAGATGGTGATACCTTTTCTTTTTTCAATCACATATTCAAAGAATCCCAGATTCTTTATTAACTTGAGGGAACAAATATTCAACCCTGCACGTCCATCCACCAAGACCCATTTAACTTTATTCTTATGGATGAATACTTCAAGATGAAGTGTATGATTGTGCGATGGTTGGGCTAGGAGATCTTGTTCAAAGAATGAGAGGAGATGTGGTGTGGTGATGTTTCTAACCATAGATTGAAATTGATCTGCATCAAGGTCTATGGGTATAGAAGACTTGGCAAGGGATTTTTCTAAAATCTCCCTATGTGCAGGAAAAAAATTTATTAACTCCATGATGGAGATCTGAGTGGGGGTCTTTTTTAGATGTTCCAAAACATTATAGCCACCAGTGATAGATCTTGAATTTGTGGGGGGTGCTCTGGCTTACGTGGATGGTCTAGGGATGGTGATTATGTCGTTTCATGTGGTGACTCCACAGTCAACTTTAGACCCTGGGATATGGACAACACTTACCCATTCATCTAGGGATGTGAAAACATGGTCATAAATGTGGTTGACACTACCATACTTCTTTCCTTTTTCATTGTTGTTGGACTTGTCATGATCCAGCATTAGATTTTTGTATATCTTAAGGTCTTGATTTCCAGCCGAATGTTCAACTTTGATGGTTTTTTTTTCAATGAGGTCTTGGATTAAATTTTTGAGCCTCATGCAACTAGTTGTTGTATGTCCCTTGATTTTATGAAAATCACATAAGTGCTTCTCGTTATACCATGGTGGCTTAACTTGAGGCTCCTAGTAATTCTCAATGACTGGGAGCATGATGATGTTGGCATCAATGAGTCGCTTCATGATAGATTCGAGTGATTCTCTGAGCAGTGTGTACTTTCACTTGGGGGGATATCAATTTCTTGTGGATGTTCCACTTTGGTCATTGACATTGTTGATTGTCTGGGTGTTGTTTTGCTAATGAGATGTGTTGGATCAGGGGGTGTTTTGGGTATTATTCTGAGGTTGTTGATATGTTTTTTATTGCGTGTTTGGCTTTGGTGTATTGATCATAACCTTAGCACCAACAACACCATCATTGGTAATATTCTTTTTTTTTACCCATGTTCATGGTTTGTCATTATAGCTCATTGATGGGCGATTATCTTGATAAGTAGGTTTTCCCCCTTGTGCGATGAGAGATCTTTCAATTCTAAGAGATTTAGGGATGATTTGATCATAGGAGGTGATGCACTAGACTTTGAGATGGAAGGCCAAGGTTCCTTCAAGATTTGCAATGATAGTTCTGACTTGATGTTCTTCTGACATGGCCCACTTGCTTCTATTGGTTTTGGATCACCATCATTGTAAGAAAGATGCAAACAATTCTCCTTTGTTTTGTTTGAGGTTGGATAGTTCCTCCAAGCTTACATCCATTCCCATGTTGAATGCATAATTTTGCATGAATGCATCCAAATTTCTTGGAATTTTTTGATCCCTAGAGGAATTCGGGAGAACCATTCCATAGTCGAGCTAGCTAGACTCCGCGGGAAGAGCCTCATTAGATAGGAATCATCATAGGATACCTCCATGCAATGTACGTGGAATTCCCTAATGCGATCTTTAGGGTTTTCGAGTTCACGGTATTTATCAAATTTTGGGATCTCGAAGCCTTGTGGAAATGGTTTCATCACAATGCTCCTATTGAAAAAATAAGGGCATATATTCCCTTGTAATTTAGAGGTCTTCCCTCATTGGATGTCCAACACCTGTTGTGATAGCTTCTTGCTTTGGGTGGTAGAATGAATGTATTTTAGGTGGGTGTAGTGATTTGAATGATGGGTGTGGTGACTTGTGGACTGGGTGGTGCATTAGCGGGAGTTCGTTGTGCAGCCAACTCTTGCTGATATGCTTGCATTTATTGTTGTACCAACAAATCTTGTTGTTGGTCTTGTTGCTATTGTTGCACAAACAACAATTGTTGGGCTTGCTATTGTTGTTGTGCTAACAATGCTTGTTTTTGGGCTTGTTGTTGTTGGGCTTGTTGTTGAGCCACTTTTTGTTGTGTTGCTTTTTGTTGCGATTGGTATTGTTGTAAGGATTGTTGGTAATCCTGTTGTGGTATCAAGGCTTGTTGTGCTTGATGTTGGGCTTGTTCTTGTGCTTTTATAGCTTGGGCAGCTTGAGCGGCTTGAGCAGCTTGTTGTTGTTGCAATAAAGCTTGCACTTGGGCTTGGGCTTGTTGCTCCTATAGCAATGCTTGTGCTTGTTCTTTGGATTGGGATTTTTTTTTTGAAGCAATTCTTGTGCTTGTGCTTGTGCTTGAGCAGCCTGTTGAGCTTGTTGTGTGGCATGCTATGTTTGTGCTTGTTGTGTGGGTTACACAGTTTGTTGGGTTTGGAATTGTTGGAGCACCTTTTGGTAGGCTTGTCATTTTGCTTGAAAAGTCATTCTATATTGATTGGATATGTTTGGATTTGGTGGTAAAGGTGGAGGATTTATAATGGTATGTGATGGTGTGATGATATTTTGTTGGGGTGGTTGTTGAGGTGTTTGGGTGATGACGATGGGTTGCGTGGTGGTGAGTACGGTGAATGAACTAGGTCCTTGGGATACCATGCTTTGAGATATTTGCGATGTGATTGATTGAGGTGTTTGGATTGGCACCACCTATTTTTGTGATGCCGACGGTATGCCCAGATGATTTGGGATTCTTGATGTGTTGATTTGATTTAGCTGATTTTGGATAAGTAAAGGGGGTTGCCCTAAACCAAGGATTGTTGTGGATGATGATATCAGTGGAGGAAGTGGTGGGGGAATGGGTGGTATGTTCACTTGAGAAAATTATGAGGATGAGGGATCAAAGATTCCCCCTTTCCCAAATAATCCATCTTCTCCTTGTGAGGTCGTGGGGAGAGATACTAGCGTGTTGAGAAGATATGTTGGTACCATAGTGAAAGTGGAAGGAGTATTGGTGTCATAAAATATGAGTGAAACATAGGGGTGTTTTGGATCTCGGGGGATGGATTGACCCAAGATGGTGTTTGCATCCAAGTCTTGATTGTTCACAAGGGGATGTGTTTGAAGAGCCTGGAGCAAGGAGCTTCCCTTGTTGACAATTGGTTGAGGTCGAGCAAGAGATGATTTGGGTTGGGGAATGTGTTGAATAATGCTTTGAAAAGATGATGTGACTGAGATCAAGGAATAATCTCAAGAGGTTTCTCCACAATAGTGTTTATGTTAAAGTCTTAGGGGAGTTTAGCCCCTTCTTTTTCCAGTTCTATCATGTATTGTGAAGGATTGAGTCTCATCATGGCATTGAAAATTTTGTGATTCTCAAGATTTTGAACGATTTCCATGATTTCATATTGAATCATCCCCAAGACATTATTGGTGATGTCTTCCACTTGGCCTTCCTTTTGAGGATCTGTGGTAGTAGAGGAAGATTGTGTGGGGGATTTCTAGATCCCATGGGATTGATTTTGAGTGTAGTTTGACTTAGGTCACTTGAAGTAGATTTTTCCTTGTTGGCTTCTTCTTGTATTGAGATCAAGTTTGCACCATAAAAGAAGGATCAAATTTTTAGGTACAAAGAATAAAAACCAAGTTTTTTCAAGGATCAAAGGATGGTGATGAGATAGATGAAGGATGGATGGTATGAATGATTAAACTCTTTAGAATCTTGAAGGGACACTAGAATTTAGTACTTTTGGTTTTTTAATTCTTGATTTGATTTTTTTTGGATTTGGATTTGGATAATGAACTCATAAACACCAAGAGGTTGGATGTTTATCTTGGATTAAATTTGTTCACAAGGATTGATAATTTAACTAAGCACATGAAAAATGATTCATCTACACATACTTAGACAAACAAGATGATTTTTGATTTTATTTAAAGGATTTCCAAAAGTCTAGCATGATTTTATTTTTCCAAGATTTGAAGAGTTGTTTGGTGGGATGAGGTTTGATTGATGTTTGAAGGATGTGTGAAAATTTTGGCTTTGATCCTAGATTAGACCTAGATTAGACCTAGACTAAGGAACTTGTGACAATTTGGTTTGGGAAATTTAACTTTTTAGGAAATCATAGGATCAAACACATGTGAGGTCCAATTGTCTTTTATCTTGCTTAGATTGGTTCCTTTTACCACAAACACTTTCTTGATTATGTTTCAACTTGAATGTCTAATGTCATAATTTATTTTCATCCCACAAGGTCCATTATGTGGGAATCAAGTAAATCAAGACAATAGTTTCCTAATGTTGACTTTAGTAAGAAAAAAATGTGATATAAATCCAGATACTTAGAAGCCTCTAAGGATGAAATCCCTAGGGCAAGCTAGAGCACTTGGATTTGTTCAAAGTATTTGTTCCTTCTAAAGGGTTTGAAATTTTGAGGATTTTGGTGGATGTTTGTTTTCAAGCATTTTAGATCCAAGAAATGTGTTTTGATGCCAAAATGATGCACAACCCTAGGATAAAATGAGACAATATTTGTTGAGTTCCCACTTGGATAAATCCAGCTATGCCTACTCTTAGCGGATGATTAGATGCTTGACCACACTAGCTCCCCTCCATGACACACACTTCCTGGGTCAGCCAAGCATCATTATGGATGAAACTCCCATGGCATACTTGTCATCTCTACCAAGAGCCGTAAAAATGTGGGCCAGCTTCAGAACAACCGTTCTTGCACCAACAAATAGATTTAGGGATTTAACGCCTCTCAAGAAAAAGGTTCTAGTGTAGGCATTTCGTTCATGGGGGATCATCCATAAGGAAAGAGACCATTATTGCCCTTCTTGATGAAAAAATCCTCGTGATACTTGAACTTTCCTCAAGTACCCACACTTATATATGGGTTGGAAGTCGCTTAACTTTAACGTGTTATTGGTTGGATCGTTCCCTGGGGTGATTACTTTTTCCCACCAAGCAGGCCCTCTAAGGATAAACAAAAGTGAGCAAGTACATCCAAAATTTAATCAATATTTTTTGAGGAACAAAGAGAGAACACTTGCAATATACTCCACTCACACTAGCAAGATTTTATTCAATTTTAAGAAACCAAATTGAAGTGTGGAGGTAATCACTTACACAACTTAATATCACAAAAAAACCTTTTAATTCTCAAGATCATCATGAGGCGCGAGAGAAGCGCATACATCTTTTTTAAATGATATTACTTTGGATAAGGGATTACAAAAAATAAAAGGCACATGTTCATTTTAACCCTTCAAAAGCAACAATATGAGTTTTTTTTAAGCACCAACTTTCAAGTGTGAGATTTCTTTGCTCAATTGTTAAGTCCAAAACAAAATCTAGTAAGTTGCCTATGGTTCTTTTTAATCCCTTTGTTTTGTTCTTTTTTAGACCAAACAAAAATTATTGAGTCCTAAAAGCATGAAGATGACAAAATTCTTAGAAAAGGGATTATAATTTCTCCCCAAAGTGTTTAAAAATGTTTGATACAATGAAATGATAATGCCATAGAGAAATCCTTGCCTTTGTTTCCTCCCTTCACTTTTTGATCAAGCCAACCCTACTCCAGCGGCGCATTCTGCGATGGCGATGCAGTTTGAAGAGGTCAACGACGCTATATAGCATTGCTGGGGATTGACAGTAGCAAACTGTGCAAAACCAGTGAGCGCAAATGCAACACTATTTTGACAGCGATGGAGTTTGGAGTTTAAAATTCAATTTTCTTTGGTAGGAATGACTCAACACCACAATTTGGAGTTTGTCAACATCGCTATATGGCATTGCTGGACTGATAGCAACGGAGTTTGATGGCTAGTAGTGTATTTTTCCTGTAGACACAAAAAATCAACAAAAACAATGGAATTTCTAAAAAAAAAGTGTTAGATTCTTCAGATTCGCCCTCCTTCTAGCGCTTAAATGTGAACGGTGATCCTAGACCCGCACAAACACTTAATTAGTCCAATATGCAAGTTAGAAACATCATTCCACATGGAATTCATTTGAAGCATGAAAACAATAAATAAAATGAAGAACACAATGAAATAGCTATTAAATACTATTTAAATCCTCAAACTCTCAATCCCATGGGGGAATTGGTGCCATTTTGATGTGGAAAATGGCCCTTTCCCAATTCCTTGCAAGCTTGATGATCAATGGTGAAGATTTGATGCTCCTTGGTGAAATTTTTCCATAACCTAGCTATGTCAACATGAAAAATGGATTAAAATGGACAAAGATGGATGGAGATTGCTCAAAAACTGAAGATAGTAATGTTGCATGAAGTTGTGGATCCAAAATTCAAATGAGAGCCTTCTATTTATAGAGGAGAATGATGGAGAAAGAGGAAAAAGGGATGAATGTGGGACAAAAGATCAACCAATAGGAGAAAGCCACTTGTCAACATGTGACTAGATGAGGAATGAGCACATTTTGATGAATGTGCAAATCAATGTGGTTAGGTGGATATTTGAATTTGAGGAAATGACAAGTTGGAGAGAGAAAGAAATAGAGTTAATCCCACTTGGCTCAAGGCAAAGGGCATGTAAGAGGCTTTTAATGCCTTATTGGATGTACTCATCCTTTTGGAGGGATTTTTTAATTTGAAGAATATTCCCTCCTTGATGCCATGTTGAGAGAAAATGGGAGATTTAATAAATCAATTAAAATGATTTATTTGTGCAAGCTACAAAAGCTAGAGGATTTGAGGGATTAAGATTAATCAAGATTTGATTAATTTAAAAGGAGATTATCTTATGTGACAATTTGATTTATATTTTTGGATTAATTTAAATCAAAGTTGAGAGGAATATGAATTTAGACTTAATTAAATAAAGTTTAATTTATTTAATTAAGAGAATAGTGTTAGTTTTAAATCAAATAAAGATAAACTTAATTCAAATGAGATGACTTTAGAGAGTAATTAAATAAAATGAATTATTTAATTAAAAGGGGGATTATAGGATTAACTAAACAAAATGATTTATTTAATTAATAGATGAAATATGATTAATTTAATTAAATAAATATTATTTAATTAAATGACTAGCAGAAGAGATGATTCAGGACGAACTGGTGTTAGTAAAATCAAGATCAAGTGTATAGGATCAATCTGTATATTTCCCGTGTCTACAGTTATTAATGATGAAGAGGTGCCTTTGAAATAAAATAAGCCTTGTAGAAAAGGATCTATCAACCCACAAAAAAGCATGCATATTAGCTTGCAACTAATGGGATGATCACCTATAATACATGTAGTCTTTCGTAGCTGATGGAGGTAGTGGTCAAATATTGTAGAAATGATTTATTTATAGATCATATAAATATCTTTTAATTTTATGTTGTCACCAGATAGAGATAGTCATGGAGGAACTAACATATTTATAATATAGTGGTCATAGCTCACAAATAAGTTATGCCTTGTGCATGTTTTCAATTATAACTACCTTCTTTATGATGCAAAGTCTTAATATGATTTTGACACTCTCACCTGTGTTAGTTTTCCATTACTTTTTAGAATAAGGTTGAGCCCTATTCTTATATTTTTTGGAGAGTTGATAGTTGTCTTCAAGTTTTTTGAGTCCATGAATAATAAGACTCTCTATATCTTGTATATATGTTAAATCTTGTGAGAGTTTGAGAATGTATTATTCTCGTGTTAGTAGCTTTGGATATAAGTACTTTTTCTTTTCACTTCATTACTTTTTTCTCAGTTTATCTATTCAATTTATAATAAAGATAGATACAATATTTTCCTTGAATTTTTGAGTTATTATTTAAGAGGGATACCATGGGAATCACAATTACTCAAGAAAGGGCCACTTGAGGTAATTGTAATGCTCCTTTTAGTCTAAGTTATTATTAATAGTATAATAGATTGCTAAATTGTATTTCATAATTTAAAGTTGAATTGGATTATTGAAGTAGTAATTAATCGTTATCACAATTAATTTAAGTAGTTGCAACATAGTTGAGTCATTAATCATTGTTCTTATGGGAGTTTTTACCCATATCAATTTTTATTTAATTAGGTTTTCTCTAGATATTTTTTTTTTAGTTATGTTTCTTTTAGATGAAGATTTATTTTGTTAACTTTGCTATATGAAATTGATTCAAAAAAACTTATAATTATTAGTTTCACATATAGTGCTAGCATCATCCAAGAAATTATTATTCTCTAGTTGAGAAATTAAATATAGTATATCTAGGTCAGTGATTTTCTTAATAAGGGATCTGCTGGTCCATTAAGTTGCATACACACATTTTTTGTATCAATTGATTGAACATAGATGGAACTAGACAATGCAAATAAATTTAATGTGGAGGGCCTTATTAGGGGATGGGTCAATGGTGGCATATTTTTTTGACTAAAAGTGAGTTTATAGGAGTGTAAAAGTTAGATCACAAGGCTTGGAATTGGTTAGAGTCAATGTTGTTGGGGAATCGTGACTCTTGTAAGACACACTCCAAAATTTCTCTATGAATAGTGGATGTTTTAAGTAGTTGTAAGATGGATATCTACATTGGAGTCTTCCTAATACATTCTAAGAGGTTGTATAGTTGTATTGAGTAGAGGATGGGGAGGCCCCTTGAACAATACCCTTACAAGGCTTGGTGGTAACAACATAGTTGGAAGATTTGATTTTAATGCTAGTAACTCATGTGCAAGTTTATTCAATATTGACCCATTACAAAGTCAAAAGAGGTGGTAGATTTATTTGAGTTAATAATGTTGGTATGATGGTTTTGAGAGAAACCTTGATAGGATGCATATGGATATGATTGGTCATTCTTGGAAATGGGATTTTGAGATATGCCTACTTTTCAATTCAACAAGAATGATGAGTCCCCTTTATTCCAATCTCATTGTGATCAATAAGATCCTAGATGTATTTATTAAGATTTGTGCACTTACTAGTGGAGTGGCATTTGATGATGTGGTAATCACAATATTTATTGTCTTATACCACATAATTTAAGGCTGGTTTTCATCAAAAAATTTAGTGATGGTAAACTTCATCATGTTTTCCTATACCAATTTTTGAAATAAAACCTCCATAGGTTCTCTCAAGGAGGTATACTTAAATTTTGGATTCATAGGTTGCTTGATTATCCCCGAGAGATGGAGAAATTATTAGGTTTATGGATGGTTTGCACATTCTTAGTTTCTTGTTTGAATGGTTGCATGTTTTGAATGGGATTTGGGTTAGTGATTCTATCACTAACTATATTATTATTATTTTCCTAGAATTTAGTTTTGTTATGTTTTGATGATTTCCTTTATCTTTTCTATAGAGTTTGATCAAATCTTTTATAGGGAGGTATTTTTCAAAGGTAACCCATTTTTCAATCATATCATAAAAAGTTGAAACACAATGGAATTGCAAATGGAAGGTCATTTCTTGATCAAGGGATATAAAAAAATGTGAATGAGTTATTCTCATGGATTAGTGAAGGGAAGTGACTCACACGAACCATCCACCATTGTACGAAGGTAGTAAATACTTATCTATTATGTTGCTTGGTATTGCATAGATCTAGAATTTTTATCTCATGTTTAACATTATAGGAGAATTTAGTTTTTTTTTTTTTGATAGGTAGGCAAAGTGGTAATGAATCCCAGAGATAGTTGCATGAAATAGTCTAGGCTTGACCTCCCAAACAATGGGGTTAAACTATTAGCTAGTACATGTTGTATGTGACCTCTTGAGAAGCCATGAAAAATATTTAATGTGATTGCAAGGATCTCTCTTTCCCTTATATTTTTCAAATTTAGGCATTCAAAATTCAAGTCAAAGGGGACTATTATGATGGATTTATCAAAGATGTAGGGATAGAGGTCTTCAAATTTTTATTATTTTCATTTATTATTCACCCCACTTTGTAACCCTTTGAGAATATTCTTCATCTCCTACCAGTCTTGGTTGAAGGGGATCCGAGGAGGTGATTTAGGAGGTTGGTATAGGATGGAGCTAAAAGGAATAGATTGTTAAAAGGTGGGATGAGGGGGATTTGAATGTGGAAATTTTTGTTGATATGGTTGATGGGTGGTGGATAGTGATTTTGTGGATTAATAAGATGTTGTTGAATAATAAAAGATCGGTTGATATAGATTTGAGTGATATGGGATGTATAGTGAGACCATGAATTGATTTGGGATTATTTTTTGAGCAATGGATATAGGGGAAAGTGAATAAATTATATTTTTCATGGATGGCATTGATAATTGTGGTGGTTTAGAAAAGGGAGAAATATATTGGCTGGATATTTTAGATGAGATTTTGATTAGTTTAAGGTTTGATTGGGGGTTAATTTTGATGTTGTTCTTGGTTAGATGGAAGGGATGAGTCCTATTGAGGAAGGTTAGAAGATGACATGTGAGTGTGAGATGGAGAAGGTGGTGGCACACAACCACTTATTTATTGATTAATGGGGTAGTTGATATTGTCATGATGCGATCGAGAAGGTAGATGCTTCAAGGTTTTTTGAAACTACATGATGATGATAATTCAAGGTGGATTTTTTTTCTAATTTTTTAATGCCAAAATGGTGGGGGAGTGTGGCTCCCATATTAAGGAGTTTCTCAAGGAAGTGATATTTATGAATGTCGATAAGGTGATCCATTATGAAATGGGTTCCTTTTTCATTTAAAAAGTCTTAAAATTGAGGTGAATACTTTGGTTGGTTGATGATACTTCTAGACTCATTTTCATTATCCAAATACCTATGAGGTAATGAGTTCTCACCTTGTAAATTATGTCCAAAACTAAACCTAAAATATTTTTTATTTTGTGGATCCATGTTCTTCTTTACTTATGATCTAGTTATAGGTTGCATAAAATGATTATTCGGTTTTAATAGTATGGTTTTGTTTTGAATAAGATTTGTTTTAGATAAAAGGCTATAAGCCTATATATTTATATTGATAATAAATAGTATAAAAAAAATTAGTAATTCTATGGCTCTCATCAACTAGTATCAAGCACCCTCAATCCCTCCAATTCATATAAAAATAGTCTTAGCCAAAATTTCCTTAACACCCAAAACCATATACTATGTTCTAACAGGTCAAATTTTTCCATATCTAAGAAATATTTACAATATATGCAAGCCAAAATTTTGAGGCCATATATAAATTTTTGTAGATATTAAACAGATGCTATTATATTCCTCCATCTAGTCCATTGGGACATCATTTTCACCTTTTTTCTCGTAGAGAACTCCCACATCTAGTTGTTGTTTCTCCTGAGAATTACCCACAATAGGTTGTTGTTGATCATGCATATCACCCTCATTAGATTGAATAGCTAGTGATATATTCAAGTTCAGACCCATCAGACTATGGCACCGAGGGAGAACATTATCTAAGAATTTGACCAATGGGGGATTGTTCTCATGACTAAGGAGCCTCATAATTTCATTTACCCTTACCCTTATCCTTTCGGATAATTCATAGTCAATCTCCCCTACAAATCTATTCAATGTTGCCTGCAGATAACTTGTATTCTTCACCACCAAGGATTTCTTGATTGCATTATAGACAGAGACATAGGATTTTTTGTGCAACATAAAATGTCGAGAAAACATTTTGGATAAGTTGGCTAGAGGTTGAATTTAAGTTTTTTTTTGGATAAGTTGGCTAGAGGTTAAATTTTAATGTTATTTTAAGAGTTTATTTGATTTTGATGATAAGTTATTTTTCATTGGATTCGATGGATTGTGTTTGCTAATGTTTATTGTATTTGATCGTGGTTATGGTTAGTGGTTGGATTATGGTTTGGGAAGGTGATTTATGATTGGTGGTTTGGTTATGTTTGGGATGGTGATAAATGATGGTGGTTATGATTGGTATTTTATATTACTATGAAGTGATATTTTTCTATATGTTGTTATAAATTTGTCATTTTTAATTTTTATCTTTTTAGATTATTATTTGAGAAATTTATGTATATACCTTCATTGTAATTGTTCACTAGTTTCTCAACATTTGGTATTAGAGCTTATCATTTTGATTAGAGATGGATGCCATTCTAGAAGTGTTGTGAGGTATTTTTTATATTATTTAGATAGTTTACAAAGTAAATCACTTACAATATGGGGAGCTAAAGATCCATAACTACAAGTTTCAGATCAATCAACCAAAATGAGAGATCATAAGTTCATATGTATAACTATATGTAAAAAAAAATACATATTAACAAATTACTCCTAGCAACCTTTTACATTGTTGTTGGCTTCACATTTATCACAGTCATCAGTCCCATGGGAGGTTATATCATATCAGTATCAACATCTTTGACCATCTATTAGAATATATCCCTTCGACCCCTACTAGGCTTGTCTTTCTCAATTGACTTTTAAATCTTATATTTTTCCATGAATTCTTTGAGTATCTATAGCTCCTCATTCAAAACTTTCCTCGCTTATGGAAAGAAGTGTGCAAATTTGATCTTTTTTTGTAAATAATAGTTAGACCTTCTTTCAGTAGGATCATGAATCTATCTTTGGGTATTTCCAATACTTATGAGAATTGTAACACAATGGTGAGAAATGTAAGTTCACTATGAAACTCAGTAAGATACCTTCTCTTTCTTTAGAAGACCTCTTTATTTCTCTTTTTCGACAAAAAATCATAAAGTTTCATTTCTTAGAACAAGCCAAAAAACATTGAGATTAGTATTAAAAGAATCAACATATCCAACAAGGATCTAAAACCAAGAAAATATTTATTTATAATTCCGCCCATTAAGATTACCAAGGAATAAAGTGTTGGAAACAAGCCACATTGAGGGGTTGAATCTGTTGTGGAAAAATTAACTTTATTAACCTTTAAATTTTGAGCATTAGAAACATTCAATCATAACACATAAATAAGAAAAAAAACACAACACCATAACACCAAGATTTTTATGTGGAAACCCTATTAGGGGAAAAACCACGGTGGATGGCCAATCCACAGTTATGATTTTGAGTATACTCAAAATGAAGATTACAAAAGGGGAATGCACTTGCATTCAAATGAACTACCTAGAGCTCACTACTCAAAGAAAAGAGGGCTTGCTGCCCAAGAGTTCAAATTAAAACCATTTGAAGATTTGAACTGAAATGATAGCATCTAAAATGCCTAATTACAGTTTCGGATTAAGTACAATAATAGATTTGTTGCCTTACAGACTGATTCTATAACTGGGTTCTGCTCTTCTCAAACACACCACACAGATCTTCTATGTGCAAGTGAAACTATGCTTGATCGCACCTCTGCTCTACTCTAACTCACAATTTGAACACTAACACACTATGTACTCCCAAAATGATACAGACGATCATGTATATATATCCGCAACATAGGATTTATTTACACTTTGTTGGCTTCAATAGAATTACAACTATTGGCTCACATACTAAGAAATATACAATGCGTACTGTTAATGGTCGGCCACAACTTGGCTAAGACCCAAAAAAAAGATATACAAACATAGAGATATTCAATTAATTAGTTCTCATACATCCCCGACTTAATATATTTATGAAGTCGACCTTAATAAAAGAAAAACTGAGAATACACCAACTAAATCTGCTAACTCTCATGCGAATTGGTACGAGCCACTGTGCTTCAATCACAATAGATATAATACATCAATAATCATTTCCTAAGATGTGCAACACAAAATGGTAACCTGAAATCTATGCACAGATCGATAAATGTTGAGTTACCGAATACCCTTTTCTGCCTTGTCGATTTTCAATCTATCTGCCAGTAGGCTTGAATGAGGATATGTGTACCTTATCAACACATAGGGTTTCCATCAATGACAACACCAAATGATAGTTGCAGAATTATTTTTCCAACAATCTCCCCCTTTGGCATTGATGGCAACACTTAGTGAAAAATGACTAAGTGTTGGATCAGTACCAAGATAAACTTCACTTAAATCTAAAATTTCAAAAAATGATACTCCCCCCCTGAGTAGATTATAAATTTTTCACACCACTTCTCCCCCTTTGACATCAATGGAAAAGGTAGGGGTCACATAAAAATAAGTAATCAAAATTTTGTATGTACAAAGGTGCTTCTTTACCTTACAAAAGTTGAAAGATGTCTGCAAAATCCTTCTTTAATTGTGCCAGGTTTGAATCCCAAACTCGTTTAAGGCTTTCCATTATTTTTATGTGTCCACAAATCAGATAGGACAACATTTTTGTAGATTCCAGGCTAGTTGGATCATTGACTACCATAGCTTCTTCTCCTTCTTTTAGAGCACTACCCATTACATCAATTTTGGGGCTAATAATGCTTTTGAGTTCACAAGTTTTGTAGGCAATTTTATCATTTTCATGCTTCAACCCTTTTATCTTGTTTAGCAATGACATAACTTTTCCTTTAATCTTCCCAACACCACCAGATAGGGGATCAAATGCCTCAGAGATAGTTGCTAACTAATTCTCCAGGTCTTTCACTTTCTTTTCATTTGCTTTTGTAAACTTTGAAAAAGACAAATAGGATTTGTAAATCTTGCCTCCTTTAGATAGAGCATCCTATATGTGCTTGACACAAGTGGCCAAAGTGACTTTGTCTCTGGCAATCAGTATTTTCAGTCCATTAAACCTTTTTGCATCAAATTCCTGCTGTACTTTTGCTAACACAAACTTTTCAATAGACTCAAAATGAGTACTCACCGAGCTAATAAGCCTCTTCAGTTCACTAGATGAAGATTCAGTCTAATCTTTCACAAAGGAGGGTATGATCTTCTCCAATACTTCGGACACAAGTGCCAACAATTCACTATCTTCAATATTAGATTTTAGCAACTCTTCTTGAGCTTTTACTTGAGCAAACGAGGCCACCTTCATTCTCTAGATTGGGCTCAAATTTGATAGGTCAATGGAAACTTTAATTAGTTTTGGCTCAATCTCTTCCTTATGTTCCACCAGGAATTTCTTAATTGTCTCAGTAGTGTCTCTTCACTTCATTTTTACATCACTTTTCTTTTCCTCAACTAATGTTTCCACAGTTGAATCTTTTGATTTCTCTTCAGTGTTCTCTGCCAGTTCACCTTGTACATTCATAGTTGCATCAACTTCCATGGGCATTTCTATGTTGTTATTTGGAGGTGGAATCTCAAAGTTTAAATTGCCACCAAATTTTTCTTCTTCTGCATCTTTGACTGGATTAGATGAGACATCATCTGTAGACACAACTTTAATTTTTTGATTCAGTAGTAGCTCTTTCAGAATTTGTTTTGTTTCTTGTACAACTTCATCTGTCAAGCCAATCATTAGTTTATTGACCCTTGACTTTCTTCTGAACTTCCTTTTTGCTTTGTTCAGGAATGCTTGCATGTCTTCCACAGAAATTTCCGAACATAGTTCTACAAGAACTCTTTCTCTCATTCATTCTTCTTCAGTTAAGGCACTTAATCTCCTTGATTCCAGAATATCATACAAACCTTTTGGGAGGCTAGACATGATTTCAACCAAAAATTTGTTGAAGATATTCATGTACTTTATTGTAGCTTCTTCTAGAATTCTTCTACAAGATTTAGAGAAAGATTCATACCATTGAGAAAGCGGTTTAAGATTTCCATCTGAAATTATTGCATTTTCAATTTGATCAAAAAACATACCAGGTGTGCCAACCTTGGTCTTCTTCTTTTCCTGAGCATCTACACCGAAGGGTTTTGGCACAAAAGTTGCTTTAGTACCTTGTTGTTTGATTTCCTTGACATCTTCATCAGATTTTGTTTCCTCATCATCAAAGACAATGATGTAGACTCTTTTTCTTTTGATTTTCTTTCCTTGGGCTTCCTTTTCGGAACTTTTCTTTCACTTTTCATAGGAACAGATTTCGCTACAGGAGTTGCGTGAGATGTCAAGCTTCTGGTTGTTCTAGTTCGGGCAGATGGTGTTTTTGGACCAACTAATTCTGCTTTTGTTTCCTCTTTAGTAGCATGCCCTTCTGCTACATCTCTTGCCCTTTTCTCCCTGACTTCATTTAGTTTCTTCATGGATACACCCAAAAATTCTGCAATAACTTCAACTTCTTTTCTTATCCTTTGGGTTGATGTCGGTTTCTTGAGCTCATTATGAATTTGAGTGTGCTTTTTCTGCATAAGTTCCAAATATCTTTTCAGTCAGATCCAAAGGTTTTCTCAATAGATTTTGGGCATACATTTCCAAAATATTTTCCTCGACCTCATAGCCCATAGGCATGATCCAAACAATTCTTGGATTTGCTGCTTCCATTAGGCACTGATCAACATTCACCATAAAGCAGATTGAATCTTTGTATTTCTCCACAATGGTGGTGGGAATTCTTTCCCTAGCTTGCATTCTAGCTTGAAAGCTTTTGAAATAACCCCAGATATCTTCATTTCTAGTTTTCATATCTATAAGGTTGTACAATAGATTCTTGATCTGTTCAGCTACCAGAATGTTCTTTTACCATTGAACTTTTCCAACACCCGGGACTTCCTACATGAAGTAGCAAAACAAGCATAAGAGCAGACTGCCATATTTGAATGAATTTTTCTTATCTCTCTTTATCTTCACAAGGTTTTCCATCAACTGAATCCTTAATAATTTGTAGAGATCATATTCTATATTTTCTTTTACCATTTGGTAGGCGGCATAGATTGTCGTACCAAATGCAAATTTTTTTTGACTAGAGTGGTAAATCTTATAACCAATTACCATGGATGCAAATCTAACATTTATATCATCAATATTGTCGATATTCATTGATATCCTATCATATATTGAGCCTGTGGCATTGGTGATAGTTTTATTTTTCACGAACTTCAAAACAGGTAGACCGCCAGAGCAATTCAGACCAGTTACTACACTTATGGCTTCCTTAGTAATTTTCAAGGGAATAGTAAGCCACGTAAATTCATCATGTACTCAACTTAAGACATAGCGGACCCATTCCAACTCCATGAACACGCAAAATTTAACCATCAAAATGAATTTCTTTGTTTCCAAGATTTGGTGTTCTAATTTTACACTAAAATTTTCGTCAACAATATGATGATTATACAAATTCACAAGTTGATTGCTTCCTAGATCCTCAATATTTGCATGAATGTAAACCCTAATATCCTTTGTATGCAAGACTCCATGCGGAACTGATGACAATTCCCCTAGTGGATCGGTCTCTAAAGACTTCTGGGGATGCAATTTAAATTCAGGATGAGGTTTTTCCTTAACTTCGACCACTAAAGAAGTATTCATCTTGCCCAAATCACAAAAACCAAGAAGTTCTTGATAAATTCCTTTTTCCACTGGATGCGAAATCGATCGTTGAATTACCTTCACACTTGATTTTCGTCATAATTCGCCTTAGGTTTCCTGGAGCTCTCCAACTTCTTTCTCTCAAGGTAGCAAAGTGATAAATGAAGAATAGAAGTGACCTTTTATCACTTGCATACTTAACTTTTTGTTGCAATAAATGCATTTTCCCTAATTCATCCGGTTGCACTTTTACTATGTACATAAACCTAATAACTCTTTTATGGAATCGAGATACGATATACTACTTCCTCTGATGAGTTCAACAACATTTATTGGGTATATGTCCATCTCCAGTATGTACTTACATCGAGTGTCATTTACCGGTTAGGGGGTTTGATTATTTTCTTGACTGCTCCCCCCTGGGCCAAAGGCTTGAGAATAATTCTTGGGGGAATTACCAGAGGTAGGTTCTGGTGTAGGTGCATTTTCTTCAATGGAGGGACTCTTCTTCACCCATTTTTCTGCATTTGTTGCCTAACCTCATCTGTAGTGACTTTACCTTTTCCTTTCACATCCTTTTGCATATTTTTATTTTAATTTACCCGACCTTTTTTGTTCTGACATAATGTAGCAATGTGTCCAATTTTTTTGCAATTGTAACATAAACCATTCCTTTTACTAGACTATGTGTTCCATTGATTTCCTCTTGATCTACATTGATTATCAACATGTCCAGGTCTATTGCAGGTATAGCATTTGATGTTTCTGTGAAATTGATTCATCATAGTTTTGCATTCATTTGACTTATGACCAATATTATGACAATTGAAGCACTAACTTGAGAAATAAGGACCACTTTGATTCATTCTTCTTTTGCACTGAGAAGCCATGTGTCCAAACTTGTTGCAATTAAAATAGTATCCATTGAATTTTTGAGCATTGGGTTGTCTTATCGGATACCTCCTAGGATTTTTCATTTGATTTCTCTATCTGAATCTCCTCTGTCTAGAATCCTTTTGTCCGAAATTTGAGCTTTCTCCTTTCTCAAATCCAAGACCTCTTTTATCACCATGAGTCCTCTGATTATCAATTAGATCATTGAGCATGGTTGAGCTGGATTTGAAATTTTTCTTGTACTCATTTGCAGTAGCAAGTTCATTTATGAGATCATCTAGTTGTCTTTTAGGTGCTTCTTCACTATTTCTAGATACTTCCAATTCATCATCCAATCGGCTACATACTTAAGATTTTTCTTTCAAGGACTATGCTAGGCTTTCTTCATTCTTATTTTTGTCTTCAATCTCTTTGGTCATTCTCATCATGATGGATTCCATTTCAGCTTTCAGAATTGTATTCTCTTGAGTAAGCTTTTCACATTCCTCTATCTTTTCTTTCATGGCCTTACTGGATTGATCATATTTAGTGCTCTTGTTATCATTCCATTGAATTTGATCACAGAGTTCCTTTCTCTTCTCTCTTGACTTATTGATTTTATCTTTCAGAGACTCAATGAATTTTTATGCATCCTTGAGATTCGCTTGTAGTTTTTGGACATCAACTTTTGATTGATCAAGGTCATCTAGGACCGCCATAAGCTGTTGTTCAAGATTTCTTGAATCCATTTGAAATTTCTTCCAAGATCTCCCAAGTTGTTAGACTTCTTCTTTTGAGCAACTAGCTCTAATACCAATTGTTGGAAACAAGCCACACTAAGAGGGGGGGTGAATCAGTGTTGTGAAAAAATCAACTTTATTAGCCTTTAACTTCCAAGCATTAGAAACATTTAATCATAACGCATAAACAAGAAAACAAAAACAACACCATAACACCAATCTTTTTACGTGGAAACCCTATTAGGGGAAAAACCACGGTGGATGGCCAATCCACAATTATGATTCTGAGTATACTCAAAATGAAGATTACAAAAGGTGAATGCACTTGCATTCAGGTGCACTTCCTAGAGCTCACTTCTCAAAGAAAAGAGGGCTTGCTTCCCAAGAGTTCAAATTAAAACCATCTAAAGATTTGAACTGAAATGATAGCATCTAAAATTCCTGATTATAGTTTTGGATCAAGTACAATAATAGATCTGTTGCCTTACAGACTGATTTTGTAACTCCGTTCTACTATTCTAACACACACCACATAGACCTTCTATGCACAAGTGAAACTGTGCTTGATCGCACCTTTGCTCTACTCTAACTCGCAATTAGAACACTAACACAATGTGTACTCCCAAAATGATACGGATGATCATGTATATATATCCACAATATAGGATTTATTTACACTTTGTCGGCTTCAATAAAATTACAACTATCAGCTCACATACTGAGAAATATGCAATGCATACCCTTAATGGTCGGCCACAACTTGGCTAAGACCCAAAAAAAGATATACAAACATAGAGATATTCAATTAATTAGTTCTCATACATCCGCGACTTAATATATTTATGAAGTTAGCCTTAATACAAGAAAAATTGAGAATATGCCAACCAAATCTTCTAACTCTCATGTGAATTGGTACGAGCCACTGCACTTCAATCACATCAGAGATTATACATCAATAATCATTGCCCAAGATGCGCAACACAAAATGGTAACCTGGAATCTATGCATAGATCGATGAATGTTGAGTTATCGAATACCTTGTTTTTCCTTTTCGATTTTCAATCTATCTGCCAGTAGGCTTGAATGAGGATATGTGTACCTTATCAACACATAGGGTTTCCATCAATTATCACACTAGATGACATTTACAATGTTTTTTTTCCAACAACATAAAGACCATAAAGAAAGAGCATAAGAGCAATAAAAAATGTTGTTCAAAAGATTCAAATTGATTACACAAA
Organism: Sequoiadendron giganteum; assembly: GCA_007115665.2. Taxonomy (NCBI): domain Eukaryota; kingdom Viridiplantae; phylum Streptophyta; class Pinopsida; order Cupressales; family Cupressaceae; genus Sequoiadendron; species Sequoiadendron giganteum. The sequence goes on from CM021104.1 coordinate 313,851,029, forward strand.
CTACATATTAGTTTAGGAACTCCATAAGATTGTAAAATTGAGTGGATTTTTTAAAATTAATATCCATCTAAAGTAGGCTTTTTTAGGTTCCTCTGAGTTAGACCACATATGGGATAGACAACTAGACAAATTTTATTCTAGCCAATCAAGACCCTAGGCTTCATTTATCCAATTAGTGATCTCTCTCATGCCAGTTAACATGCCATATAACATGTTTACAAAGATATGAGAGAAAAAAAACCATCTTTCCGAATTATTTTCCTAAACAATTCATCCAAACCAATCTTTGTATCAATAGGCCGTTCAATCCTCAAAGCTTATTTCAACACAAAATATGTTCTTTTATGAGATAGTGCAATACGAAAGTCAGACCTCAACTGCTCCCATGGTTTAAGAAGAACTCTTTGTATAATATCTTGAAAAAAATTTATCCCAAGAGAAGCCCAAGCCTTATCAAATCATCCTTGTGACAAAGCCAATGGTTTACCATTAAGACATAGGTTCAACAATATAGATTTGTTATAGAAATATGACCCCTAGCTATTAGAAAAGGCACTAGCATTACAAAATAGGTGTTTGACCTTCCCCGCAATCCTTCCATATACTATTAAAAATTACAAAGATAAAAAATTCAACCTCAAATCAGCCCAGAAAAATATATTGAAGACTCAAATCATCACATTTCTTACCTTTTTTTTGGGTTTAGAAAGGGCTAAATTGTTTATGATCGAGACTTTCTAAGGCTTATCTCCCTCACAAGCCTTTATAATCCATTTTTCTACAAGAGAAAGGCCTTGGAGTTTGATATCTTTTAAACCCAATACCCCAATTGTTCTAGTAAACAACAATATGACCACTTGTTTGCATGCTTTTTCCCCCCTTTCCCATTTGACCATAAAAATATTCTCAAGATATTTTGAATTTTTTCAAAATGGAAGTTTGAAAAAATCTAGCAGAGGAAAATTAAACAAAGTGTGAGGCAATTACTTTTTACACAACCTTGATTCTACTATCAAGGGATAATAGGTGAGTTTTCTATTTTCATGTTTCTTTTCAATTTTATGGTAAATTCATTCCCACATATATTTTAAGGATGGAGAGACAACAAACGTAATTCCCAAATATATAATAATTTTATTGAGACCAACCCAATGCCATCCTTTATTCATAAACCAATCTGGAGGTACCTAATTCCAACTGAGCATCATTGACTTATTGATGGAAATTTTTGGCCCGAATGCTACACATAAAATTTTCAATCTATTCACAATATTATAAAAAATATTGTATACATCTAAAAAACAAGGCAATGTTGCCTGCAAATTGGGAATTCAGCAACTAGGATTCATTGGGGAGATAAAGGAAGTTATTAATACAAATTGGAGAGAATCAACAATAATCACAAACAAGGTAGGTGCAATAGGACACCCCTACCTGATGGAACTTTGGAGTATAATGGGTTCAGTGAGTTCCCTACTAACATCAATCTAAGTAGATGCATCATTAAATAAAATTTTAATCCATTTAAAAACTTTGGGGGAATCCAAATGGCTCTAAAATATTAATCGTAAATTCCCACTCAATCCTATCATAAACTTTTTCAAATTCTAAAAGAATCATGGGAATATTTTGGTTACTATGATTGGCCTAGTGTAACACATCCCAATTGGTATTCAAATTATCCAATATATATCTACCCTTGATAAATCTAGTTCGAGTAATAGATATTAAGTTCTTCAATAGACAAACTAATCAATTAGCTCTGGTTTTTGCCAAGATCTTATAAGAAACATTTAGCATAGTAATCAGTCTCTATTTTTTATTATCAAAGATTCATCTCCATCCTTTGGGATTAGTTTGATTACCCCTTTATTTATGTTCTCTCCTAGTGAATTAGTTCATAAGGCTTCATTGTATAATTCAATTAACTTATACCCAATCCATTTCAATATTAGCTTTATAGAATTCTACCGAAAGACGATCAATTTTAGGGAATTTACCATTACCCAAAGAGTGAATAGTTCTATCAATTTCTTCTATCGATATATCCCTATACAATGTTTGAGCCTCTTGTTGTCTAATCATTTTTGGAATGATTTTTTACAATAATTTTTGGCATCTTTAGCTCCAAAACCTTCATCAAATGAAAAATATTGATAAAGAAGAATGGAAAGCCTCTTTCATAGATTTACTATCATTAGAGGAGGAACCAATGACTACAATTGGACCTATTTTATCTCTCTTTTTCTTGTATCTAATTGTATTAAAAAATCATTTGGAGCATCTATCCCCTTCCCGCAACCAATTCATCTTGTTCCTAAGCCTTTCCCCCTGAAACCTATAGTTCTAGGCTTTCCTTATTAAGTATTTTATTTTGACTAGTTTGAGTTTAGCTACTAGATCATTGGTATTACATTGAATTTTATTCTCCAAGTTAATACATTTTTGCTGGAGAAATAATTATAGTTTCCTTCTATCTAGAGCTTTATTTTTTCCCACTATATTATAGAATCTCCTCTATACATCCCCATAGGCATTCCATATTTTTATAGATGACAAATATCTATTCAAGTTCTTACTTAGAAAGGTTGTAGTGTTCAATGCCGTCAAACTATCCTTATCATGAAGGAGAGATCCATTCAGTTTGAAATATGAAGCCCTAGGTTTAGTAGCATTTGAGACAGATTCAAAAACTCTCATGGAAGCATCAATGGGAGAGTGTCTAACAAAGTGTAGGGGTATAGTGAAACCCACTATCCCTTGGAATCCTGATTGAAGGTGAAAAATTATTGTTCCCATTAAATCTATCAAGTCTACAATATACTCTCTTGTTTTGAGACAGATTGTTACACCAAGTATACCATATATAGTAGCAAGAGGATTTCTTCTCTCAAGGGTCTAATAAAGCTATGTATCTCTTCATTCTCGACCAAAACAATAGTGCATTTTCTTTCCCAAGATCATATTTTACCCTAAGCTTATCTTCCTTATATTTAATCATATTAAAATCATTGGTTATAATCCATGGGATTTTTGGTAGATTGTACACCATCTAGGCCCAAAGTTCACATCTTTCCATATAGTCATCAGAATCATAAATATATCAGCTTTCATATACCTCATAATCAACCTCCATTCTTACTCATACCAACCTATTATGTGGAGATCATCCCCATTGCATAAATGAATTAGCCCATTTGGGGTTCAAAAAAATAGCACTCCCACATTTTCATTTTTCATGCCTAATAATGAAAAACTTGAAGATTTCCATACAAAATTTGACACAAATTACATATGAAAACCCACCACTTTAATTTCTTGTAGGAAGAAAATATCCAGGTAAGGTCTATGTTTGCAAAAGGAGTGGACAACATATTTTCTATCTGAAGATTCCAATCCCCTCATATTCCAACTACATATTTTTAGCTTTATTTATTGTTGCGGGAGGTTCTTCTGATTCTTATAAAGTCTATCAAAGCACTTGAGGATCTTCTCATATTTTCCTTTTTTTGCACTCTTTTTTTCACTGCTAAAGTTTGGGTTTTTTAACCTTTCATGTTGCTTTATTTTTTAATCCTATTTATTGTTAGCTTTTTTAACCATTTGTGTAAGTATCAAAAAATCAAAATTAGAACCAAAGTATAGGGGATTGTAGCATGTTAATGCAAGATGCTTCCCTAATTCTCCCCAACCAAATTGGGGTTAGAATTTTTGGCTATGAAAAATTTTATTAGCATTTGGTCCCCCAAGGATAAGGAATTATTTCAACAGATATCCTTTTTCCTTTGTTAATTTTTTTAGGGTCTATTATTGCATATTTTTTGGACCAACATGTGCATATTTTCCCTTTGTTTTTTATTCAATCTTGTCACCCATGGGAGAATATTGGTCCTTGTCCTTGATGACCACTATGTGCCCATTAAATATGGGTCAACCAAGTTAACTTTAATCCTTTCCTCCACCGTTTCATTTTGGGATTCTATGTTAGGGTTATCCTTTATAATGCTATCAATGACCATTTGGTTTTCCTCTCGGTGGTTAGTAAAAAAAAATATTATTAAAGTGAGGGATGTTTTTATTGTTTTTATCATCAAAGTTAGGATGAGAAATTCCCTCAAGCCTTGTCTTGGTTCTAGGTAAATCCTTCCTAATATGTCCATTTTTTTGAAAAAGAAACACGCATTTAAGGAGCCAAGTAACTCAATTTCACATGTTATAGTTCCATTTTCTAATTGGAATGAGATAAAATTTGAAATTTATGCTACTAAAAATAGAAATTAAGCATCTAACATTCAATTGAGGAAGAGTTACCATAGATTCCTTGATTTGCAAAACATTACCCAAGGGTTTAAAGATAGATATGGAATGAATTTCTAGAATTGAGTGGGAGCATTTTTTATTTCCAACCATCTTGGAGATGAATTAGATACTGCTATCTTTGAAATTATCTTTCAGTTCCCATGGAACATCCCTAAACATAGAGCTTCTCAGGTTCCATAATTCTTTTTTAATCACTCTTTCTTGTATTCTGTGGTTTTTGAAAAATACCACAAATAGACCTTTTTGGAGCATCCTATAGAATGAAACATAAATACCCATATTTTTACCTTGGAAATTTGTAATCCAATCATCAAAAAATTTCCTCACAAGAAACAAATTAGAATCCAAACAAACAAAGAAATTATCAATATTTTTATCCTATTTTCCTTAGATTTAAGAGCTTGAACCATGTTTGCATTCAAAGAAACAAAAATGACCCATAGGGGGAATAAATCTTACCATTAGGTGTTTGATTTAGTAGGTTTTAAAAATTAATGTGTGGTTGAAACCATGAATAGAACATGTTAATTAAAATTTGATAAATTCAATGGCTTTGGATACAAACTATGGAATTTGAAAATGGAGGATCTCTTAGGAGAAAGGGATCAATGGAGAGTTGGTACAAAGGAAGGAAATACTTAGGTATATATAATAAATATTTATCAAATTTTGACAAGAAGGCATGGGAAACCATTTATTTGTGTCCATTAAATTTCATTCTATTGAATGTATCATAGGAGGCCACCAGATTCAAGTTGTGGAAGAGAATATGTGATATTTAATAATTAAAAAATCTTGTAAATAAAATGTACCTTAGAAGGAAAATTTATTCATAAAAAATGGAGGGATAATTGATTGTAAAGAATATTAATATTTTTAAATTAGTTTTCAATTAGCTAGGTTTCATTTATGTTAATTCATATTAAGAGGATAAGTGTTTTTCACAACTTTCTTCTTTGGATAAATTTTGGGAAAATCTAATCATTAATCTAAGTGATTCTATTTTAGATGAAAAAATGGATACTGTTATTGATAATTTTATTAGTGAGAAGATGGTGAGAAAATTCATGGATGAGGGCTCAAAGGGTGCATTTAATGTTATGGGAAATCTCAATTAATGATATCTGTAATGCCCCACCAAGTAACCTTAAAAGAAGTTGCAATTAACATCATAAGCGAACCAATTTTTTTTTTATAAAGTGCATTTAACATACACATTCACTTACTAGTTAACAACAACCTCTAAGGCTACAAGGTTAGGATTACTTAAACCCACACATACATATTACATATAACCATAGCATTATAACTATATGAAATAAACATCATACATCATAAGAATACCACATAACATAATAAGATAATCAACCAAGATACAATCTCATAAATATTATCTTAATCCAATAGTTACATCACTCATTCCCAGAATGAGGCAATAGTACAAATATATCACAATTACATAACTCCACCTCATAAACATAAGAGGGATAAAATAACTTATATAAGTTAAAATATTACAATGCAAGAAATTACAACAAGAACTGCGAGTTGTCCATCTAGATGTCTCACCACCAAGTACTAAAGATAGATGGGGACCCAATGGTTTTGGTGCATGTTCCACCCAACCAATGTGGTACCCGAAGGCCCACCCCCCATGCTAGGAGATAGTAACAAAGTAACATGGACAAAGATTCTACTACCTCTAACCAAAGGCAGAATCATACTGACTCAAACTGACATAACCAAATAAATGTCATCAATAAGTACAAATCCAGTTCAACTCAAATACAAAACAAGTACAAATCAAACATCACTGACATAGGTCACATTGCTTCCAGACATAAAATAGATCAAGTATGTTCACAGAACCATACATATAAAATAATTAACAACAGTTGTCCTAGATAGAGTGTCATCGCAAGGTTTGTCATCAGATCTCCTCTGGGAATTCTTCATAGGCTCTGGCACAAGTAATCCTGGTGGCCTCAACCGAATCTTGGCACTCATACTCACTCAAGCGGAATCAACTACCCCTCGTAAGGACAAGATAGTTGATCTTGCCATTCCAGGCCTTCTCACTCATCCCAAGTCTAAACTAGCCCTTGTGTCTATGAGTGAGGATTAAATTATCTTGATTAATGTGAATGCATCCTAATCATCTAAGTACCTTAATTTAATTATCACTTGATTAACTCACTTTTAAAGGTTACCCGGTTTACCACTTTGGGCTCCGGCCCCTATCAAAAGCCACTCTTCTAATGGACAACACACTCACAACAAATCTCTAAGGGAAACACAAGTGCATACAAACTAGGCATCATAACCACTCCAACATAAGGAGGCTACAAATAATAGAAACTCACTCCAAACATCTTGGAGGCAACAACACATAATCCACTCCTTTCACAGGAGGAAACAAATAAAAGAACTCACTCCAAACATCTTGGAGGCAACAACACATAGTCCACTCTTTTCACAGGAGGCAACAAGATGAAACCACATAACAAGGTCACTCCATACAAGGAGACACGGATCCCATAATCCGCTCCTAAACCAAGGAGGTGCAAACATCCCCGTTCATGAAAACCGGGTAAAACTAAAAAGATGCCATGCACTACCCAAGGGAAAACAATTGGATGGCATAAAGATTCAACAACCCTTATCATCTAAGTTCTTCTGGAAGACTTATAATTTAGGACTAACACTAAATCCCAAAACCAACAATGCAACTTGATGACATAACAACAAAAGCATTCAAGTCATTAATCAAATATAATATTTGGATTTCCTAAATCCATATTCATTCAATAGGTAGTGTTGACAAAGTCAAAAACACAATAACTAGATCATCTAAAATAATCATAACCCCTATTTCCCTTTTCATTATTGGAAATCTAAAACAATTAAACTTACTTCCCTTTACTTGAATACAAAGAATTAAATCCTTTAAGATAAGCATGAGGAAGATACTACTTTTGGATATACTAAATCCATATCTCTTTCATAATCCAATCACAATGATTAAATTAATCTAAATAGAAATTAATAAATAAAATAATTGATTGCCTCATCAATAAAACAACTTCTTAATTTACTTTTAAATCGACATAAATCCATGCAAGTAACTCTTTCCATTTCCTAACCAACTCTTACATCTCATTCAATTTTCTATTTAAAACATTCAATCATTCTAATATGATAGTGAGAAAGGTATTTTTATCACGATTAATAAAAATATGATTAAATTTTTTCTAATTATTCTAGAATAATTTTTATTATTGAGAACTATGTATTTGGGAAAAAAATAGAGTTTTTTTCTCTATGGGGAGTACTAGAGAAAAAAGTGAAGTTATCCATTCAAATGTGTTTTCTCTAATAGATGTTGTTTCTATTAGTAAATAATGAAATTATATTTCATTTATATATGATTGTTCAATATTCATTGTGGTATATTTTCTTAGATCAAAATCTATTTTTTGTATTTTAAAGTTAAAGGATTTTAAGGCACTTGGTGAGAAATAGCAGGATAAGAAAACAAAGGTGCTAATATTTGATAATGGAGGTGAATATTTTTGTAATGAGTTTAATGAATTTTATATACACAAAGTTAATGTTTGGTAGAAAATACTCCTTATATTCCAAAATAGAACATAGTTTTATAGAGAATAAAATGAACTTAGATAGAAAGAGCTAGAAGTATGATATGTGCTACATAGTTGGATTGGTGCTTTTGGATAAGGATGTGAATACTACCCATGAATTGATTAATATATTTCCTTCTTTTTATATATTTGATAAAAATCCTTATGAGGTTTGGAAAAGCAAGAAACCCTTTATTTCAAATTTAAGGTTATTTTGTTGTAATCTTTTTTTATGTCCATAGAGAAAAATGATCTAAGTTGGATCTCAAAACTAAAAAATGTATACTTGATGGATATGGTGGGCATGTTAAGGGTTACAAGATTTTGAATCATCTAAAATTAAAATTTGTTTACTCTAAGGATCCAATTTCTAGGGACATTAGAATATTTTACAAATCTAAGAAAATCAAAAGAAAATGAAAGAAAAAAATGCATATGGAGACTAATATTTTGAAACAATAGGGTGCACATGTTGAAGAATAGAATTATGGATTTGAGGATGGCTAAGAAGAAAATTATTGAGATTAGTGTTCTAGGTAGGTTGAGAATGTAGAATAATAGGTATAATATCATGTTACACACTTGAGAAGATCCATGAAGCAATGAAACCTAATTGAAAAGTGCAACCCATAAGATTTATATTATGCATTTACTTTATTATGTATTGATGAAAAACATAGAAATATTAGACTCTCTCTTTGAAGGAATGTGAGTCTTGGAATGAGGAAATAGAAGAGGCTATGATGGTATTTAAGAAATGTGATACTTGTGATCTAGAGAGTTGTCCCTAAGAGAAGGAATCCCATATGTTAAAATTGGATGTTTAAAAAAGAAGTTCAAATTAGATGGTGAATTGAAGAGGTACAAGGCCAAAATAGTTACAAAGTGCTACTCTTGGAGAGAGGGAGTTTACTTTGGTGTTTTTTTCTGCTATTATAAAATCCTTTCATTAGATTATTTATTTATATTAATGTTTATTGTATTTTGAAGTAGAGAAAATGGTTATTAAAACTAATTTATTGCATTACGTTCTTGAAGAGTAAATTACATGTTAAAACCTATTGGATTTGTGGTAGAAGGGAAATGGATTTTTATTATTAGGTCGAAATAGTCATTGTAGGTATATTTTTTTGATATTTTTACATTGAAGTTGGGTTTTTTTATAAGAAAGAAGATCATTGTGTATATATTAAATTTATTGATGTTTAGATTTTAATTATTTTATTGTACGTTGATAACTTGTTGTTTATTAGAAACATTAAGGTGGTGATTAAGGACCTTAACAATCAAATTTTTGGCGAGTTTTCCATAAAGTATTTAGGGGAAAATAAATGTATCCTAGAAATAGACATCAATAGGGATTGATTACATAGAAAGTGTTGGATTAGTTAGAGTTGTTGAAACTGTTTTTTAGTAGTTTTATATGCACGATTACAAACATGTGTGTATCCATTTACATGTAGGAACTAATATTTCATTAGATTAATGTCTTAATTTAGATGATGATTTAGAGGATATGTATAATTTGTCTTATTATGGTGTTGCGTAACTAAGTGTATGTAATGGTATGCATAAGATAGATATTGCTCGAGTAGTGGGAGTTCTTAGCAAGTTCATGTCTAACCTTAGTAAAGAGAATTGAACTTAAGTTAAGAGATTATTTAGATATTTACAAGTAACTTCTAATAATTTCTTATGTTATCATAATTTTAATGATATAAGTAATTTATAGGACATATAGGCCTTTTTTAATTTACATTAGGGAATTAAATTTGATAGTTAAAGGTCCACTAGTGGCTATGTGTTTTCTCTATTTGGATGTTTTGTTAATTCAATGAGTACGATAAAACCTACTATTATATTTTCCATTGCCAAAGTAGAGTATATGGATTATACACATACCTATGAAGAAGAATATGGTAATCAATAAAATGTTCAAGAGCTAGTTTTAATTATAGGGTGGTTAAGATTATATGTTATAGTCAAAGTGTAATTTATTTGGCTATAAATCCCATATGGCCAACTTGTCTTGTTTTTCGCGCGCTTACTCCAAGGCTAAGGAACCCTGCATGGTCACCAATTCTTGTTTCACTGGCCGCAATCTTCTCAAGATCCACTTTTACTCTATTGTCAAGTCACCCTGTGGTGATTTTCCTTTCCCCGCGTGTGACCTACACCTTGACGTCATTACCCATCGCTTCATTTCTCGCCTTAATGACCTTGTGATGAATATTCGTTGCCCTGCTGGCTTTTACATTTTGTGTCTTTTGCAAACTCTTTGGTTTTCTATGTAGGGTATACATGCAGGATCATGATGGGCCAAAAAGTGGTGATATCTAAGTGATATGATGGCCCATGTGGCTGACAACTTTTTTTTTACCCAAAATTGATGAAACTAAAAGGGTTTTTAAAGGAGATTCTCAGCTTTCCACCAATATAAATTATTCTTTACTTTGAATTTAATAAATAATTATTATTCATTTTCTATTTGAATTACGACTAAAGTCCTAATTGATAGGCTAATTGAAAAACATCTATAACTTTCAAATGGTATTACATTTTTTTAATCCAAAAAATGTGTCACATTCTATGCTTTGCATACTGTAGGATTAAAAAAAAAAAAAAATTGAATTTCATGAAGTTTTGACCAAGTTAAGGTGGTTAGACAGACGATTTTTTATATTTTTTAAAATTCGTAATAAAAAAATCATAATTAATTATTTACTTGGAAATAAATTACAAAAAAATATGCATCACATCGGGACATGAGTCCCCTACTTATATCTAAAATTTTATAAAAAAATATTATCATTTTATTGTGGTAAGGGTGGTCAGACAGACACCTACTTCTTATTTTTTCTTTGAAATTCAAGTACTACTGCATTGAAATTTCAAATTTTCACCAAATAGATTTTTATATTTTTTAAATAAACCTAGTAGTTTGGAAATTATATTCAATTTTCTACAAATTCTATTCTTACATATTTTTGAAATAGTATAGATAACTTATTCAATTTTTTACGTCAAGTTGCCTAACTCTGATTTTCTGAATTTTATTGCCACTTAAGGGCCTGTTTTTTCCATGATGATCCTACACATACCCTGTAGGTGGATAGAATGGGTGGCGACCGCGTTCGGATTGAGTTAGACAATTGTGATGAATTCCAGAAGAATCTGTTAGTCTAGCACATTTGTGTTGAAGGTTGCATTGCTCCTCTAATGGAGATTTTGGTTGGCCATGACCCTAATTTTTCTAGCCAGTTTGCTAATTCGTGGAAGGATCGAAGGGTCACGATAGGCGGTATTTATTTTGGATTTAGTGAAGAATTCATCGCGCAAGACACTTGAATGTTGTGTAATGAGAAAAAATACCCTAAGCACACTAAGAATCAGGACAATGAAAGCTTGAAAGCTTCCTTCATGGGGAACAAGGAATCGGTGCGGAACTAGTTAGGTTTTGAGCGAGAAGCTCTTCTAAAGCCTTGGGACAAGGTGTGCTTAGCATTGATGAAATATGTCACCTTGGAAGGTAGGTTCAAAACCTATTTCTTCTATCATTTTCCCCTGTTAAATTATTTAAGACATAAGATGTTTCATAGCTTTCCCTTCTTTTTGCTTATGGACCTGGAAAATTTGGTCGAGAAATGTAAAGAGCTAGCCAACCTTAACCCCAATGACCTCCCACCTCTTTTGCTCCATCAAGGGCTTATCCTAAGACTTTACCACTTCCACCTAGCCCTTTGTCCTCCCAAAGCCATCTCGGTTGTGCGCATTGATGAAATCAAACCCCTAAATGTTGTGAACATTTCCCCAACTGATTCTAAAAGCCCTTCCCAGAAATCCAATCTAGGTACAGCGGGAAACCCCAAAGCCAAACCAGCTACCAAAAAACTAAAGGGAGGTTTGGGTAATGCACATGCTAGTGCAGCTTCCAGGCTCTATGATTTGAAGTCCACCTTGGAAAATTCTACCTACAGAGCCAACATTGCCAAAAAAGGAAAGGATGGTAAGAGAGGTATGTCGGAGCTGAGTGTCAGAGAGGAGAAGGGAAAAAACTTAATAAGAAAAGACTCAAAAGGAGATACTATTGTGGAAACCACAATAATGACTGGTGGGGAGAACACCAGAAGGAGATCTGGGAAGCTGGCAAAAAATAGTAAAAAGAGATAGGTAATTGAGGATTTAGAGGAGGAGCGGTCTGATAGTAAAGAGTATAAGGATGAGGAAATTGAGGAAGAGGAGGATGAGAATGTGGAGGCACCCCAATTTACCCTGGAAGACAAGCTACCAAAAGAAACCTCAGCCTCTCATTCTTCACATCCCCTAGTTGATGAGCCTGAAGAGATCCTGGGGACTATGGACGTTGGGGAGGAGCCCTGTGTCTTGGAGAAGAAAATGGACGTGCTCAACAATAGGCTTTGTGGTTTGACCCGCTTTACAATGAAGTTGGGCCACTTTGTCACTAGCACCCTGTCCATTGTTATCAAGGAGGAGTTGGAGGGTAATAATGGCTAGGAGAACAAAGACTGGGTTGGTGATGATGTTGTGGACCTCCTATTTAAAAATTGTGATAATGCCAGTTAGTTGCTGCCTGTGTCGGTGTTCTATTTTTTGGCTACCTTTTCATGGTTTCTGTGCTATCAAAGTGTTGTCTCTGTTACTTTTTGCTTCTATGTTAGCTTTTTAGACTTGTTCCTTTTTGGCCCTTGTGGCTCCTTGTGAAGTGTCCAACACCCTATAAATTTTGCTTAACTTTTCAAAAACATTATCATAAAAAGCACAAGACATGTAATATATTTTGTTCATAAGATGGTTGAGAGTAGTAAGTTCATGATTTAAAATGTTGACACTTTGGATAATGTGAAAAATTTACTTACAAATTGATGAGCACAAATAAGTTATCTTGGTGCAAGGAATCCATAGGCCTTACTTCCTATAGTTGATTCATTTTATGTTTTTTAATGTATTTGTAATGTAAATATCAAATGGGAGAATATTGAGATTAGGTGATGTGTACCTTTCAAATCCCTATATCTAATGTATTTAATTTGTAGATAGATAAGTAATGTAATTTATTATTAGTACATGAAATGGGTGAACTTGGATGCCCATGTATGGTTGGAATAATAGTATTATTTATTATTCTCCAATTATTTGGGACAACCATATCACTTATTATTGTCCAATTCATTGAAAAATGCATGGAAAGAGGAAAATGAAGATGAAAGATCACATTAAAATATGAAGATTCATGCCCTATAAATAGATCTTTTATGGAGTTCTTGGGAGTTACAAGTTAAACTATTCATCCATAATGGTGGGGTTATATAAGTGACATTTTATTCTTGTAAGATGTTCTTCAGGAACTAGGTTTAGGATTTTTGACTTGGATATGGGCACTTGGTTTGGGATCATGATTTTGATCCCTTATTTTATAAACCATCCATGATTTATTTTTCTATTTTCTCTATATATTGAAGGCATGGGTTAGAGGTTTTGTATGGTTCTTTGTAGGTATTATTATGCTACTAGAATGTTGTCAAACTAAAGGAGATACAATGGATTATATTATTGTAGATATTTGTGAAGGAGGGGATTTTCTACTCCCAAGTCCCAATATGAATAGGATCTAAAGGGAGAAAATTTCCCTTGGTCATCTCAATGATGTAGACCTAAGTGATGGAGGTTCAAGATGAAAGAGATTACAAAATGTACTTAATATAGAATTTTTGGAATGATCACAAATAAGGGAATTCAGGGATCGAAAGAGAAAATTGCAGAGATTTCTAGGACAAGAGGATAAGCTCTCAGCCAAAGTATGTTTGCATGGAAGTAGGATGACAACATGGTGCACTATCGTCTTAAGGATACGTTGATGTATCATATAGACAATGAACTAGATCCTTTGCATAAGACACAAATAATCTACTAATTGTTCAGAATTTAAAGTCTCCTTAAATTACTAACTTAACAAAAGTGAGAATGCAAGCAAAAGACAAAGAGAGAGAGATGTGAACTCACGAAAGGTCCTTCAATTCAAAGCCTCTTGTAAATCTCTATACGATCAACCTAGACACAAGATGAATGAGGAAAAATGTTGGGGTTGTTTTGGGGCTTGCCTTTAGTCAAACCCCCATTTTGGTGTTTCCACCTCCATGAACAACCAGATATATAGAGAGTATAGAAAAAACAAAGTAAATTAGACACAATGAGTGATAAAATCAAACCCCACGATGGAGGGGAAGTTGTATCATGAAATAGACAACTAAGTGGTAAAATCAAGCCCCGCTATAGAGGAGAACCCATATGATGAAATATAGACACAATAAGCATGCTACCAAATAGACAAGAAAACAAGAGAGAATTACCAACAGTGCATGGCTCCCTCTTAGCTTGATAAACATGACATTGAGTGCTTGCAAGAGAGATTTGATTGTTGGTGATACTTCAATTCAGTAGAGCTTTTCTATAGAACCGTGATGTAGAAGAGAGGAGCAAGTTGGAGTGAGAGAGAGTGAAAATGCATGAAAATGGGAGTGAAAATGAGATTTGTGAAGTTACATGGGTGGGAAGAGTCATTACACTTAAAATTTTTCCATGAAGACAAGTGTCATGGGTAAAGTTTCTTGAGATTCATCATTTGAACTCATAAACCCTGGGGATGTTAGTAGACCGTATAGGCATCCAACTCATAACTTTACAAGAAATGAAGTGGAAAGACTGTTGTTGATTCATCATTGCCCCTTATGACATTAGAATCACAAAATTCTAACTCATAAGCTTCTTGTCATAAATGCAGCTAGGCACCATATTTGCAGGGGAAAATGTGCAAACGTGAAATTGCCACGGGGTGTAATTTTATGACATTACATTTTGCACCCACTTTAGTGAGCTTATTTTTGAGAAAAATCAACTACACTAAAGTAGAAAAGAAAACATTAGTGTAAGCATGAAAATTTGAAGATTTTATGGATTTGTGTACTAAAAGGATATTGTAGAGGTCATAGAGGTTGAGCAGGCGGATACTGATGATGCCCCCAATGATTGAACCCAACTAGAAACCACAATATTAGACATGAATGATCATTTTGTAAAACCCAAATTTAGGTAAGCTCAAAAATTAGAATAACCTACCATGATGAGAAGAATGCTCAAGAAAAATTTGATGGTTCAGAAGAAAAATATGATGAAGAGGTGAGTATATTCCCCCTCTTGTTTTTGCCCCCAACTAGGTGGGGTGAAAATAGGAAAAATGGAAGGACCACGTCCATCAAGCAAATGGGCCAAAAATGACCTATATATAATCGAGAGGACCCATATAAGGGTTATTTTCACTATTCATCATGAGTAACTTATTGAATTTTGTGAGAGAAAAGTTAGCAAAATACCCCATAGATGTGATTATGTGGGCCCCAAGATTGAGCAACTATGCAAGGTCATAGCCAAGGGTGATGAGGTCAATGAGGTATGTCAATTTTGACCCTTCATTTCCATTTTTAAATATTTTTTTGATGTTTTTTAAATTCAAAGCAGCGCATGCATCCAGTTGGCATGAAAGCATCTAGCCTATGCACTATCATCCCGATAGTGCATTAATGACCTTTGTCCACATTGGAATTCGCCATGCTCTCTATTTTCTAGGACACATTCATGATGGATGACCTCAGACACTAGTGTGTCGTGCAAATGTTTGCGCGACATGCCTTTATCCTAGAGGTCACTTAGAGAAAAATTTGATGTAGAATTTAGAATTTTTTGATGTAGATGGATTTGACATAGATTTTTATTTTGGTTTGCAAGATTGGCTTGAGATGCAAGAGCACAGATGTGGGAACATGCTTACTACACTCTAAGATCAAGTAGCTCAAATGCATCCAGATGACTATGATCATCTTTGACAAGTGGACCTTGGTGGGCCTACACCCTACTTGAGATGTTATACCATCCTTCAATGTTGATGGAGCTCATGGAGCACTAGGACGCATTGAATTCGTCTTTCCACCTTCCATCAAGAGAGATAATGATCACACTCAAGGACATGTACCGCATCACTGGCCTACCCATCTATGAATTATGGGTGGTTCTTGATGATACATGCTTTCCTCGAGAGGTATTAGAGGGTCAACAGTGTTGTGTCAGGTAGATAGAGCTCGATGACACTACTAGCCACATATATATAAGCTGATTTGAGTAGGGATGAGTGAAAATCCCACTTCTAAGGAGGGTGCTGGTATTCGTAGTTTCCCTTTGAGTCACCATGGACCAACGAGGATCACACTTGCATAGGGGCCTTGTCCATATGATTTGTGAGATGGAGGAGTGGAAAACTATTTTTCTTGGGGCCACAATGTGCTCGCCCACTTGTACCATGAGCTAGGGTGATATGTGCATTATGAGTACTGCAATCTCACATCTTGTGCACTATTGTAGGTGTAATATTTTACACATATTACAACTACCCGGCCAATTGGGTATCCCCAGGGCATGACTCCTAGTACACCGATGGCCCATATGTACCCATTGGTATGTGACTAGAGATATGGAGACCTTTAGTTTTGATAATTATAGTTTGATACTTTGTGATTCCATGAGGTTAGATGGAAACCATATAGAGGCATGTGATGGACCACACACAAGAATAAATTGCAACACATGGATGACAATTGTCTCTTGGTGGGGTGCACCAACTATATTATAGTACCTTATTATTGACATAGGGTCTCTCGATAGTTCAAGATTTTCCAGACCATCCCCCAACTGCTCCTACATGTTTTCAAATAGCCAAGACCGCCACTAGACCAAGTGATCATCATTGTCTGACCATAGAAGATGTCATTTTTAGAAATGATAGGTTAGGCAACAATGATCAGTCCCCAATGCAACCCATCAATGACGTAGGGGTTGCCCATGACTTCAGGACCTAGTGGGCGACAATGGGTCTTACCTCCATTTTCTCGACAAATTCCCCCATGGGCGATGTTGGTGTATGGGGGAAGTTAGGAGTAGGAGGAGGAGAGGAATAAGGAAGAGGTGGCAATGGATAGTAGGGAGAGGTGGTAGGTGAAGCGATAGAGAGGCTGAGGCAGAAAGGAAGGCTTTCATCACCTCCAACTACCATCCCAGTCTTAGCAGTGTCACCTTCAATAGCCAGTATCCCCCAAGAAACTATAGCAATAATAGAATTGGGTGTCGATCCTAGCATCATACCCCCTAGATCCACACTAGTAGCTCGGGGATCCACGTATAAGAGTGATTCATGCTATTTCCTATAAGTAATTCATATTGCAATTTTATCTCATATATATATCATCTAGTACTAACAATGTCTACTACTCTATGGTTGCAATGAACACACAAGAGTGGATCACCTTCATTGAGCAGTGTATCTCTAAGGTGGCCTCATTTGTGCTAGGCCAAGGGAGCGTCCTTGATGCATATAGGTTGGCTTCAATGGGGCGACACCCATTTATTTGATCTTGCCATGCATTTGAGGACCACGTACAAGGAGGCATGAGTCAAGATCATGCAGAGGATCACTAATGTTGTCGCTATGACCAGGCAGTGGGATCAATAGGTGATCGAGCTTCGCACTTCCCTCATTGAGTGAGATTAGGTCAAGATGTGGTAAGAGGGCACATGATTCCTTGTAGAGCTACCTCGATGACCTTGGTGGGTAGGCGACAACCATGAGGCCAACTATAGATCCCCAGTTGTAGTAGCTTCAAGAGGAGTTGTGATAGTCGCAAGAGTGGGAGGCATGACTACAAAGCTACATGGGGAGATATGAGGACTGCAAGTGGTTTTATCAATGTCGCGGTCATATTGATTGTGTTCCATTGCATCCATCCAACATCACCTACCATTACCACCAAGACCAGAGGGCTCGAGGAGCCATGCACCTAGGGGCCAGAGGCCTATTTTGTATATATGCTAGATTTTGATACCAATGATATAATTTTGTATATTATTTTGATGTATACACATATATAGATATACATGCACCATATTTTCATATAGTGGTGTGATACTTGTACATGATACACATTTTGATATATATATGAGATTTTGGTCTAACACCATGGTGTTCTTTTATGTGTATGATTTTATTTTCATGTATGATTGTGTGATGGATGTTATACTTATGGATGTATTCTTAGATTATATTTTATCATGATCTAATAGACACACATAGATATATGTTAATTAAATATAATGATGATCTAATTTCCTAACTAAAATATTTTAGTCAAATGAAATACACAAATACATAGCATAATAAAACACATGTATAAATAATTCCCAATCAAAGAAATTAATCACATATGTACACATGTTTACATTGTAACACAAAATAATAAAATAGTTATGTTGATGATGTAATTTCATAGCATAATGGACTATAATCCATGGGGGATGAGCATTACACACATGACACATATACACTATGCATAGTATTGACAAAGATGCATTGCATTGACAGGCTCTTTTATAAGTGTTCCATCCATAGATGACAATCCATAATCACCAAAGCCATACATGGAGATGATAATGTAAGGGCCCAACCAATTAGGACTAAAATTTTCTTTTTGATCAAGAGATGCATTTACATTTCTTTGATTCTCATAGAGAACCAAATCACCTACCTTGAAAGTTCTAGAAATAGCACCTCGATTATAATATTTAGAAAATGACCATTGATAAGATTGAAGATGATCACGGTCCTACAATCGACGCTTGTCTAGAAACTCAAGCTAATGTAAATGATTAGCACAGTAAGTTTCATCATCAATTAACCCTTTAAGGTAAACTCACAAAGATTGAATTTCCAACTCTAAAGGCATGATAGCCTTGGCACCATACATGAGGTAATACGGCGTTGTGACAGTCATCGTATGAACTCTCATGTGCTAGGCCCACAAGGCATATGTTAATTGAGTATGTCAATCTTTAACATGTTTATTTACTACTTTTTGGAGAATCTTGTAGTGTAGATAAATATAATCCTTTACATTTTCCCATTATGTTTGCATCCCCTTAACTAATTGGACTTCATTAAGCCTCTAATTGACCAAAATATATATATTCCAAAACCTTATTATTCCTATTTTTTGAAAGGGGGGCCTATATTAAACAATTTTCATCATTAATTAAAACATTTTTTATTATGTGTGTCTTAAACTTAAGGTCCAAGACCCATTCGTCCAAGGGAGAATGGGTCCTCCTTAAGTGCCAAGACCCATTTTCTAAAATATTTTTTGTGATATTTTAATGATCCAAATTCAAGTTTCAAATGTCAGATTTTAGAATCTAATTTTTGGGAAATTAGATAATATCCACACAAGATGAGTCATCAAAACCACGTGAGCCCACAAATTTTAACGAAGAGGAAAAAACAAATTATATATCCACATATGATGAGTGTGATCATGAGAAACCACCAAATCTAAAAGAAATAGAAAAAATTATGGAAGAGGTTATAATATTTTGAAACAACTTTTCTATAATGGAAAAGGATATAGTGTCAAAGAAAAAGGTATTTGTTTCCTTATAGAGCCTACCCCGCAAGAACAAACAAGAGGTCTTGGTTATTTTCCTTCAAAAGAAATGAAATAATCAATGAAACCTTCACTTAATATCAATGTCATAACACAAAAAACTCCTAGGACAAATATTGCTTCATCTTCAAACACATGTCTTAGTGATGATTGGGGTGCATTATATTTTACACCCTCCTTTAAGGGAGAGTACAAAATCTCATAATCTAGAGTCTTGTGTATGTATGACACTTTATATTAAGCAAGCAATATCTTTGTCATGAAAGAAAGGAACATCTACTATTGACGAAGAGGGTACCTTGTCAAGGCTTCTCCAAGCTCACTTGATATCTCTCCCTCCAAGAAAATGAAAGTAATTTTATAACAAATGTTCATTTTGTGCATATCATCAAGTGCATGGTCATTCTACCAATGATGTAAGGCTTTGAGTAATAAAATTCAACATCTTAAGGATTGTGGTGCTCGTCCTTGTGTTGATTCACCTAATTCCTCTTATTAATAATGATTTTCATCCTATCATGTTGCTCATCACTATGTGGCACTGGTAGCTTTATGCATCTTTCTCATTTCCATTCATGGTGGTACAATCTTAAGTGCAACCATATTTTTTATGGTAGGAACATGATAGTCCTTGGTGGTTGTCTTTGTCTCTATGCTTGGGGGGAAAGGCTAAATAGTTTTGGGGGGTGTGCATTCTTTTCAAGGATCCCCATTTCTCTCTTTCTACTTAAAATACCAACATAGAAAGTATGTTGACCTTTTAAGTGGGGGCATATAGTCCCATGTTCATTGTTTGCATGTCCCCTTCTTAGTGATGATATAATACATCTCCTTGGAAGTGTGACCATTACATCAGCATTATTGGTATTATTTCATCTTGACATGATTTTCATTGACATTTTGAAATTTATTACTTCACTTTGTTCATATAGGATGAACTTGGTGTAGCATTGGCATAATATCTTCATCATTTTCCATGAGTGCCTAGCATAATGCAGCTTGCTAGCCTTATGAACAAATTTTATCCTATTCCATGAGTGTCTAGCATAATGTATCTTGCTAGCCTTGTGAAGCATGTTTTTATGATTTCACACCTTGTAGACCTAGTGTGTTTCTCTTTTTTTTTTGGAAAAACAATTTAGGCTTGATCTATACCTTTTGGAAAAACAGTCAAATCTTGATCCGTCCTTTTTCCTTTTTGCATTAATTTTGACATTGTATATTTGCGTATCTTGTCTTGCTGCTTCATATCATACATATGTGTGTATCCATTTTTTCTTTTGTTGGTTTTCCATGGGATCTTGATCCTAGGGGCTTGGCCACCTCCTTGATCTTTGTCATCCTATCTTTCTAACATTTGTACACTTGGACCCCTCTTGATGTATATTTGTATACTTTAGTGTGAGTCTGAGAATAATTTCATAATCTCACTAAAGTGGGGACTAAATGTAGTGTAGAAAAATCTACTTATTTACATTCTCACACTAATTTTGCATCCCCTTAATTAATTGTACTTAATTAAGCCTCTAATTGACCAAATTATGCATTCCAAAACTTTATTATTCCTATTTTTTGAAAGGTGAGCCTCTATTAAACAATTGCCATCATTAATTAAAACATCTTGGATTATGTGTGTCTTGGACTTAGGGTCTAGGACCCATTCACCCAAGGGCGAATGGGTCCTCTTTAAGTGCCAAGACCCATATTTTAATATGTTTTTGATATTTTAATTATCCAAATTCAAGTTTCAAATGTTGGATTTTAGAATCTATTTTTTGGGAAATTAGATAAAAACCTATAAATACATAGTTATTTTATCAATTCAAAACATCTAACATTAAGGAAAATTTCACAAGAGAAAATATTATTGTCAAGAGAATTAAAGAACAAATTTATCAGTCATCTACAATAACAATCAAGATCATATCATCATGTCAATGTTTGTGCATCTTCATGTCATGTTTTGAAGCTAACATTTTTATGTAGGTTTCAAGCATCCAATCAAGCCAATTCATGCAAGATCCAATCCTTACAGAGATTTTTTAGACTTCAGTCCTCTAAGGGAAGCCATTGAGGGTTTGGTGAGTTGTGACATAATGTTGTTTATTCATCAAATTCCTTTCATTTATCACTATTTCATTATCAAGGTTTAAGTAACATAATGGGGTTTGACCAAGGAAAACCCCTATTCACCCAAAAACAAACATTTTTCTTCTCTCTTTTTATGTGTAGATTTATAGTTGAAGGACTGAAAATCAATCAAAAGAGCAATTTTACAAAGTTTTCAAAGTTGTCATCAAATTTTTCAAGTCATAGAAACTCGCCTATATAATTTATTTCTAACTTTTCGACAGTGGAATTTGGCAAAATCAAAATCCTAGATCTAGATCTAAGGATTGTGAAATCAGATTTTGGACCCTTGTATAGAGACCCATTCACCCTAGGGCGAATCTATCCTTCAACAGTGTTCAAAACCCACCTTTTGGAGCCAAGTACATACCATTCTTCCCTTCTCAGATCTTCTTGAAAGTTATTTTTTCTCTTTGTGCTATCATAATACTTTGCAATACAAGTTTTAGGTTATATAATTGAGTTTATTAAGACATTTAATTTTATCTCCCAAAAGTGCATTTTAGTCATTTTTGTCATGAGAAAACAACAAATCCTCCTAATAGGGTTTACTCACCTCAAGGTGGAAAGTCAACCCTCCCCTTTGGAGATCTCTTTTTCTAATTAAATTGGGAAAATGTAAGTGCATCACACCTTTTTAATAATCATATTGAAAAACACTAACACTTACATATTTCTTTATTTCACAACTCAAGAGTTTTATTAGATGCTTCAACTTGGCCATTAGATTGAGGATAGTATGGTGTAGAAAAGTGATGTTGAATGTGAAAGTTTTCTAAGAATTGCTTCACCTATTTGTTCTTAAATGGACTACCATTTTCAGAAAAAAGGGTATAAGGCAATCCGAAATGAGCAATGATATTATTTAGAAGAAAGCTACAAATTACTTCTACGTTTGTGGATAAAAGTGGAACAAATTTGACCCATTTTATAAATTAATCAGTGAAAATAATGATAAAGATATGCCTTTTATAAGATAGAGGTGATATTTTTTCGATAATATCCAACCCCCATTTTGCGAATGGGCAATGAGAGGTCTAATTGTGAATCTCCTAAGTAGGAAATCGAATAAGGTTGCTATGTTGTTGACATTGTAGACACTTCTTGACAAAGGCAAAGGAATCCCAGTCCATTTTTTGCAAAAATATCCCATGTGAATCAGTTAATGCACCAAGGATTTAACACCAAACTATCCACCTCCAAAGTCTGAATGGGCTTCTTGAAGGGAAAGGGGTATTTCCACTTTAGTGATATACCAAAGAAGAAGACCATTATAAGATTTTTCGATAGAGTAAATTTGATAATATAATGTATCTAACTGAAATTTTTTCATATCTGAGTGTGATCATTCTTCATCACATCATTGAGAAACTTTTCAGTCTTCAGATAATTATAAATATTAGAATACCATTCCTTCAAGTCCACGTGAGTACACACTAATGCATTAGATTCAGGATGATCTGAGATAGAAGGAGAGTGGAGAATATAGACCACAAAGTGGTATTCTTCTATTCCTTCATCTTAAGGTACAAGGGAGGTGACACTCACCATTGCATCTGCATGTCAATTTTCTCTCCTAGGAACACTATCTATTGTAAAAGAAGAGAAATGATCAAGCAAGGATAAGGCTAAATCCCGATACTTAGCTTATTTTTCTTGGCTTGATACATTCCTGCAATTTGATTCATGATAATTTAATAATCACCATGTATGTAGAGATGTTTAATGTTCACTGTGATCGCGGCACACAAGCCAACTATGAGGGCTTCATACTCAACAATATTATTAGTACAATGAAATTCCAATCAAAAGGATAAATGAATTGGCTCTCCTTTGGGTGAGATTAAAACTACAGCTCATCTAGATCCATCTTGACATCTCAACCCATCGAAGAAAATCTCCCATACAGGTTCATGGTTTATTGCAAAAATATCTTCATCTAGAAATAAATCTAGATTAGGAAAGGAGTGATATGGAGATTTTGCAATTGATCGACAACAACTTGACCCCTACTCCCTTTTTGAATAATGAACTTGATGTTGAACTCAGAGAGAAAAATTACCCATTTTGCCAACCTTCTTGAAAGATCGGTTCTAGTGAACAAATTCTTTAGAAGATCGCTTTTTACAATGACATGAGTTTCAACATGAAGAAGATAATGTGGTAACTTCTAAATTGCAGAGACAAGAGCAAGACATTGTTTCTCCATGGTGGAATAACGAGTTTCATAATCAACAAGAATATGACTAATGTAGTAGACCACTCTTTCTTTACCATCATCATCATGATGAGCTAAAAAAATTGATAGGCATGAGGTGATGTCCCTGAGGCAAGTCCCCATTGAGCTTTAGTGATACTCCACTTACTTTTCTGCATGATCTTGGGAAAAATATAATTATTTGGTCAATTATTAAAGATAATCAATTTTTGATTTTTTTAATATTTGATATGTAGTAGTCCTTTTATACATTACATATTAAATATTAAGGTAACTATTACCTTTAATATTTAATCTCATTGTTATTTTTTTCAAAATTATGCAAAAAATCTAAGTGGAAGACTCCTACATTTCAAAATTAATAATAAATTTGAAGTTAGACCTTAAAAAATCACGAGCTCCCCCTAACATGATTAAGTCTTTTCACTCTGAAGTCTTAGACCTTGATATTATTCGAATGAAATGATTTTTCTTTAAAATATACTAAAAAAAAAACTACTTAGGGTATTGAGTAAAAACTCGAACCCTAATACTTCTCCCTTCATTTTTCCACTTGTATCTTTTTGGAGAAGACCTATGTCACCATGTTGTTGGGTAGGGTTTGAGGCTTGAAGTCATGAATCTACAGCTGCTTTATGTTGAATCTCCTCTATAAATCTATATGGTGAGTTTCTTTTCTCACAAAATGCAAAAACTCTTCATTATCTCTACTTTGAAATCACTTCCAGGCTTCTCAGCCATGGTCGTCATTGCACTTTCTAATGTATCATTCATGCTTTCACATTGTGTTGAGCCTTAATTTCATTTTGGGACCATCGTTAAAGAATTTCTAATATTTTTTTGTGGCTCCTAAAGGAAAATTTTCAACAAAAAGTCTAGGTAAGTTTGCTTTGTCATACATTTGCATTCCTCTTTATTTTCATTCAACTGAATGTTCCATTTGGGCTAAAAAAATATAGAAATAATGAATTCCTTTTGCTTCTTCATCTGTTTTATTTCTGAATCTTTTTTATATTCCATGGTTCCTTCTCTCAATCTCTGATGAAGTCTCTACTTTAGGGTTCAAAACCTGTTACCCCCTTATTTTCTCTCCATTCAATTCAACTTCAATATTTGGAGGGTTTTCATTCATATTCTTCTATGTGCTTCATTAGAAAAATAAGCTTCTTTATCATACTATGGTCACTCCCTTTCATTATAGCTTTTCTCTACTCATCTAGATCATACTGTTATTTGTGGCGCCTCTTTATAGTTTGGAGATCATTGTTTGTTGTCCCAAAAAATATAACTGTTACTACTCTTTCTATAGTGATCTGCTCTTTATATATCTTTAAATAATGAAAAGCTACATGGCTTTCATAAATACTTTTGTTTTCTTTTGTAGCTTTGTCATATTGGTCTCTCATGTATTAATGATATCACTATCCCTGATGACTGTCACAAATGTGTAGTATGATTTATGCCTTTATACTCTGTGAGGGTAACTTTTCCCATGTGCTACCATTCTTAGATCTCCACTATCATTTGATTATCTTAGAGACTCTTCATTTGTTAGTTGATGTCCTAAATGATTGCCTCTCTTCCAAATTCTCTTCTTTTTTTGCATACACAATTCCACCATGATGTTCACATATGGCATAAATCCTTGAAAATGCATTATGATTTTAACAATGTTGTCTTATTTTTGTTTGACTACATTCATGTAGTGATGCATTCCTAATACACATTTCACTCCTTCTATTCTTGAGACAATACATGAATGTTGCACTTTCATTGATAATAGCTTGATTAAGTCATTTGACAATCATGCACATGATATTTTCTTTACATTAGCACTCCATGGTAATGCACTCATTTCTGCCCCATTATTGTGAGATTTTATGTATGCTTGTTCACCATCAAATTCATAACAATGTACTCTACAGTATTATGGGCTCGACCCTTGTGGGAGCCCATTTTTCTCCACATACTAAAATTTTGAATGTGACAAATCAATAATGAAATATGTACTTGTACCTACACAGTGAACAAACAAGTTAGATAAGAACAATGAAATTAAAAATTATTTCAGATGTTTTCCTTTGGATATCTTGGATTCAGCTATTCATTTTGTCTTTCCTAATCAGTTATAAAGTAGAAAGTATTTTCTTGATTATAAATGCATGAGATTTGTATGGAACCCTGAGCTCTAGTATCTCATATTATTTTAGATTTATTTCTTGGAGCAACAACTAGACAACATCAACGATGTTGGCACAACCTCCAACAACGAGATTCGTCATTCACTAGGCAATGATGGGTCCCATATCTGATTTTATGCTTCTTCTTTTCCTTGTAATTACTTGCTATTTTATATCTGATAGAACAGTTACTCCCACGACTTGTGTGGGAGGCAAAAAAAATTTCTTTTAATAAATCAGCTATTTCATATCATATAATGACTTGTGTATCTTCATTTGAACTTGCTTTTAGTTACATAATATGAAATAACTAAATGAAACTATTTGAAGCATTATGTTTTGTAATCATGAATAATAGCAATAAGATACTTGAAACACGAAGTGCAAAAAAAGTTTAGCTTCAGAACTTGATAATCTTTGAATGTCTGGTTTTTTTATCTGATGCTCAAGTGTCAAAAAATTTCTTATCCCAGTTTAATAAATGCCTGATAAAACTTTACTAATTTAGCTGTTAGCTAAAAATTAGGAACATTTTTGGCGACCTCCTAGGGGTGTTTTCTTGCTAAAAAATGTAAGATCAGTTTCCTTACTTATTCATTAGGTATGGAGTTCATTCTTTTGTCCTTTTCTAACTCAAAACCTCTCTAACATAGCAGCAAACAAAACTAAAAGAAACTTATAACTCTATTTAAGACATAGTTAGAAAATCGTGCAACATCTGCACTTATTGAGAACAAAACAATAGTGAAACCACTGTGTAATGAGCACTTATTAGCTTGAAAACTATCCTACCCTACACTAACCAATAGTGTTAGTGCTCAAACATAACCATTCACTGGTTGGTTGAAAAAACTCCCTTTTCTCATCAACTTAGGATGTGCTACCTGCTTGCAAATTTTCCAACAACGATGAAAGAAAATTAAATATTGAGTCCTAAAATTAAACATTTATTCAATCATGAAAACCACCTCCCTTTCTTCTTTATACAAGATATGCATGCAACTTGTAACATTAGATTAAAATGTGATCTTTCGAATGTGATGAGATGGATAATCTGCAACTAGAATAAACAATGTTAATTCTGATCTAAATAATAATCTAAAATCAAACAACAAAGAATGAGGAAATAAACATAACAACTAAACAATTTAATGGAAAGCTCTCACCGAATATGCATTCACTCCTTTGAATTATCTTGATTGTTCTTCTCCATTTTTCCTTTTCAGTATTCTTTCCCTTAGATTTATGTGTTTGAATGCAAGCATAACTTCATCGAGTGTCTAAGCAAAATATCGAAGATAAGTTTCTTCTCAAAAGTGTATGATTTCGGGAGGAAGAATAATGATAATGACAAGCCATTTTATAGATTTTGGGTTTTTGAACGATCAGCTCAGATTGAAAGAGAGATCGACTAACAAGATTGATGAATGCCATGTGATGTGAGTTTTGTCTCAGATAGAACGTGAGTTAGAACACAAGTTCAGGAAAGACTGCAGATAGAGACTAAGTTAGAATGTGAGTTAGAACACGAGTTCAACATCTTAATCCTAAAAAAAAAAGAAATAGACTTTGTATGCAAAAGACAAAGTTAGAAATCGAAGACTAATGCATTCGAATGCAAATAGGAGTTAGAACTAGTTAATCGACTAGTTGTGACAGAGAGTCTTCTCGCAGAGATAAACAGTTGTTGAATTCAGAGATAACTAGAGAACTAAAAATAGATCTCGAGTCAAAAGGTGAGTGAATGACTTAGATAAATGAATGATAGAAGAATGTGACATAAATATTTAAATATGAATTAAATGTTAATTTAATTCAACATTCGAAAATAAGAGACTTTGATTAAATAAATAAAGATAATTTATTTAATTTGACTTTTGAAAAGGCTAAAGTGAATAATTAAATAATAAATATTTAATTATAGATAAAGGGGGTTAAATGAATAATTAAATAAAGATATTTGATTATAGTTGGAAAAGTATGATAAAGGGGTAATTAAATAATAAATTATTTAATTGATAGATAAAGGGGGGAGAATTAATTAGTTCGCAACCTAATTAAATAAATATGATTTATTTAATTAATCAAGTTGAATAAAGGTTGATAATGAATTAATTAAAAATGGGTATTTAATTAATAGAGTAAATATGTGTTAGAAAGGTTAATTAAATAATTAACATTATTTAATCAAGACGACGGACTATAGAAAATTATGTCGAATGTGTACTCGCAGGCCTAGACCAATTTTTGGTATGTACACAACTATTTTGAATAGGTTGAGCAACTTGCATTGATGCATTTTGATGATCAATCTTGTGCTCCCAAGCAGATACTTCAAATGGTAACTCTTCTTGATTACCTTCCAACTGTGCCAGGTGTCTGATAGGACATCCCCTTGTGCTGACACCCAATTTGTAACTTTAAGCCTCATGCTCATGCTCTATTTTCTCAGCCTTTTGTTCATGATTTTCAAGAACACTAAATGAAGTTGAGCTGCCCCTTTTTTGATCTCTGAAAACTTTAACCTTTCCTTGAGAAGGTGTTGATTGGAAGTAATATGTAGCTTGTTCATTGGTTGTTATAGTCTGATCTTTTTGAATGATTTTCCTATTATTGTTTATATGAGGATCAACTATTCTTTTTTTCAACTCTTCAATGAAAATGGAATCCTATTTCTTTGCATCATCTATAATAGTCTCTAAAAATAAACCATTAACGTGTTCAATGGTTGGATCTTCATCACAAAGGAGTTGTTATCCTTGTTGGATTACTGAAAATAAGTCCTTAAACTATTGTTCCTTATGTACTTCTTCGTCCATGATAGAATACAAATCCTCCTCTACAAAGTGGGGAAGCTCATCAAATAAGTTCATATTGTACTCTTCCATAGGCTGCAAGATATTTTCTTCTTCTTTTTCAATAGCCTCTTTGACTTGAATAGGTTGATCAAATGTTGTTGGCTCATATAATACTAGCTTATTATCTATGTTAGAACAAAAAAATTCTTCATTTAACTCACAACTTTGCATTAAATCAAGATGAGTTTTATCATTTAGTTGTTCCATACTAGAAATAGATGCTATGATGCATGTAATGTCCTCATTTTGACCAACAAATTGAGGCAGCTCATCAAACAAGTCAAAAAAAATATGAGAACCACTTTCTATTTTCGTTACATAAACTTCATGCAAATCATTTTCATTAACCTCAAAAATAGGACCAACCTCTTGTTGTCTCATATGGATTGATGGTTCAATCTCATCTTGAACCAGTAGTACATCATGTTCTACAATATCTTCTGGGTGTTCCAAATCAAATGGTAAGCCAGGTATCTATGTAGTTTCCTTAGCTTGCTCAATAAAACTAGGTAGTTGGTAAAACAAATAAACCAATTGTTCCTCCTCTTGTGGTGCCTTTAGCAGTGAAATTTGATCATCCTCTCTCTACAAGTGGGAATCTTTGACTAGTAATTCTTGTACTCTTCTTTCATTCATCTTATAAATAACATCATTTTTTTTTTCAAATGAATCAAAATGTAAGGGGTTCTATAGAAAATTTGAACCAACATCCTCTTCACATGTATTATGGTTATTTTGAGTTGAGGACACGATACAAACAACAAAAAATTCATGCTCCTCTTGTTCATGACACCAACTTTGAACCTTGATCTAGTTAGATTCTACAATGTTTTCCTCTTTTTGACCTTGAATTAATACACAAGGAATATCCTTACTAAGGTTTGGAATTTTATAATCAGGATGCTTGGTCCAAGAAGGCTGTCATAACTATTTAATAATTTTTTTACCTAGTTCAAGGTCTTGATATGACTGAAACTGAGGATTAATGCATTGGTTTGACATATTTTGTTGATTCATGAACTCCTATAGGGGTTGATCTTTAACATTCGTATGACTATTACCCCTATAACTTTGAATGTCAATTTTAGAAGACTTACTTGGAAATTTAATAGAAACCTTAGAAACCTCTTCCTCTATTGGCTGATGTTTTACTCGTGCTTGGCCAGCCAATATTCTAATGTCCTCTTCCTTAGTAGCAAGACCTTCTTCATAATGTATTCTTTGTGTCTCCAACTCTTGCTCATGAAGGTAGGCCTGATAATCTAACTCATGTTGTTGCATATCAAGCTCTTGTTGCCTCCTGAACTCTTATATTTGATTTGCAATGTCTAACAATATTTCCTTGGTGTCATTCATGCTATTCTTCATATCATCAACCTCTTGGAGCTGATTTTGGACATATAAATGTTTATATGAAGGTTCAACATAATAAGCATGTTGGTTATTTGTTGTTGCATGGATTTTTGGGATAAAACCAACAACATAACTAGCCTGATATGGCTGATAAGGATGTGGATAGGTAGGACTTTCATGAAATGGAGGTGAAAACATGCTCTTTTCATAAAAACCAACACTTTGTCTGCTTGAAACTAGTAGATTATGTTGGAAGTGGATTCACTCTAAGAGGGGGGGTGAATCAGAGTGGACTAATTTTAACTTTTAACATTGAATGCATAAAGAGACTTTTACTAATTTAACCCAATGTGAACATTATCACTTTAGATCAGATTGATATGAAACTCGACTGACATTTACAACCCATATGAAAAGTATCATATGATATTGATCAATTAAAGCTTTATGAACAATCTTGTCTTGCATTATCAACAGAACTATAAAACTTCATAACATGCAACCTTGACTTGCATTTGACAATATTTTGAGATTTCATATAATGAGCACAGAATGCAGAAGTTAATTCACTTTATAAAACACATTTTGCATCAGATTTGCACAATCTAAATTTGCATGACAGACTTGAGAAAATTGACATAAAACTTTTAAACAACCTTAAAGTATCAGAGCATTGACCAACTGAATGAGCACAATAACATAAATGACTGAAAGAAATATTATGCAAGATAGAAATAAATCACACAAATGAGAGACACATAAATTGCTGAGTGGAAAACCCTCCTGGGCTAGAAAAACCACTCCTAAATTGCCTTACTGGCTTAATTTCAAAAATTATTTTGGCAATGCCTCAATGGCTGATTTCTAAGCATCGACTCAAGGAGCACCAACCCCTCTATTTAGAGACACCAATCTCAAGGAGCACCAACCAATTTTCTATTTTTCAATAGAACATACAATGATACAGAGGATCTCTCTGTTTCTCTTATTTCTGTCAAGTGCCTCTTGACAGACAATGCATAGAATTCTCAAGAGTCAAGAACGACTCCTCAGAATTCCATTCATTATCAAATATTGATACAACTTGAACAAAAATCTAGTTACATTGTCAATACAACTTCTCATCAAACTGAATTATAGTGATATGATCTTCCTTTGTTTTTCTCACTCTCAGATTTTCAATCTTTCATGATACAAAATACAGAACAGACAACACACTGTGTTTTCCAAAAAAAATCAGCTTCGAAAGATAATTACCCTAAATCCTCAATAAATAGAACTGCCCTCCTCCTTTTTAGGTTTTTTTCTAATGATAAAGCCCTAATCTCTCTATTTTCAACCATTTACAGTTTACATCAATAATTTCCAACTTTCGGTTACAGCTGAAACTGTTTGATTTATGACAAATGAAGAGGTGACCTTTTTCACTATTTTTACATCTTTAACAAGTTATTGTTCAGGTAATATAGAGGAAATTTCTACAAAAATTTTTCTCCAAGCAAGGAAAGTAAACATAGCATGTAAAACAAGCAGTGACAGAGCCCTATCCAGACGAGCAGGCTATAGGGGCAGAGCCTAACCAAAAATAGTATCAAGACATGCATGTGTGCATGAATAATGACCACAGAAAAAAAACTGCATAAATAGTAACTGAAAGATATTTTTATCAATTTAAACCTCAAAGAGAATGTACTCAAAGATCTATTACCCACGAACTAGGTGAAGCGGAGAAGATATTCAAAGAACAATACCCATTATCATAGCTGCAAAAAATTAAGTAACTAAACCAATAATGCTCAACAAACTAAGATCATTATGATCTGAAACTAAAACAATAAACTGAAGTAATTAAGAACGGTTACCAACTAATCCAAGTGTGAAACAGAGTAGATTCTTTAGGTTTCACAAATACCCACTACCCAAAAATGCCATTCCTTAAATCTGTTATGATAATACTTATTTAAAATGAGATCTAGGCATGCAAAATCCATTTTAATTCTGAATGAGAAAAAAATTACCAGATCTGCTCACAAACCTCTTGGTTTTTCATTTTTCCATTTTCCATATAGAAGAAAAAACATATATCTCCAGCAACCTTGCCAGTAGAGGTAATGGAACTGCACTATAGACATAAGAAGGAGTACCTGTGATCAATGATGAAGCTGATGTCATGAAATAGATTAGCAGATCTGCATACAAATGAAATAGCCAAGACATCGTCCAAACTAGTGCCTTGACCCAACGGTAGGAATTAGACACATATAATGACCATTTTAATGGTCCTCTCAACTCCCCCATACATTGTCCAAGATCAAAATGCCAGAGAGAGCAGAGAAACGACTAAGGACAAGAGTCCATGGAGGTGGCTAGCGAAGGGTTCCAAAAACATGAATAGTAAGAATGATAAACAGTTTTCCCTAAACGTCCAAGGAAACAAATGAAAATCCTTTGAAAAGAATGATAATTGCTTGGATTCTGAAAGGATAGTCAATGATAAACCAAAAAATCATAATGATGTTCGAAATTTGCAGCCAGCTCAAGGATAATCATGCCGACAGGCATGATAACATTTAACTATTTTAGTCATTGTGAAATCATCGACAAAAAATATTCTTTGAAGAATTTTAAATGACCACCTTACTTATCAAATGCTGATTTCCTAAGGCATGATAGATTCCAAATGATCAAAGCAAAGTCACATCCAATGTGATATAAAATATTAATAAATGCCTTTATACCTAATGTCAGCCTTGAAGCCTAAATAAATATCAACCAATAGACCCGAAACAAATGCAAATAGGAGATCAAATGAATGCCTTTACCCAAGGTCAATTTGCCATCTTAGAAATTCATGTACACCCAAAGACTTGTGTTGAGCAATAAAGGCTAATATACATGTTGAATTTAGTATGGCTTACACCGATGCCAAAAACACAATACCATATGCAAAAGAATGAACTAAGTGATTCTCTTTTCCAAAGTCCAACTGCAATATAATATCCAATGCCTTAAGAGGTATAATAAAGGCTTAGCTATTATGCAAAATTCCATTCTCCCATACCAAATACCATAAACCAAATGAAAAGGAATGAGCAGTGTGTTTCTCAAAGCCTGAATGCACTAAAATAACCAATGCCACATCATGTGCCAAATAATATCACTGAAATACTAATTGTTAGACCAAAAGCATATCACCTGATCAATGGAACAAAGAACCTATAACCATAATTCCTCAACCGATATTTGCACATGGAGATTAGAAATCGAAGCCACCAAATATAATATCATCAATGAAGTAAATGTGCCAATCAAATGCCATAATGAGACCAAACTATGAAATGCCAAGGCACCAACCTAGGGTAGTTTTGACATCAAGGACAAATGCCACAGAAGAAGTCAACAAATTATTCTTGGAGTCATAAGGTATAAACTGTAACCTCTGACAGGAAAAATTGTTGTTGTATATACTAGAATAGTAGCTTGAAACTCTTGAATTCTTTCTCTAAAGTGATCTTCAGAGTCCCATTAGGTGTGCCAAAAACTATTATCAATAGGATTGCACCTGTGAGACAAAGCTACAAAGCTCTGCAATCTTGTGAAACATTGGAATATCCTCAAGTTGTGGGTACCCTATAATGAGGATAGACTTCCAGATTATGGGCTAGCTCCCCTTTAAATCTCCTAGAATCTAAAAAAAAAATGTGGAAAAAGAGAGAAGGTTTAATATATGAAACTCTGATTATGAATTTCTTTTAGGAGGTGATGCACTGGAAAATACTAATTGCAGATTGATTCACAACTAAAAATCTCAGGACTACTAACACAACTCAACTCAAACAACTTAACCACATAAATGCTTCACTAAAAGGCTCTACTTATTTTCACCTTACTAAGGAAAACTAGGTTTTCACAAATTAAGAGAAAATACAAACTTTAAAAGCACAATTAATGACCTATGACAAACTGCATTTGTGTGCATGTATCGGTAAACGAGATAGCAATTTAAAGGTTTCTAGTTTGAAACACAATAAACTTGCATCAAATCGCTTAAGAGATACAAAACACTTGAAGCTATGAGGGTAATTATATTTTATCTAAGTATTTTGAAGGAAAACTCTACAAAAATGAAACTAAAACAAACTATAAAGCTATTGTATTATATTAACTGTAAATAAAACTGAGTTACAAGATAGTCTCTTTGTAGAATGTAAAGGTAGAAAACAAGAACTAAGGAAAAAGACTAATCTTTTTCCAATATATAAAATGTGAAGAAAAATCCAATGCACCAAGAGGTGGAATTGAAAGCCAACTGAGAGTGAAAAATATCTCAAAAATATCCTCTCATGAGAAAATAAGAAAAGCCTCAAAAAGAGGGCCCACAACTAAAGCAAACTGAACTAAAACAAGCTCAAACTCCCTCTACATGATAGTCGACCTCAAAAGGTTCCTAAAAAGGCTCCTCGAACTGAAGATGTGACTCAAAACCTCTGTAGAACTCCACTATTGATTTTCACATGTTTAGTTAACTGAAAAGAGATTGAAGTCTCTACCTCTACATAATCTGACCTTTAGTTTGCTTCAGTTATCACTTTTGCATGATATTACAAGTCCCCTTTGAGCTTTAATGATACTCCACTTATTTTTTTGTATGATCTTGGGAAAAAGAGAATTGTTTGGTTAAATATTAAAGATAATCAATTTGATTATTTTAATATTTGATATGTAGTAGTCCTCCTTTTATACATTACATATTAAATATTAAGGTAACTATTACCTTTAATATTTAATCTCATCAATATTTTTTGTCAAAATTATGCAAAAAATGTAAGTGGAAGACTCCTACATTTCAAAATTAATAATAATTTTGAAGTCAGACCTTAAAAACTCACGGGCTCCCCCTAACATGATTAGGTCTTTTGACTTTGAATTCTTAGACCATGATATTATTCAAATGAAATGATTTTTCTTTAAAATATACTAAAAAAAAACCACTTAGGGTATTGAGTAAAAACTTGAACCCTAATACTTTTCCCTTCATATTTACACCTGTATCTTTTTGGAGAAGACCTGCACCACCATGTTGTTGGGTATGGTTTGAGGCTTGAATTCATGAATCTACAACTTCTCTATGCTGAATCTCCTTTGGCAATCTATATGGTGAGTTATTTTCTCACAAAATGCAAAAAATCATCATTATCTCTACATCGAAAGCACTTCCAAGCTTCTTAGTCATGACCGGCATTGCACTTTATAATGTATCCTTCATGCTTGCACATTGTGTTAAGAATTACTTTAATTTTGGGACTGGTGTTAAATAATTTCTAAAATTTTGTTGTCGCTCCTGAAGGAAACTTTTCAAAAAAAAATCTTGGTAAGTTTTCTTCATCATTCATTTGCATTCCTCTTTATTTTCATTCAACAAAATGTTCCATTTGGGCTCAAAAAATATAGAAATAATGAATGCCTTTTGCTTCTTCATTCTTTTTATTTTTGAAGCTCTTTTATATTTCATGGTTCCTGCTCTCGGCCTCTGATGAAGTCTTTGATTTAGGGTTCAAAACCCGTGACCCCCCTATTTTCTCTCCATTCAATTCAACTTCAATATTTGGAGGTTTTGCATTCATATTCTTCTATGTGATTCATTATAAAAGTAGGCTCCTTGGTCATATTGTGGTAGCTCCCTTTCATTATAGCCTTTCTTTGCTCATCTAGATCATATTGTTATTTATGGCACCTCTTTATAGTTTTGAGATCATTGTTCGTTGTCCTAAAAAATGCAACTATTACTCCTCTTTCTATAGTGATCTGCTCTTTGTATATCTTTAAATAATGAAAAGTTACACGTCTGTCATAAATAATTTTTTTTTCCTTTTGTAGCTTTGTCATATTGGTCTCTCATGTATTAATGATATCAATGTCCCTAATGACTGCCGCAAACGTGTAGTATGATTTCTACCTTTATACTCTGTGAGGATGACTTTTCCCCTATGCTTCCATTCTTTGATCTCCACTGTCATTTCATTATCTTAAGGACTCTTCATTTGTTAGTTGTTGTCCTAACTGATTGCCTCTCCTTCAAATTCTCTTCTTTTTTTCTTGCATACACAATTCCACCATGATATTCACATATGACATAGATCCTTGAAAATGCATTATGATTTTAACAATGTTGTCTTATTTCTATTTGACTACACTCCTGCAGTGATGCATTCCTAATACACCTTTCACTCCTATTCTTGAGGAAATACATGAATGTTGTCCTTTCATTGATAATAGCTTGATTAAGTTATTTGACAGTCATGCACATGATAGTTTCTTTACATTATCACTCCATGGTAATGCACTCATTGCTGCCCCATTACTATGAGCTTCTATGTGTGTTTGTTCACTATCAAATTCATAAAAATGTACTCTGCAGTATGTTGGTTGCGACCCTTGTGAGAGCCCATTTTACTCCACATACTAAAATTTTGAATATGATGAATCAATAATAAAATATATACTTGTACCTACATAGTGAACAAACAAGTTATACAAAAATAGTGAAATTTAACGTTTTTCTGATGTTTTCTTTTGGATATCTTGGATTCAACTATTCATTTTTCCTTTTCTCATCAGTTATAAAGTAGAAAGTATTTTCTTGATTAGAAATGCATGAGATTTGTATGGAAACCTGAGCTCTAACATCTCTTATTCTTGCAGATTTCTTTCTTGGAGCAACAACTGGACAACCTCAACTCTTATTCTTGCAGATTTCTTTCTTGGAGCAACAACTGGACAACCTCAACGATGCTGGAACAACCTCCAACAATGGGGCTCATCATTCACCAGGAAATGACAAGTCCCATATAAGATTTTATGCTTCTTATTTTCCTTGTAATTACTTGCTATTTTATATCTCACAGAACAGTTACTCCCATGACTTGTGTGGGAGGCACGAAACATTGCTTTTAATAAATCGGTTATTTCATATCATATAATGACTTGTGTATCTTCATTTGAACTTTATTTCAGTTACATAATATGAAATAACTACATGAAACTATTTGAAGCACTATTTTTTGTAATCATCAATAATGGCAACAAGATACTTGAAACATGAAGTGAAGAAAAAGTTTAGCTTCAAAACTTGATAATCTTTGAATGTTTGGTTTTCTTATCTGATGCTCAAGTGTCAAAAAAATTCTTACCCCAGTTTAATAACTTCCTGATAAAACTTTACTGATTTAGCTGGTAGCTAAAAATAAGTAACAAAGATATAAATTAAAAATGGTCTATCTTACATAGCCAACATTAAGATAGGAAGATTAGCCAAATAACTCTTGATTGACTCAAAATATTTTTCTCACTCATCATCCCATATGAAGTGAACATATTTCTTCAAAAAGCATGTGAAGGGAAGGGTGCAATTGACCAACTGAGATACAAGTCTATGAATTTCATGAATCTTCCCCTAGAAACTACGTAGTTGAGAGATGTTTTTTGGTGGAAGCATGTTAACAATCACATCAATCTCATTTGTATCAACTTTGATTCTATAGTGAGAAAAAATAAATCCTAAAATTTTGCTAGAATCAATTCCAAAGACTCACTTAAGAGGATTAAGCCTCATCTTATAGAATTGAAGCCTTTCAAAAATAAGATGAAGATTTTCCATGTGATCTTGATGAGTTATAGACTTAGCCAAGATATCATCAATGCAATCCTCTAAAATTTTGTGAATGAAATCATAAAAAATAAGGGTCATGACTCGTTGGTAAGTTTCTCCTAGATTATTTAACCCAAATGACATGACCACATAATAGAAAGTACCCCAAGGTGTAGTGAAGGATGTCTTATACTGATCTTCTAGGTTAATGTGAATCTGATTATAACCCGAGAAGCCATCCATGAGGGACAAAAAGGCATGGCCTATAGTTGAGTCTACAATCATATCAATACTAAGCAACATAAAATTATCTTTAAGAGAATCCTTATTGAGATCATGAAAGTCAATACAAATATGAATATGACCATCAGGATTGCTATCAGTGACAATATTTGACATCCAAGGAAAATAGTCAATAGGATGGATAAAGCCAACTTTTAATAGTTTCTCTATCTTGGTCTTAACTAATAATGCAACCTTGGGATTCATCTTTCTAATATTTTGTTTGACAGGCTTAACATCGAGACATAGAATGATATTGTGAACCACAACAAACTCATCAATACCAAGCATGTTCTCATATCACCAAGTGAAGATATCAGGATGAGAATATAGCAGACCAAAAAAATTCTTAGATTTTTCTGAAGAAAGGTACTTTCCAATTTTAATCACCTTTTCAAAAGATTTGGGATCCATGAAAACATTAATAGTATCCCCTTTAAGGATAGAGCTATTGTCTTCAGATTGGTAAATAGGAACATCATCATCTACATTAGATAAAGGAGCCTCCTCATCCATGCTCAAAATGGATTCTCCAAAGTACACTTGATTATGCAAGTGGTACAAGAATCATCATTTATGGTGATAAGAAGGAAAATGATAGTAGACACCTAAGAATCATCCCAACGCTTCCTCCAAAGAGAAGACATCTAGAGGAACTTTGTTAAAGTCTACTTTACTCTCAATCAACTCGGGATGAACTAGACTAAGAGGTTCAATGGAAATCATGTTGACACTCCACCATGGTTTCTTCCTACATTGTTCAAGAGAGCAACCAAACCCCAAGAACTACACTTGTGAGGTATACATTCTATAGGTACTTGAATACCTTATTCATTACACCCACAACCTTTATGTCCATAACCATATTTAGAAACTAGTTTATAGCCAAGGCTGTAATGTGTTTGAAAATCTTGAGAAGGAGTTGGATCAACATAGAGAGAATCACTCCACTAGCAAGTATCATACTCATCTACGGGGTCAAAATCATCCTTCTTGATAGGACTAAAAACATTAGCCTCCTTAATAGAAGCATGATTATCTTCCTCAATAGGGGTACAATCATTTTCTTTGACAAGATCATGATCACTTTTCCCTATGGGAAGATCAGTTTTCTTGACAAAGGTATATGAAATTGTTGGAAGGTCAAGGTGGATAGGGTTGACTTTGTTTCACCAATGAAGAACTTGAAAAATTCCAAGGACCTCCAATCATCACCAAGACACACATTCAATTCAAAAGAATATGAAGAAAGGATAGAATTAGGATTCTTTCCTTTAGGCCGATCTTCTTAAGGGACATCCATCTTTCGGGAAACCTTTAAAACATGCACCATTGAAGATTTTGTCAACACACTAGAAGCTAACAATGGAATACATTTTTTAACAGTGGAAACAACTAAGGCCCAACCAACAGTTGGCATCTCATAAAGGTGTATAGCATTGAGGTCAACCTTGATTGCAATCACTTTGTTATTAGCAACAAATTTAATACAATGATGAAAGGTGGAATTTACAGCTCCCAAAGCATGAATCTAGGGTCTTCCCAAGAAAATTTTGTAAGGTAAAGGACTAGACATAACATAAATCAAGGTGGGTAAGGTAATGGGTCCCAACCTCAAATGAAATATTATCATGTCTAGGGCTTGATGACTAGCGTTATCAAATCCATGAATATACAAAGAAGAAGTAGATAAAAGGATAAATCAATTTTAAAATTAGGTAGTAGATCAATGTTGCATATGTTAATATCTGAACCGGTGTCAATGAGAGCATGCCTAATATTGAAGTTTTTAATGTTAACTATAATCATCAAAGGATCCACTCGCTTCTATACTTCTGGGGGTGGAAGTTCTTGCAGATAGAATGTAATAATTTATGAATCTACATAAATATGAGCCATCAACATATTAAAATCCACTAGCCTAGAAGAAGAAGGTAATATGATCTTTTTCAAGGCTTCCTTAAGCATACCATGATAAACCAAAGAAAATTATAGTAAATCCCACAGTGAGATCTTGGTCAGAGAAACACGAAGTGGCTCAAAAAGATCATAATCACCAGGTGTTTTAGTTGTAGGTTTAGGTGCTAGAGGAAGACTTGGTTGAGAATGTGGTAGAGAAGTAGGAACAAAAGTGGTTTGATTCCAATTCTATTGATTTCTTCTAGTATTATACATATGTCCTATGACATGATAGGAAGAATCTGTAGCTTTTAAAAATCTAGTGTAAAGGTTTGACGATTCATTAGAGACTGGAACCCCACGAATAGAATGAATCCTCTTAGGATAAGGGCTAGTTGGAATCACATAAATGATGGGTCTCTTAAGCCTTTGGGGGGCCATGAAGACGGTCACTACATTCACGAACTCCCTGACTTGTGAACAGGAAGTAGATGGTTGTTATGAAGATGTTTATTGGAGGATCTATAGATAGAAGAAGATGACACTAAGAAAGCATCTAGAGCATCATCTAGCATATCTTAATCTTCCTTAGAAAAAACATTATCATAAGCATTAAATATTATAGAAAAATATCTGATATGATTCACATTTCACATTGGGTTCACCAAAATATGAAGGAGGGGATTCGCTACTCCCAATTCCTAAGACGAATAGGGTCCAAAGAGATAAAATTTCCCTTGATCACCTCAATGACATAGAACCAAGTGACAGAGGTTCAAGATGAAAGAGTTTTAAAAATGTATTTAAAATAGAATTTTTGGAATGATCATAGATAAGGGACTTCGAGGACTAAAAGATCATATTGTAGATATTTTTGAGACATGAGGATTAGCTATCAGCCAAAGGAATTTTTTGCAGAAGTAGGATGACAGTGTGACACGCTATCATCTTAAGGATGCACCGACATCTTGTACAAATAGATAACTACATCCTTTGCACAAGACTCAAAGAATCAATTGATTGTTTAGAATTTGAGGTCTACTTAATTTACTAACTTAAATAAAATGAAAATGTAAGAAAAAGATAAAGATAAAGAGAGAGAAATGTTAACTCACAAAAGCTCATATGCTTCAAAGCCTCCCATAAAGATCCACACAAGAAACTTGCACACAAGATGAAAAAATAAAAATATTGGGGCTATTTCAGGGCTTGCCTTAGTTAAACCCCTCGTTTTGGTGTTTCCACCTCCATGGACAGCCAAATAGATAGAGTATAAAAGACACAAAGTAAAGTAGACACAATGAGTGATAAAATTAAACCTTGTGATGGAGGAGAACCTATATCATTAAATAGATAGCTAAGTGATAAAATCAAACCCTCCTATGGAGGAGAACCTATATCACAAAATATAGACATAATAAGTATGCTAGCAAATAGACAAGAAAGAAAGATAGTATTACCAACAATCCATTACTCCCTATTGGCTTGATAGACGTGGCATTGAGTGTTTGTAAGAGAGTTTTGGTTGTTGGTGAGACTTCAATCCAATAGAGCTTCATCATAGAATCATGATGTAGAAGAGAGGAGCAAGTTGGAGCAAGAGAGAGTGAGAATGCATGAAAATGAAGTGAAAATGAGATTTTTTTGAAGTTACATGGGCAAGAAGAGTTGTTACACTTGGAATTTTGCCATGAAGACATGTGTCACAGGAAAACGTTCTTGAGATTCCTCATTTGAACTTGTAAAGCTAGGGGATGCTAGCACGCCACGAGACGTCCATGCGTTGCACATGCATCCAACTCATAACTTTGCAAGAAATGAGGTGGTGGAATATTGTTGCTTTATCATTTCCCCTTATAGAGTTGGAATCACAAAATTCTAGTTCATAAGGTTCTTGTCATAAATACGACTAGGTGCCATAAATGTAGGGGGAAAATGCGCAAATGTTAAATTGTCAAGGGGTACAATTTTACAACATTACAATATTTATTCTTGATTAATAAAATCTCAATATCTCTTTGGTTTTGGAGTTTTTTATTAAAAAAAAATCTCCACATGTGTTAATTATGAGTTTACTGGTTCCTATTTATCATTATAAATGTTTCTCTATGTTACATTTTAGATTTAATGGTTATCACATATTTATATTTTTAGATAATTAAATTTGAGCACTTTATGTATATACCTTCACTATAATTATTCACTAGTTTCTCAACATGTTCTAATGTGCGAGGGTAGATTAAAATATAAATCACAATGTATACTCCAACCTTAATAAAAAAGTATAAGAATATGAAGATCAAACTCTAGATAAATTTCAAATATAGTAATATGAAATCTAAAAAATATGATAATATGAAATCTTAAAAACATGATTAGAAATTAGATTTTTGCTCCTTCTAAGCACCAAATCCAAATATGTTCCTATCCATTTTCCTTCTAAATATTCCTAGAATAGGATCCACCAATGCAAACTTGACCTAAGCCATTTCCACAATTACAATTTTGAACGTTGAATTTTTAAAATTAAAATTCAAATTAAATCATGCCAAGTTTCTCCCACTAGCCACTTTGAGATGACTCGCCACATACTTGTATTTATTTGTTTATTGTGTTATTGTATTTAATACATTTGCTCATTTATTTAAAATTATCAACGAATGTTTGGTCATTTAGGAGTTATTAAAATAGCATTTACATTGAGAGAAATATAGTAGAATTTTATTAGGACATATATCATCATACATCTTCGATCACTATTCTTAGGGTATGGAATTAGTTTTCTTAGGGATTTGATTTAGGAGAACACTACTAGTCTTTATTGAAATTCAAACATTAGAATATTAAGGTGAGTGAATTCCAAGCATCACATTTCTACCATTTCATTCATCCAAGTTGCATGTTATTTTGATTTTGTAGACATGGATTTGAACCAAAACATTGTACATGTAATTTGTATATTATTAAACATTTACCCACAAATTACTAGACATTTACCTAATTCAACTCTAAAATTTCAATGTCTTGAAAAATCAATGTGCATGTCTCCCATATCATATTTCTATCATTATATTTCAAACTAGCTACCATATTTAATTTATTTAATTTTCCACATTTACTTTGAATCCCAACTCATAATCTTAAAATTTAATTATTATATAATTTTTTATTTAAATAAATCATCATGAACAACATTTTTCTTTGTAAAATAATATAATTATGAGAATTATTAAAAATCTTATGTAATGATGATTTAGTAAATATAAATATAATCATTATAAAACATTGAGATTTTAAATAGTATCAAATAGTTATGTAAATCTTTTAATACAAATGACAATTAATAAAACATATTAAATGCTGGATTATTAATATAATCTCTATTCACCCCAATTTACCGTAATGAATGAATGTGGGAATAAAACATTCTCAGCTAAAACAATAAATGACATCTCTCAAATCATTCCTTAGATAATGGAAAACAATGGTTTATGTACAATCAAATCACATAAAGGCAATTGTACGGTTTTGGGGAATTTTCACCATAATATAAATTAAGTGGCCCCCACCTTAGTTGGTTTTAGAGTACGCTAGCAAAGAAACAAAAGAAAACAACAAATTAGCTAACTACTCTTTTAGATGCCAATTCTGCTCCAAAATTCATGTTCTTTCTAAAATCCATTAAAAAAATTGTTAATGTAAATGTAAATAGGAATTTAAAGCAATAAAATAAATTAAAACATAATAGTTGAAATTGTATTTTAAATTATATGTAAATCTTAAATCGAGTGTGATTAGGATTTGTTTCTCCTTTTGATGGACATGTAAT
Organism: Sequoiadendron giganteum; assembly: GCA_007115665.2. Lineage (NCBI taxonomy): Eukaryota > Viridiplantae > Streptophyta > Pinopsida > Cupressales > Cupressaceae > Sequoiadendron > Sequoiadendron giganteum. The sequence goes on from CM021104.1 coordinate 313,894,942, forward strand.
ATTTTTTGCATTATGTTTGATGATTTCTAATATACGATTTTTTGTATATTTTCTTCATGATAAGATTTCAAGAAGAGTAGATTTTATAGATTTTTGGATGAATATGAATACATGCAAAGTAGAATAAATAAACAAGCATAAAAATCAAATAATCAAAGCACTTAAATCCTACGAATGCAAACCTTAAATCGAATTTGATGTGAAGCTTTTCTCATTTCGAAAAGTGGGTGCTTAGTTCGTTAGCATACCAATTGCATTCCTTGGATAATAAGTTGACTTAATATGGATGTATGAATGAGTGCTTATGAAATGATGGACAATGGGGTTGATTTATAGATTTTCAAGGGAATCATATGAATGGTTGAGATTCAATTTTGAATCTCAAATCTGATCAAGATTAAGGGAGTTAATGAGGACAGGTGGCAAGCATAAAAGAATCTCATAAAAAAAAAAATTCTAATTGAAATAATTATTATTGCTCAACTCAAATAGAATGGAGAGATAACAAATTTGATTGATGAGTTAACTACTTTAATGGAAGAGCTAATGGAAGAGTTAACTGAGTGCATGATGAAGTTAGGGGGAGTTGATTATTTGTATGGAGTAATTAATTGAGTGCATGAATAATTGAAGTGGATTAAATTAGTGAGTGAGACTAGGCATGTTTGAGTGAATTGAGTAGACTAGATAGTTGTAATGTCCCTTTTTCTAAAACTAATAATTATTATTTTTCGTAAACTCGATTTTCAAAATAGCTAGTTAGGACCTATGGATAAATTGGGTAATTTGGATTTCCAAGATAAATTTATTAAATTATTTTTGGAAGACAAAATAGTAATTATTTTAAATTTATTATTCAAGGTCCAAATGGGGCATTGGATTTTAAAAAGAGCAATTATTATGCATTTTTGGAAATTTTTGGGTTTAAAGTGTTGTAAGGGAATAATGAACATTTGGAAAATAGATTTGGAGCTTTATGATAAGAGTTATTTTCAAGAAATGCAAGATTCCTTTGTGGGGCGTGAGGTTTTGGGAGCCCAAGATGCTTCCAAAATTTGCATCTCGTATAAAATTTATTTTCTTTCATTATTCATTGATTCATGCATATTTTCTCTCACAATTTGTGAATCTTCTTTAGAGGCTAATAAACCTATGAAGGAAAAATCTCCAAAGATAATAAATCAAGGAGATTGTGGCTTGAAAAAAAATGGTTTCGAAGGTCTCCAGAAACAATTTCACTCAGAGATTGCAATTGTACTTCAAAAGCTTAGTTTGTGCATTATTGCAGGTTCTCTATTGGGGTTTTCAGTGAGTTTTGATTCATAATTTGTAATCTGACTTGTTGTTGCTATAGCAACACATTAGTGGATTGATTTTGCTGTAGAAAATAGTCCCTTAGCATATATATTTTAGTAATTTTCTTGTATTCAAAATCTAGCACATCTCCTTGTGAAATCAAGTGAGTTTGGTTGTGTATAAAGCTCCGGTGTTGGTGGTTATTTGCATTGTCTAATGGCAGATTTGTGGACTGTCAAAAGTGTCCATTGCAGGTTGTTATAATGCCAAAATTTCTTGTTAAACCCTCTACTAGAAATTTATATTGAGTTGCTAAGTATTGCAAATTTATTGGAGCAATAATTGTTATACTCGATCTCACGGTTTGATGCAAATTGGTAAATCTGAGGGTTTGCTCGAATTGGAATACATTTCAGTTTTCAGCTTGCATTTCTGTTACTAGCAGCAAATATCTTTGTATTTGAAACATTCCATTATGCATTTTTCTACCCAAAATTGTTGATTGTAGTTTGGGAGTTGTGTGGAGTTTTGTTTGGGCTTCAACAGTGTGAAGTAGCTTTTAGGTTGAATCTTCTTTGGGGTTTTGTGCAGAATATGATCATTGTTGTTGGCTGCTGTTATTAAAATAAAAAATGATATTTTTCCATGCTCATATCTATAATGAATAATTCTACTTCATTTTCTAATGATTTAATTTCAGTTTGGAATGTTATGGTGATAATTTCTTCATACCCGATTTTCTCTATTATGAAGTTTTCCACTTTAATTTAACATATTTGATTGAGGGATATTATAATGATATCCGAGCAATGATATTTCCAGCTTGAGGGTTTGATCATATTTTTCAAAAGGAAAGAGGAGTTAAAAAATGGCTGATCACATGACGATTTGGCCAAAGATCTAGCAGCCATCAGAGAAACGTATATTAAACAAGATGAAGGATTTAGAAATGCAATCCCATATACTGATTATATCACTCAGATGTAGAGTGTGATGGCCATGAAGGCTCGTAGACAACATTCAAAATTTGATGGGATAAATCTTAGGAGAAAAGTCAAAAAATCTTCAGCTCCAACTTTTGATGGGTCAAACAAGATCTCAAACAAAGCATGGTTATTTGAGATGTAGGACTATTACTTTCTTAGTTCCATGGAGGAGAAATATTTCATTCAATATTCGATCTTACATCTTGAAGGAGATTATCATGATTGGTGGTACCAAGGTATGAATTCCTAAGTCCACATTCAGGTAGAATCTTTTGATGAATTTTGTCAAAGGCTGATTGATAGATTTGAACAAAGGGTTGAAAAGGAGCAAGTAGTTGTAGAATATTCTATAGCAAGAGAGTCTAATGCAGTGAGTGCTTTGAATCATGATGAATATGTGACCAAGTTTCAAGATGATTCTTTGGATATGCATGAAATGACAGAGGACAAGGTTGTGCATGAAGAACAAGACAAGATGATAGCCTTGAATCCTAGTTTGGACTCATCCAATGATCATTCCAATATTAATGTCTACTTTTATGTTTCTAGTAGAGTAGATAATGATAATGAGATATTTTATACACTTTCATATTATGGACATGGAGGAGACAAAGGTAATGATATCTCCAAATTAGCTATTTATGATGGCATATCATTTCATTGATGATATTTCATGTGCCATTGGGTTTGGCTTCCAAACCAAGCCAATAGAGAAGGATGTTGATGAAGATTTCAGTCCTAGGAGGATGGAGAATGACTCCCTCAAAAGGGTAATCACACATGAGAAGCATAGTGAACATTTACACCTTGATCATAGCAACCAACCATCTTTTACTTGGAATCCAGGTGTGCCAACATATAAGTGTACTGAGGATCTATATTGGGATGAATTTCCCTTTCATTCCAATATTTTTTTAAATTCTTCATGCATGGATGATTTCATTGATGGAACTAATGATGCAAGGTATGTTAATGATATTAATAAAAAATCTGATTTATTTTTTCATGATGCTGATTTTGAGCAAAGACATAGAAGATTTGATTTTGAACAGAAATATAACAACCTTGATTTTGAGAAAAAACATGGAAGCCATGATTATGAGTTAAGACACAATAGCATTATTGATTTGGATCTACAACCCAATTCTACACATTTTCATCAAGCTGGAAAAAGAAGAGGTTTACAGGATTTGGTACATCCATGGTGTTGTTGGTGACAAGTATGAAGAAGATTTTAATTTTGGCATACATTGTAATTTGCAAAAACTTGACATACACGAGGGAAGTTGTGCAAGACAATTCTTGGTGTCTATTGAAAATGAAATGTAAATTTATCTAGATTGAATCATACACACATGCATATAGAAAGCATCATTCAAAATTCACCAAGGGATCAAAATGAGCTTAGTGTTACCTATGTTGATTTGCAAACAATGAAGGAAACCATGGATGAAATCAAAATATATTGCTTGCACATGTTATATGACAGAGATATGGCTAACAAGTTTGTAGATGAGGCCCTATCAATGAATAATAAATTAAGGGGAGAAGTTGGTGAGCTCACTAGTAAGCTTAAATCTACAAAGCTTACTTTGGAAAGTGTCCAAGAGGAACTTCTAGAGGAAAGTGATCAATTCTATGAGGCTCAAAAATTTAGGGAGCTAGATTGCATCTAGGAGGAATTTGATCTTGCACATCAGATAGTAGTAGTTTGGATCAACAAGAGGATGGATCTAATCTTCATCTTGTTGTTGATCCTTTATTTGAGATAGATGCTAATTTGACTCATGATAATCTTTTGTTTGAGTTGGGTAATGAAGATCTAATTGATTGCAGTGATGAGATTGAACTTGATTACAAGATTTGGGACCTAGGTGCACTTTCTTACTATGAGAAGTTGTCTCAAGATTGGAGTAGTGGGTCAACCTCCAATGTAAGTATTGTTGCCCACTTTCAGATTAGCTTGTACATGACTTCATATTCTAATCTACAGATGAGTTGGATTGTCTTTTCAACTCGATAGCTAAATTGTTCTTGGCTAAGGTTAGATGGTGGAGGTAATTTGACCATAGGAGATGTTCATGTTGCTACTTCCATACTCATCTCTTTTATTTTTTTAGTTGGATTTTAGATTGGTCATTGTTTCCCTTATATCTTTTTGTTTGTTATAAATACATCTTTTCATGAGTATATTGTTGTTGAGCATAGGAAAAAATTTGGGTAGTTGATTGTGAGTATTTTTCTAGACATAACTCATTCTTTCATTGCTTCCACTTAGGTGAGAAATGGTCACTACAGTTACTGTTAGGGTTTAGGTAGATCAAAGAAATAAATATTAACAATTATATGCAAATTAAATAACCCAGAAATAACAATGAAGAATAACACAAAAGAGATCAACACATAATTTTAATGTGTTCCACCCAATATGGGCTACATCCATAGAAACTCAGCCACCCAATTATTTTAATATCGAGTGCAAAATAGATTACAATCTCAAAAATAGAGTACAATCTCGTGAATACCATCCTGTAACATACATCCTGGCCACTTATAACAAGCTTTTTGGAGGCTTTAGAATTAGGGTTTTACAAAGTCATTTTTCATTTGTCAGTTAACAAAAATTAACTATCAATCCCTTGACATGAAAAAAAGGGGAAAAAAATTGAGGGCTATGCCCCCAAACCCCCACTCAGGGCTCGACCCGACCCTGAACCCTGACAAGGATATGTAAAGAGTGTTTAATATTTGCATGATCAATCGCCACATACCAAAAATATCCCACTTGGAGACTAATCAGGCTCCACACCAAACAATCTCCCACTTGGATATTGATCCTGGACAACACCATTGCACTTGTAGCTCCCACTAGATTATAGGTCTGGTTGGTTTCTTATGTCCACCATTATCAATCGTGAAGGCCAATGGAAATTGATGAGGAAATCAATTTCTCTAGTGTAACTACCTTTGTGAACATATATGTAGGATTTGCACTTGTGTGAATTTTCTCTAGCTTCAACTGTCCATCCTCCAAAATTCACTGGATGAAGTGGTATTTGAGTTGCATGTGCTTAGTTTTTTAATGTAGAGCCGAATTCTTAGCAAGATGAATGGAACTTTGGATATCAATGTACAAAGGGTTATCTTCTTGTTGGTGTCCCAATTCCTCTAGAAAATGTTGTAACCAAATCATCTCCTTGCTAGCTTTTGTAGCAACAACATACTCAGCTTCAGTGGTTGAAAGTGCAACAACCTTTTGTAGTAGTGAAATCCAACTAACTGCAGTACCTTCTATAGTAAAAACATACCCTATAGTACTCATCCTACTATCAATATCACCCGCCAAATAAGAGTCAACATTTCCTTTTAGAGCAAAATTTGTTCCTCCAAAAAATAGTTTCTTTGAAGAAGTACCTCTCAAATATCAAAGAATCCATTTTACCACATTCTAATGTCCCATTCCTAGATTTCTCATATACCTACTCACAGCTCCCACTAAATGTGCAATATCTAGCCTTGCGCATACCATTGCATACACCAAGCTACCAACTATTGATGCATATGGTATCTTAGACATTTTGTCTTCCTCATCTTGTGTCTTTGGACACATCTCCTTAGTCAACTTAAAATGACTAGGCAAAGGTGTACTAACTTCTTTTTCATTCTGCATGTTAAACCTTTTCAACACCTTCTCTACATACTCACTCTGAGACAAAAATAATTTTATTTTTGTCTTGTCCTGTGTGATCCTCATACCAAGGATTTGTTTTGTTTCACCCAAATCCTTCATAGAAAATGAATTTTCTAATTTTTTATTAATTTCATTAATATGTTGCATGTTAGACCCAACAACAAGCATGTGATCAACATAAAGCAATAGGATAATATATTTGTCATCATCTAATTTCTTAAAATAAACACAATAATTAGAATGACATCTTTTGTAACCTTGTTCAACCATAAAACTATCAAATTTAAACTACCATTACCGAGGTGCTTTCTTAAGGACATACAAACTCTTCTTTAACCTGCACACAAATTCCTCCTTACTCTTGACCTCATATCCCTGTGGTTGTTGCATGTATATTTCCTCTTCCAAATCCCCATGGAGAAATTTTGTTTTCACATCTAGTTGTTCAAGATGCAAGTCTTCTACAACCACAAGACTTGGAATATTTTTAATAGAAGTCATCTTTACAACTAGAGAAAATATTTCATCAAAATCTATACCTTTTTCTGTGCAAAATCTTTTACCATGAATCTGGCCTTATATCTTTTCTTGCCTCCATATTCTTCCTTCAACCTCTAAAACCATTTATTTGGCAATGCTCTTTTACTTGCAGGAAATTAGACTAAGTCCCAAGTCTGATTCTGTAGGAAGGAATCCATTTCCTCTTTCATGCCTAGCTCCCATTGCTTTTTGGTATCTACCTTCATTGCTTCTTCATAACCTTTAGGTTCACTAGAATCAGTTAATAATATAGAATATAATGACAGAGAAAATCTTTATGGAGGTCTATTTATCCTTGTAGAATGTCTAACACTTGTAGGAGTTTGTGGGATAACTTCTTGTTGTTGAGCATTAGGCACCACTGGTATTTTATTTTTTGGAATCTCATCCAACACCACATATTCCTTTTGTGTGTGTTCATGATTCTTTTCCTATAGCTGATCCTTATACATGACCTTCTCATTGAATATAAAATCTTTGCTCCTAATGATTTTATGTTTTTCATAATCCCATAACCGATAACCAAATTCATCTACTCTATATCCAATGAAGGTACATTTTTTAGACTTAGCCTCAAGCTTGGTTATATTTTCAATATCAACATGGGAAAAAACTTCACAATCAAAGGTTTTCAGAAATTAATAGTTTACCTTTTTACCCATCTAATCCTCCTCTGGAATGTCACCTTCCAAAGGATTTGAAGGTCCCCTATTTATTAAATAAACAAGGATATGCACAAAATCTACCCAAAAGTGTAAGGGTAGTATATCATACAATTTCATGCTCCTTGCACACTCCACAATGGACCTATTCATCCTCTCAGACACACCATTTTCTTGTGGGGTTCTAGGAACCGTTTTATGCCTGCAAATTTCATTATATGAATAGTAATTTTTAAATTCTCTATTGTAATACTCGCCTCCATTATTAGATCTGAGACACTTCAACTTTTTTCTTGTCTCATTCTTAACGAAAGCTTTCCACCTTTTAAAAGTTTCAAATACTTTTGATTTTTGTTTTAGGAAATACACCCATGTTTTCCTAGTTGCATCATCAATAAAAGTAACATAATAGCAAGATCCACCAAGAGAAGATCCCTGAGTTGGTCCCCATACATCTGAATGCACAAGTTCTAATTTCTCACTCTTCTTCTCTTTCCCAAATTTGAGAAATTCAACTCTTTTCTATTTTCCATAAACACATTTTTTGCAGAACTCCAAGTCAATCTGCTTCAAACCTGGTAGCAAATTTTTGGCATGAAGGATTTTCATCCCTTTCTCACTCATGTGCCCAAGTCTATGGTGCCACATTTCTATTTATTTCCTTGTAGCAAGTTCTATAACTGTCTCAGTAGCAATTATTTCTATAGAAGCTAAGGTAGAATAAATATTACCAGTACACAAATACAATGTGCCTACTTTTTCACCTTTAGTGACCTTCTAGACTTTGTCTAAAAAGGTAACTATGCAGCCTTCACTACCCAATTGTCCTGCAAAAATTAAATTCCTTCTCAAATTTGGAGCATGCCTTACCTCCTGTAGCAACCATTCTACAACTTGATTTTTATCTTTCCTTTTCCAACAATGTGACATGGTTCATCATCACCGAAATATACCTGTCCAAAATCACCTTGAACATAATCTACCAAATATTTCCTATGGGGTGTGGCATGAAATCAAGCCCCTGAATCTATTACCCACAAATCATTAGCATTATCTAAACACAAAATTAAAGCATCCTCTAATTTATTACTTGCAACATTGGCTTCCTTATTTTCATCATGTTGTTTGACTCCTTGTTTGCCCTTTTGAGACCAAAAATCCTTCTTCAAGTGTCTGGGCTTTCCATAGTGCTAGCAATCCATTCTTCCTCTAGATTTAGATCTTCCTTTCTTCCACTTCCCTTGTGACTTCCCACAATTTGTTGGGATTTTTCCTCTCTCCTTTGTTCTTCCCCTGTTCTCTACAGTCAAAGAATTACCTAATGTTGAACTCTTACCTGTGATTTTTCATCGCATTTCCTCACTAAGGATAACACCAACAACATCATAAAATTTCAATGTAGTTGAACTAGAGAAAAAGTTACTTACAACCATTACCAAGCTATTCCAATTTTTTGGAAAAGAACATAAAACCAAGAGAGCCCTCGCCTCTTCATCAAAATTCACTTTTACATAAGTTAACTGACTGGTAATTGTATTAAACTCATTTAAATGATTTATCACAAATCTACCTTTGATCATTTTTAGATTAAAAAAACACTTAATGAGAAATACCTTATTTGAGGTTGAGGGTTTTTCATATAATTTAGCCAAAGCTTCCATCAGATCCTTTTTTGTCTTTGATTTTGTTATATTGAATGCCACAGATGGTACCAGACACAACCGAATGGTTCCCACTTCTTTTCTATCCAAAATCTCCCATTCTTCATTGGACATCACAACATTTTTCTTTGCTTTTCCTTGCAATGGCCACCATAGATCCTTTTGATACAAATAATATTCCATCTGCAACTTCCATAATTGATAACTTCGGCCGTTGAACTTCTCAACCTTGAATTTTCCTTCTTCAATTGCTCCCACTCAAATCTAGAGTTTTCCTTCCAATTGACCGAAATACACGCCGCTCTGATACCAATTGTTAGGGTTCAAGTAGATTGGAGAAATAAGAATTAGTAATTATATGCAGATTAAATAACCCAAAAATAACAATGAAGAGTAACACAAAAGAGATTAACACAAAATTTTAACGTTGTTCACCCAATATGGGCTACATCCACATAAACTCATCCACCCAATGATTTTATTATCCAGTGCAAAACAGATTACAATCTCACGAATACCATCCCATAACATACATCCCAACCACTTATAGCAAGATTTTTGGAAGCTTCTAGAATTAGGGTTTTACAAAGTCATTTCTCATTTTCCAGTTAACAAAAATTAACTAACGACCCCTTGATGTGCAAAAAAGGGAAAAAATAAGGGTTGCACCCCCAAACCCAGGCTCTCAAGAGCTACTGCCCCTGAACCCCAACAAGGATACATAAAGAGTGTACAGTATTTGCATGATTAGTCACCACATACCAAAAATTACTTCATGGATATGACATACAAGATTTTAGATGTTAGTTTAATGATTCTAGTGGTTTTGTTTAGTTGGTGTGCTCGATCCTTCCCAATTAACACTTGGACATTAAGTTTCAATGTTCTAGTTCTCGAATATCCAAGATACTGAGAGGGGGTGAATCAATATCTTCTTAAACTTATTGAATAAACACCATCAATTACTCTAATACAAATAACAAAGACAATAAGCAAGAGCAATAATAGAACATGAAACCACAACACATGAACACCAAAATTTTACATGGAAAACCCAATGAGGGAAAAACCAAGGTGAGGATTAGCTCACTATATATAGTAGTTCCAAAATCGGATACAAAAGAGACTCACTACCAAATACAAAATCTCACTACTTACAAGTAGGACTCATTGTCCAAAAAAGGACTCACTGTTCAGAATGAGAGGCTCATTGCCTACAAAAGATTACAGTAAAAAAATGGCTTACAACTAGATTATGAACTGATGGAGTTACACCTCACAAGTACAGATTCAGTTCCTTTAATGCTCAGATAATTCACATGCCAGTAGGCCAACATTCACTCTTCCTTACATTCACATTCAATTTTCATATTCCACACACACCATGCACTCTATTCTCACACACACTTTCAATCTCCAAACCATTTTGTATATATATATATATATATATATGACTTGTCCGCAAGCATCAATTAGGTCAACCTAATTGGATGCAACACATATTTACCAAAAGGGCTAACGATCGGGTTCAAGCATATGCAAAACTTCTCCAAAATTAATTCAACCACGTAGCACTCTATATCATGTTGGCTTCGACCAAAGAAAAGCCACTCATATATCTACAACATAAATTAAACCATTATATCACTAACTATTTATTAGGTCGGCCATGGATAGATCTAGTAACAAAATGAAACACCAAACCAATACCAACTCACCATACGATCATAAGAGCACACAAGATTGTATACTTACATGCTTCCAACATTCATAAGCCTTTTCCCAAAGCTACAAACAACAGTAATCACCAGAGGGGAAATGCGAACCAAAATATTGGACCAAAAACACCTGAGGATGTAAACATGTTATTCATATCGGTTCAAAGTACCAGACCAACTTGACACCTTAATCAACATGGTGACATCAATGACAATACAAAGTCTAATCTTCTTCATTCTTCCAATAATATCCCCCTTTGTCATTGATGCAACATGTGCCAAAAACCTTCACACATATCTTCATTCCTTTCACTCCAAATCTCTCACCAAAACTCTCCAAATATCTCCCCCTTTGACATCAATGCCAAAGGGCGACCAAAAAAAAATGTAAACATATTTACATGGTGACATTGCATATACAAAGAAACTCCAAAACTTCAGGACTCCAGGACTTCCAAAAACTTTCAAACAATTTTCAAAGCTTAAAAACTTCCAAAAATCCCCCTTTGTTCATCAATCCAAATTTTCTTCTCATCTTGTTTTTATTTTCCTTTTCCTTTTTTCTTTTCTCTCCTCATTTTTTCCACAAAAGAAAAACAATAGAAATTTGAACATTCAGAAGCTCAAGTAAAAATAACACTGTTCACTTGAAACACTTTCTTGTATCTCTCTCTAATAATTGGAAGAATTTGCTTCCAAGCTAATACAACAAAATCCATTCTAGTGCACATGTTGTCCAACAAAGATAGCAATGTGAATTAGGATGACCAATCCACAGATGAGCACTGGCGTTCACAATCTTCTGCATCATGGAGTATTCTAAAGAGATGATCAAATCAGACCTCAACAATTTCTTTAACAAGCCAGAAAGTTCTCACCACATCTTCTCTTTGTCTTTGAACAGTAATCAACTTTGCTTGCAATTCTCCAACTCTTATTCTTTTTTTTCCTTCTTTTTCTTTAAAGAAATCAAAATTCTTTCCAATGTTATTCATTTCAGTTCAATTACTTCAATCTTGCTTCTAAAATTTCCAACTGCAGTAGGCCACCGGAGACAATAGTTGTAGATGTCTGACATCTCTTTAATGCATTTCCTTGTCTCATTAATGTGTTCATATAATATATGATTAGCTTTAGCACATCTTTTCTCAACCATGGCTTCAAAATTACATCCTTTCAGACCTTCCAACAACATTCTTTCTTCGACAACTTCGGCTAAATTATCTAGTAAAGAATAAAAAACACTTGAAACATCAATACCTTTTCTAAACAGATACTCAATCAAAGCATCATCAATTTTGAGTCTATCCACCGGAGAGCGGGCATTCCACAGTTCACCAATTTTTTTCATCTTACCTTTAACTAACATTGTCTACATATCATCTAGATCAGAAGATTTAGATCCAAGCAAGGATTCTTCTTCATTCTCCTTTTCTTCTAGAATGATGATGATATCTTCTATGATAAATTTTCTCTTCTTAGATTTTGGAGGGGAATCACCAATAACAACTTCCAATTCCTTTGTACTGAAGGATGAACCCTCCTCAAACTGACTAGACATAGTTATACTGGAGCACAGATCCTTCTACAAGGATAAGAAAAATACTTTACAAGTACTTCAATTATCCTCCATATCTTCCAAATGTCTGTAAACTTGTTTCCCAATAGGGATCCTAGATTCCCACAATATTTTCTTTTCTCGATAGCGAGCTCAGAAAGTAGAATTTCAGACATGTAAGCAAAGACCCGAATCGGAAAGGGTATCCCTCGACCAGGGACATTCGTACATTTTCAATTAGGTTTTCTAAAATCAAGCTACATAGATCAAATTGCTTGTTTTCTTTCACCATTTTGTGCACCAGATATACAACAATAGCGGAAGTCAAACCATCATGATTTTTGATATATATTTTGTAAGAAATACTGTATGTAACATATCTTATGGTGGGGCTAACAATAGTATTTATTAGCAAGGCTTCGGGGTCTTTTTTGATTCCAGTCAATTCCTCCACCTCTTTGTATTTTACTATTTTCTTTCTCGGGAGGTCACCAACACCACACAACCCTGTAATAGCTTCAATTGCTTCCTTTGTAATAGGGAAGGGTTTGTCCAACACAATGTTGCCATCCATTTTTTTACTTGAAATGAACAAGATGGATTCTCTATCTATAAACCAAGGGAATTCTCCCCATAAATCCATACTTAGGGTTTTTATGTTCTGTAAATCGTCTGATTCTAACCCTAATTCCATTTCCTTGGTTTTTTTATGATCAAACTCTTCCAATTTAACTCCTTTCAACCTTAATGGAATAGATTCCATTTTCGCACTTAACTTCTTCAAAAAAATTCTTGCACTTTTTTTTTTAATTTCTTACCTTCCCTTTTGCAGCCATGAGAGGAAACTTATGTCACTTGTTCTTGATTGTTCACAATGATTTCTCTAGATTACCTCAGAATCGCTCTAAATCACTTCAAGTTTTTCTTTCAGCTCTTCAAATCCATAGGTGATAAAAAATTACTTGTGAATTTCACTTTATACACCATCACTTTGCCCTAATTCACATTCAATGCAATAAGCTTCAAAAATTTGATAAAAACCCTTCTTTACTACACTGAGAAACCCTAATTTTCTCTGCAGATGAACATGCTTGCACTTTTTCTTCCAATTTCTTTTGCATAACCTCTGCCCATTTATTCCTTGCAACATATCCTTGTGCCAACATCTAACATGCCATATTTCCAGGGGGTTCAAATAATTTTCTGCTAAATCTCCCCCTAAGACCATGCTAGGTCTAATTCTCAGAGGAATCGTCTATACCGGATGAGGGCACAAACACATCTGTCATCTCTAGTTCTTCTTTCTTCTTCCATATTTTGTTCATTTCTTGCTTAACCTCATCTTTTTCAATCTTCTTCATGGGTTCATTTTCCTTTACCGGAGCATACTACTTTCCCTTTTTACTTTTACATACTCTTGAAATATGTCCCGATTTTTTACAACTATAGCAAACAACATTTCTCTGATTTGTTTGACTTCCATTAATCCTTGATCTGCACTAATTTTATTTGTGTCGAAACTTGTTATAGGTATAGTAGTATCCATCAAAATATTGATTCATTCTACCTCCATTAAACCTATTCATCATCACCCGACTAATCATCCTTACTTGAGATATGCATTCAGTAGCTCTATGTCCAATTTTCTTACATGCATAACATTGTCTAGAGAGGGAACCAAAAAATTGATTCATCCTATTTTTGCACTTGGTTGCCCTATGACCAAATTTATTACATGAAAAATAAACACCACATAAATATGGGTACCTTTGACCATTTGGTTGTCTGATAGGTGGTGTTCTAGAAAATTTTCTCTTCTACTTCCCTTTATCTTGAGTCTTTTGATTGTCCACTGAATTTGAGTTCTGTACATTTTCAATGACTTCATTTCCTAAACCACCTTTGTCTTTAGAAGGTCTATGTCCTACTATAAATTCATCAAGCTTGGTGGAGCTTGTCTTGAAATTATCTTCATAGTTTTTCTTTCTCCAGATCTGCCTTTAGGTTCATCAATTCTTGGTCAAGCCTTGAGCATACATCAGAATTTTGGACTACTATATTCAGACACTCCTCAATTCTCTTATTTTCTTCCACTTTCACCTTTAATCTAATAATCTCTTCATTTGCTTATTTTAATTGTTCACTCACTTCTCTATGTCTCTCCTTAAATTTCTTCAATTGCGCTCTCAATTTTTGGATGCATTCATTTGCCTCATCAAGATTTTCTTTCATATCTTTGTTTTCATTTTTTTCCTTGTCAAGATCTTCAAGAGCAACTTGAAGCTCTTCTTTATCCATTTGTTCAAAATGTAGGATCTTTCTCAAGCTGTTAGGCTTCCTCATAGGAACCAAGCTTTGATACCAATTATTGAATATCAAAGATACTGAGAGGGGGGGTGATCAGTATCTTATAAAAATTATTGAACAAACACCATCAATTACTCTAATGTAAACAACAAAGAAGATAAGCAAGAGAAATAATGGAACATGAAACCACACAACACATGAACACCAAAATTTTATGTGGAAAACCCAATGAGGGAAAAACCACAGTGAGTATTAGCTCACTATATATAATAGTTCCAAAACTAGATACAAAAGAGGCTCACTGCTTACAAGTAGGACTCACTGTCCAAACAAAGACTCACTATCTAGAATGAGAGGCTCACTTCCTACAAAAGATTATAGTAACACAATGGCTTACATCTAGAATATGAACTGATGGAGTTACACCTCACAAGTGCAGATTCAATTCCTTTGATGTTCAGAGAATTCACATGCCAGCATACCAACATTCTCTCTTCCTTACATTCACATTCAATCTGCATATTCCACAGACACCACGTACTCCATTTTCACACACACTTTCAATATCCAAACCATCCTGTATATATATATATGACTTGTCTACAAGCATCAATTAGGTCAGCCTAATTGGATGCAACACATATTTACCAAAAGGGCTAACGGTCGGCTTCAAGCATATGCAAAAATTCTCCAAAAAAAATTCAACTGTGTAGCACTCTATATCATGTCGGCTTGGACCAAAGATAAGTCACTCATATATCTACAACACAAATTAAACCATTATATCACTAATTGTTTGTTAGGTCAGCCATAGATAGGTCTAGTAATAAAATGCAACACCAAACCAATTCCAACTCGCCATACGATCATATGAGCACAGGGGATTGTATACTTACACGCTTCCAACATTCATAAATATTTTCCCAAAGCAGAAAACAACAGTGATCACTGGAGGGTAAATGCAGACCAGAATACCAGACCAAAAATACTGGAGGATGTAAACATGTTCTTCATATCGATTCATAGTATCAAAAGAACTTGACACCTTAATCAACATGGTGATGTCAATGACAATACAAAGCCTGATCATCTTCATTCTTCCAACACTAGTTAGCAACAACAAAGGGATTTATTGGTTGGAAAATCATAGAGATCTGATAATGACTGACCTGTTTTATATTTGTGGAAATGATGCTAAGGATTATGTTTTATGGTTGAGCAGGATGTCTAGTATTCTACCTAGGATCATGATTGACAATAGGTTTGCTGGTGTAGTCTTCTCTAAGTTTCTTGGGTAGAACATATTATATGATAGGGATTTTAGCAGTGGTTTTGATGGTGTTTCCTTTGTGAGGTTCTAGATGAGGAGAGTTTAGTTGGAGCATGATGATTTATTACAGGCACATTATCAGCATGGTGCTCAAGAGGAATGTTTGCAATTAGGGGAGTATTGTCATACCCCTTTCCATCATATGTCCTTGGGTATGCCTCCATTCTAGGCTCTGTATAGTCATGATTACCTTCTTTTTGTTGAGTTATTAATTTCAAATAGTAGAACCCCTACAACAAGTGACCTTGTCCTACAAATTCAGGAGGAACTGGGGTCAATAAGAGATAATTCACATCTTACACATGATCAACAAAAACTATATGTACATAGAGAAATAATGGTGAGAATCCTTAAGGTTGAGGTTTTCCTTGGTGTGCATTCTAAATTCCAGATTGAAGATTACCTTGGATTGCAGCCATATAATCCAAGTCACATAAAGAAAAGTAGATCATAAAGGTTCAATGTACTTCATAATGTGATCAAGGAGGAAGGAGAAGTAACCTATGAGCTATAGGTGCCACTAGTTTGTAGGATGCACAAAGTCTCTCATGATTCAAGTTTCCAGAGAGTAATGGGGCAGAAAATAGTGATTCCCTTTGAGTTACCACCACTAGATGAAGAGAGAAAGCATAGTTGATTTCCTAACATAGTTTGGGTGACAAGGAAAGAGAAGCTGGGAAACAGGGGTATCACCGAGCACTCAACCAAATGGAAAGACCTGCATAGTGGACATGCAATAGGGGAAGAGATAGGAGATCAACACCATATAAGCTTCATTACTTGAGGACAAGTAATCTTGAGGAGGGAGGACTTGTAATGTCCCTTTTTCTAAAAATAACAATTACTATTTTTAGTAAACCTAATTTTCAAAATAGCCAATCAAGACCTATGGATATATCAAGTAATTTGGATTTCCAAGATAAGTTTATTAAATCATTTTTGGAAGAAAAAATAATAAATATTTTAAATTTATTATTAAGGGTCCAAATGGGGTGTTGGATCTTGAAAGGAGCAATTATTGTGTATTTTTGACATTTTCTTTGTTTAAAGTGTTGTAAGGGAATAACAAAAATTTGGAAAATAGATTTGGAGCTTTATGACGGGAGTTATTTCCAAGAAGTACCAGATTAATTTGTGAGGCATGGGGTTTTGGGAGCCCAAGATGCTTCCAGAATTGGCATACCATATAAAAGTTATTTTCTTGCATTATTCATTTATTCATGCGTATTTTCTCCCACAATTTGTGAATCTTCTTCGGAGGGTTATAAACCTATGAAGGAAAAATCACCAAGGCTGATAAACCAAGGAAATGAGGCTTGAAGATAGAGGTTCTAAAGGTCTCCAAATGAAGTTTGACACAAAGATTGTAGTTGTGCTTCAGAAGCTTAGTCTTTTGCATTGTAATAGATTCTTTGTTGGGGTTTTTAGTGATTTTTGATTCATAGTTTGTAATCTGATTTTTTACTTCTATATCAACATATTAATGGATTGAATATATTGTAGAAAGTAGTCCCTTAGCATATATATTTCAGTTCTTTTCTTGTATTCAAAATCTGGTGCACCTCCTTGTGAAACCAAGTGATTTTGATTGTATATAAAGCTCCAGTGTTGGTGGTTATTTGCATTGTGTAATGGAAGAATTGTGGACTGTAAAAAGTGCCAATTTTAGGCCATTATAATGCCAAAATTTCTTGTAAAACCCTCTACTAGAAAATTATATTGAGGTGCTAAGTATTGCAGATTTATTGGAGCAATTACTGCTATCCCCAATCTCACGGTTTGATGCAAATTGGTAAATCTGAGGGTTTGCTTAGATTGGAGTGCATTTATGTTTTTAGCTTGCATTGTTGTTATTAAAAGAACATATCTCTATATTTGAAACACCCCCTTATGCATTTTTCTACCCAAGATTGTTGATTGTAGTTTGGGAGTTGTGTGGAGATTTGTTTGGGCTTCAGCAATGTGAAGTAGCTTTCAGGTTGAGTCTTCTTTGGGGTTTTTTTTGCAGAAGATGATCATTGTTGTTGGCTTCTGTTATTAATAAAAAATGATATTTTTCTATGAACAGACCTGTAATGAATAATTCTAATTAATTTTTTAATGATTTAATTTTAATTTGGAATGTTATGGTGATAATTTCTTCATACCCGATTTTCTCTATTGTGAAGTTTTCCACTTTAATTTAACATATTTGATTGAGGAATATTACTATAATTAACTTGGTGAACTAGATTTCGATGATTTAATAATTAATTAAATGAATTATAGGTGCATATTAGGTGTAAATTAATAT
This sequence comes from Sequoiadendron giganteum, assembly GCA_007115665.2. Classification (NCBI taxonomy): domain Eukaryota; kingdom Viridiplantae; phylum Streptophyta; class Pinopsida; order Cupressales; family Cupressaceae; genus Sequoiadendron; species Sequoiadendron giganteum. Next base: position 313,912,984 of record CM021104.1, read on the forward strand.
TAATTAATATATTAATGGATAATATGTAAACAAAAATACATAAATAACTAAATAAATATGGATAATTGTGGATAATAATTTAATAAATTAATAAATAATGTTAAATGACTAGGCATTAGGGGTTCTAGGTGAAAAATAGGTAATTAATCAATAATGTGTATTGATGGACTATGAGACAATGATAGTGGAAAAGGTGGCATTATTTTAGTTTCTATATTTTCCCCTTTTTAAGATGTTGTTCAAAGTAACATTGGTTCAAAAAAAAAGAAAAGTAGAAATGAGTTTACATAATTTCAATTGTGTTTTTTTCCATGCAATGGATATTGATTCAATTAGAGTAATCAAGATCATATGTATGTGTGTGATATAGTGATGTGAATCTATTGATTTGTAAAGTTTTTTATGTCTTGTGATGTAATTTATTTTTGAGAAAAAAATATATCTATTATCCTTTGTGATTTGTTTTATATTTTTTCCTTTTAAGATTTTTATGTGAATAAATCAAGCTTTTATAATATAAATATGACCCTAGGTGTTTTTGATATATTAAGCTGCATTTATAGGGCACAATACCCTTTACACCAAGAGCCCAAAGGGCCAAAAAAGATCAAGTCTAGAGCATTAAAACAAAAACCACCAAAAAACAAGACATAGAGACAACAAACTAATAGCCGATATACAATGACCCAACCAAAATAGAACATAGAAGCAGCAGATACCCTCCCATTTCTGTATGAGGATGTTTATAGCATCCTCCCCAACCCATTTGGGGCCCTCCTCCATAGTCCTCTTGTCCACTTCTTCCTTCAACACAACAAAAAGGGTACCAACAGAATGGTGGATCATTTTGATGGTGAACTGGGTCAACCCAACAAATTTCCTTTTGAGTTTATCCATCTACTCCAACACCTTGCTATAATCATCCTCCTTGTCCACAATCTTTGTATTATCTTCCTCCATAGTCCTAGGGTCTCAGGAATGGGTTGTCAAATCATCGTTGAGCATCTTGTTAAAGGAAAAAAAATGACTAAGTCCTTCCACAAATTCCTCTTCCTCCTCCGTATCTTCCTCCCTCCTCTTGTCGTTGCTGTCAGACTACTCCTCGTCACTAGAAATATCATTCACCGACAGTTTCTTAGTGTTTTTTTCCAGTCTGTGGGATCTCCTGATGGTGGTATTCTCCATCCTCGTAGCTGTAGTAGTAGCCACAATAGTTTCCCCCTTAGAGTCTTTACCCATAATGTTCTTCCCTTCCCTGTCAATGGTCGGTAGCTCCACTTGGAATTTACCCTCTTCCTTTGCTTCTTTCCTTGTTGCAAGTTTTTTGTTTGTCTTGTGGGGAGTAGTTTTGAGCTTGAAAAGCCTGGCCACTGATTTCAACTGAGCACTCCCCACTCCACCCTTCTTTTTCTTGGAAGGAGGTTTAGGCTTAGGGGTTTCGGTGTTTATTGGAGGGGCTTTCCTTTTAGGGCCCTTAGGCTTGGTTGGGGAGGGATTCATAGTGGGTTGGTCAGGGGGTTCAAGCTCCTTAATACAAACAAAAAAATAGGTTTGGGTAAACAAAGAGCTAGATGGAAATGATAAAGCCTCAGGATGGGTGTTTCATCAAGGTTTTGGGCAGTAGTGTCCAAACACTTCTCAACAAAATTCTCCAAATTAATAAACAATAAGAAAGGAAAAATTAATAGTATTTTATGACGAAGATGATTGAGAAGAGGCAGATGGTAATAGTAAAAAACCCTATGCCTACCTTCTAAGGTCACATACCTCCTAATCGTCAGATAAACCTAGTCTTAAGGATGAGGGAGCGCTTCCCTTTCGAAACTCGACTGAGACCTGATTGGTTTTTCATTTTCTTTGAAGAAAGTGTTGAGGCTTTCACTATCCTGGGTCTTGTGTGCTTAGTGTACTTCTTCTCGTTCCATGAAATCCCAGTCGCCTGAGCTATGACCTCCTCATTGACCTTGAAAGAGACCCCACATCATAACCCTCCTATCTTTCCAAGAGCTCACAAACTGAGCTGACATCCTTGCATCATGTCCCACTAAGCACTCCATCAATGACACCAACCCACCTTCGACGCAAATATGCCAAACTAGGGGATCCTTTCAAAATTCCTCATAGTTATTCAACTTCATCCTCACCCTATCACCACCCATTTTTCCACACTTCACTTTGAGATACCACTAATCCTACGAGAGAGAAATTAAAATGTCTATCAATGTGAAAGGTCACCCATAAAACACTATTTTTAAGCCAACCAGGATGATTTTGAGTAATTAAGGCAAATTGTTGGTTGCACGTGCCAGATGTTATTTCCAAAGAGGATATATCCATGGACCCATAATTAAAAATCTTAAGACATCAAAGACTTAAGTTGTGAAAAATGATGACATTGATAGATTTACCCTTCAAATTGCATATGCACAAGTACCAATGCCAAATGGCCATGGGGCCAAATATAGAAATCCTTAAGTATCTATCCTTTACTCTATGAATTTATTTAGCAATGTCGTGAGGACTCAAAATGATCTCCACACGACATGAAGAAGTCACATCGAATTTGAAATTGAAAGTCTGTATTGATATGCTAAGGTTATCAAAAGACCGCATATTAAAGTTGTGCATGGCCCAACCAATCTTAGTCGTTAACCTGAGGCACTTCACATCACCTCTCATAATTAGCTCTATAACAACTTCCTTTGCTTAATTTTTCAAAATTTTCCACATTTTTACCACCTCACCATCCTTCTTCATCCACATCACCCAAAGTACAATTATGTGGACAACCCATGAAACCTTAAAAGGAGCATAATTGGTTATCATCATGGGTAACAATGGTGCCATGTTCCTTAAGGATGATACCTTGTATCTTTGGTGGTAAGTTCCCAATACTCCTCCAACACTTGGAAATGCTCCAAGAGGAACCAAGACTAGCCAGAGTGTCAACAACTTGATTCCCCTCCCAAAAGATGTGAGATAAAATCTTCATATCAAGCTTTGAGACCAGGTGATTTATGTCTAACATGATATCTTTGGTATTCCATCCTAATAACCTACCAAGTTTGATTGAATCAATCACAAACATAAAATCTCCTCCTATATGCAATTTATTTATCCCCAGAGTAACATCTAACTAGATGCCCTTTAGCAATGCCCCCCGAGTAACTAGCCATAAATTTACCCCTATAATCCCTAATGACACCCCTGATGCTAGCCCTATCAGGGTTCCCCTTGGCTGCTCCATCAAAATTAAGTTTGTGCCACCCTCAATCCAAGGGTTTCCAAATTGTGTCCCATCTAGACTAGGCCTTAAAGTTGTCAAAGGAGTTGATCTCCAAATTCCTATTCCAAGCTTTAGCCATCTTGATCTCCCACTATGTAGGTGATTTTTCCAAGGTTTTCCCAGTGCAAATTGAAGCATTTTAAGAAATAAGCCTTATCCCAATGCTAACAACCTCCTTAGAACTCATCTCAATATTCCTAAAAATCTAATTATTTCTCTCTTTCCACAAGCACCAATAGATGATTGGGGAACCTAGTTCCAAACATCTCTAGGGATATTATGTTGGAAGGGAATAGACCAACCCAAAATGAAGGATTTGATGTCCCTACACATATCTAGTGGGTCCCTAGCTTTTCAAAAGCTAGATCCTAGACTCCAACAACAAACAAACAATGCAGTAAAAAATGATCAATTAACTCTTCATTGATTTTACATAGCAAACACCTATTCAGGATCTGAAATACCCTTTTCCTCGGGTTATCTTTAGTTAGGATCCTGTTATGACAGGCTTTCCATTAGAAGAAATTGATTTTAGGAATCATGTGCCAATTCCAAACCTGTCTCCAAGGTCTATTATGATCACCTTGGACCGATAGCAGATTGTAAGCTATTCTGACAAAAATATTGCCCAACTGATCTTTGACTCCCAATAGAATTAATCCTCAAAGTTGGATACAGGTAGTCTGGTCAGGGAGATAAAATATTGTGAATACTTAGCCAACAACATCAAATCAAGGGACAAGGGGCAGCAAAGAATCAATTCTTTCCAATGCCTAGCACCCAACTGACCATGAAAGTAGTCACTCAAAAATATACCAAAGAAAATTTGCGTAGGTCTCATAAGGTTCCTAAATCCAAAGTGCGATAAGGGGAATCAAGCAACCAAGGGTCCTCCCAAAATCTGATGTAACTACCATTCCCAAATTTCCATTTCATCCCAAACATGAGTAGCCCCTTCACTCTACAAATGTTATTACAAGCCATTAAACTAGTAGGGTGATCAGCTAAGAGACATTTAATCATAGGTTTGTTGCAAAGATACTTAGCATTCATGATCTTACACTAGTCATTTGTATTCCTTAACTGGTCCCATCCAACCTTGGTAAGTAAGGCTTTGTTGGTACTTTGGACATTCCTAATCCTAAGCCCACCACAAGATTTAGGTAGACAAAATTTGTCCCAGCTAACCAGAGAAAACTTCTTCTTCTCCTCGGTTTCGGACCATAAGAAGTTCCTTTGGATTTTTTCAAACTTCTTAGCTATATATCTAGGAATTTTAAAGATATAAATGAAGTAGACATGGATCCCTTGAAGGGAAACAATTAGGAGTTGCATCTTGCCAGCATGGCTAAGGATGGAGCCTTTCCACCTCACCAAATTCCTTTGAATCCTTTATAAAACTATGTTCCAAAAGGTAGGGGTGACTTCTTTGACTGCAAGGGTTGTCCCTAAATACACTGAGGGGAGAGATCCACTCACACATCCTAGGATAGTAGTCACCCGAACTTGGAGGGAAGGAGTGTTGTTGAAGAAATAAATCATGATTTTATTGTATTTTATACACTAGCCAGAGGAAGAAGAATAATTTTTAAGGAAACTCTTTCATTTCATGGCTTCAATCACAGAATCCTTCCCAAATAGGATGGTGTCATCAATGAACTATTGAATAATAGCTGGTTCTAATGAAGTTGCAGGTTTAACCCCCTTTATGGAGCCCTCCGACAACAGTTTGGTTATGTTCCTACTCAGAACATCCGCAACCATGAGAAAAAAATAAGGGGAGAGAGGTTCACCCTATCTAATGCCCCTCCCAGCATAAAAGAAGCCAAAGGGGACCCCATTAACCAATAAAAAATATCTCACAGTGGTAATGCCCCCCATCAAGAGGTTAATCACCTTCCAGTCGAAGCCAAACTTTGACAGGAATTTGGTAATAAAGTCCCATAGCACCTTCTCATATGCTTTTGAGATATCAAGCTTGAAGTCCATACTGGAATTGTTGCATCTATCCATGGAATGAAAAATTTCATGGGTGGTTATGGCAATGTCCAAGATGTGACGATTCAGAACAAAGTCCTTTTGGGTAGGGCTTATCATTTTTTCTAACAAGGGTTTCAGACGGTTCACCAAAATTTTAGAGATCTTATAAATGGTATTGCAAAGGCTAATGGGGTGAAATTCCATCATCCACTGTGGTTCAACAACTTTGGTAACCAAGGCAATAAAAGTGTGGTTAAACCATTTGAGGATCTTACCATATTTGAAGAAATTCTTGGTTGCTAGAACAAGGTCCCCCACAATAATATCCCAAAATATCTAAAAGAAAGATGGGAGGAACCCATCCGGGCCTAGTGCCGTATAGGCACCCATATTGAAAACAATCGTTTGGACTTCCTCAAGAGTGACAACACTAAGAAAGCTATAATTATCTTCTTGGGTTAGAGTGGTAGGGAGAGGGTCCAACGTCAAATTGTCTAGAGCAGAATTAGGAGCCTTTACAGGAGCCAACAAAGCCTATTGAATGTATCCAAATGCCAAAATCCCAATCTGGGTGGGTGTGTTGACCATAAAACCCTGCTTATTTTTTTTTTTTGTTATTTGATTCCTTTTCTTATTATTTAGGGCCAAAACATGAAAAAAGGAGGTATTCATGTCTCCCTCCTATATCCATTAGACTCTAGATTTTTGTTTCTAGAATATCTCCTTCTTTTTAAAGATTTGTTCCCATTCCAAATGACCCTCTCTTTCCTAGTTATAGGTCAGCAGACTAGCATCCCCCTCTTCCATTTTTTTGCATGACCTTTAGTGTATCCCCTAAGACTTTTTTTTTTTTCTGGAAGACATCCCCAAACACTCTCTTGTTCCATCCCTTCACCATATTTTTGATATGATTGAGATTGTTAAAAATACTAAACATGGGGGAGCCATGTATAGGGATATTCCACCATTCAAAAACTTTATTCCTAAAATCCATATGGGAATTCCACATAATTTCAAAATGAAAGGGAAAGGGTTCCACAACAGAGGGTTATTATCAGAGATAATACAAGGCAGGGCAAGAAAATTGGCACTGAGAAAATTTGTCCAGTTGTGAGAATGGAGAAATCTATCCAGCCTGACCTGGATCAAACCATCCCCCAAGCGCCTATTGGTCCAAATGAAGGACTGACCCAAAAGGTTAATGTCAACTAGACTAGAGTTATCCAAAAAAAATTCCATATTAGACATGTTGTCAGAGTAGTCTGTAAGCCCTCCACACTTCTCTAAAGGATAAAAAGGAGAGTTGAAGTCACTAGTCACCAGCCAATGTGACCCTCTGTTATGGTTTATCCAATTAGTAAGATCCTACCAAAGGGATTTTATAGCATTCCTTAGGTTGGGGGTGTAGACATTGATGGGCGACCAGGAGCCTCCCAAGTGAGAAAACTTGACACCTACACTATTCTAACACTGAAAATTTTTAGAACTAGTGATCCTGTTCGGATTCCACATCATGGGCAGCTCACCAGACACCCCATCAGAATCACTACATGAGAAGAGGGCACCCGACCAAATATACTTAGCTATATTTTCAAAGTTTGTTTTCTTCATTTTGATTTCTTGTAGTAGTAATACATCAATCTTATATTCCATCACATAATTTTTCAGCGCCAGCTTCTTGTGAGAGCTATTTATCCCCCTCACATTCCAAGATAGGACTTTAATTTTTAACCCTTCTTTGAGGACACTTCCAATGTCCTTTGCTTACCTATGGTTATCTCTTTTCTTGTCTCCCTATTCTTGGTATGTTGCTGATTGGGCCTACCAAGTTTAGAGTCACCACCCACATCATCTTTCCTTTGCTTTCCCTTTTTCTTTGGGGTTGACCAGAACTCCTCCTCTATTGCTTTTTCCTGTGCCAAACCTAGATAATCAGTCTTTACTGACTCAAATTTTACTTTTAAGGCCTCTTCATCCAAGATTTCACCCTCTTCACCACCAGTCATTATTGAATTGGCTGCTACTTTAAAAACCTCTTCCTTCAAGTTGTCACCCTCTTCAACATCTTTAGCCAACTCCTGGCTAGGGGAAAGAACACCTTGTAGACCTGCCAAGGGTACACCAAGAACTGCAACACAAAGAAGTTTCATGGCATTGGTCGGAGCAGGAACAACATGAACAAAAATAGAGTCAGTGGAGGATAAATCCTCATCAAATTTAAAGGTATCAGAACTGATGGTGGATTCAATAGTCTTAGGGGAACCAGACTTGACCAGGGAGTCAACAATCTTAAGAATTTCATCTTTGAAGGGGTAGTGATCATCAACAACAAACTCACTAGGGTTGGGTACATGTTTCATCATTGACTTACAATCGAAAATTAGCTGACCAGGTTTAGCACATTTTTGGAAGTAGATCATGAAATTCTCATAACAAACTTGTTGAGTCCAGGGTGATGAGGCTCTACATTGAACTCATAATCATTTTGTTTTAACCTTTTAAATACTTTATGTTTGGCTTTGAAAACTCGTAATTCTCTCTTTTATGTATGTTTTACGAACTTATGAAAGTATAAAACCTTAGAATGTGTATGGTTAATATAAATGCTTATTCTCTATTTATGCATGATTAAAATGTGGTGATTAAACTAATAATTCTTTATTATACATTTACATCTATCTTGAGTTAATATTTAATGTTCATCCATATGATAATTGATTCTATTTCAAAGTAATGCATGACGAAATTGTTTGTGACTCATCTTCAAATAATTTATGATGCCGGTCTTATAACTCATCGTGCTGGATAAAGATATCACCTACTACAACTCAAGCTCCAACACTGTACACCAGTTCATAAATCTAGAAATCAATGCAACTAAGGATAGTTACAAGAATCAACGTCAACTTATTCTGCACACCAGGATATCTTTTGGATTGGAAGAAGATTAAAATTCCCGCTTTTCTGATGTTTTCAAAATAATATTGGATATTTATATCCATAGCCAACACAGTTGGATGTTAGATCGTATCAAGTTTTTGATCTTTCTCATGTAATTTCCTTTCTATTATTAGGATTAGAATCTTTTATGTAACTTGACCCTATTTTGGGCACATTACTTGGAAATAAGAAGGAAGTTTATCTCAACACTATGTTCAAGGATTCTTTCGACTTGCTTTCTGAATGAGGTGACCCTATTAGTTGTTCAGATTTGACTATTTGATTAATACTGCTATGTTTCATTTTACTGTTAGCTTAAGATGAAATCATTTCATTTTCATAAGTTGAATGTAACTTAGATCAAATTTTTGTTGCATCATTGTTTTTTCTTTGTTCTATTTATCAAGTTCTGTAGTTTGTTTTTCGTTCAGAAGTCATTCATATAACTGAAATAATCTGTGATACCATGTTGATGAATTATATGCAAAGGAAAATAGTTACTTGTCAATTTAGTAAGTGAGGAATGGAATAGTTTATTTTCATGTAGTTACTCAAGTTTTAATTGGATTTCAAGTTCTACAAATGAGATTAAATTAATTCTCCATTCCTTCATGAACTATTTGTCTTGAAACAAAATTTATTTGTCCAAAATCCATTTCTAAGTCATTTAGGAAAAATCAGGAATAGAATTTTAGTTCAAAAAACCTCTTAAAAAAAAGGGAAATAGCTCTGAATCACTCCTAATCAAGCCAAAATTACCAACCCCCCCAAGACTGATACAACTCTTACCGCAGATAACTTTAGACACCCCCTATGTTGACATTAAAATTAAATGAGTGGGAATTGTGACAACTACTTCCTACCATCATTTTTGGTGTCATTGTTGGGGATCTCAATTTGCCTTTAAAAAGTAAAATCAAAGCCTTAGGTGTTGGTAAGATTAGTTAATGAATGTTTTCAGAGATCGGTATGGAAGACTTATAAGAGGAGATGTAGAGAATCATATCGAAGAGTTCTAGGCTAGTGCTACAAGTTCACCCTCAGATAGGTCAGTATCTACCCAGTCATAAAGCATGGGAGACAGAGATCGGGAGGAGGAGGTTCCCAACATAAATTTTTCCTTTCCCATTCCATAAATGTCTTGGCTAATGAACCACCAATGAAAAATATCTCACCTTCTAATTTTCCCATGTTTAGGGGAAAAAATTTGGAAGATCCAGATCAATTTTTGTTTGAGTTCAAAGTATTATGCCAAACTTATGATTATACATCTGATAATCAGAAGTTGAAATTATTTCCATCAACTCTTAAAGAATCAGCCTTACGTTGGTTTATGGGGTTAATTGAAAATTCAATAAATACATGGGATGAAATGGAAAAAATATTCCTAAATAAATATCAAGATTATTGTAGAGTCAAAGATAGGAAAGAGGAACTCTTTAAAATGAAGCAATTGGAAGATGAAAGTTTAGAAGGTTATGTGGACAGGTATCAATTTGTTTTGAAGAGATGTGGAAATGGATTAGATCAAGAAATCAATAAGTCCATCTTTTTAAAAGGCATTGATGATGATTCCAGGGATGCCTTGAATTTAATAGGGAAAGGTGATATTAATAAACAATCATTTGAAGAGATCATTCAAATCTGTAGAAATTATTCCAGGACAAGACCAGGCTATAGGAAGAAGAATAAAGGTTATTCCTCTGATGTCTCTAAAGTCATGGAAGAAATTGCAAACTTAAAAATAGACATTATCCTTCATCCCAGTTCCCAATCTGATAGAATAATAGTGGAACCTTTAGCTATTTACTATCCTAAATGTAGGGATAAGCATCCACTGAGGGAATGTCCTCTCAATCAGATTGATTTATGTGGCATATGTGAAAAAATACATGCTACTGGCAAGTGCAGCCTCCTCCCTAAGATTAGGAATCAATTGAAGAAACCAATAGAGGGAGAACTAAATATTTTTGGACAAAGACAGTTCAACCCTGCCTTTGGTCAACCTAAAAATAATTCTAATTGGGGGTCAAATTAGTGGAATAATCAATGGAATCCTTAGGTTCAATGGAATCCTCAACAAATATAGAATCTACTTCCACCCATGACAAATCCTTGGGTACCATCTTGGGGACAGAATGAATATCCACAGTGGAACCAACCTCAATGGAAATCCAACCAACCTTAGTGGCAACCAAATTAGACTCAATGACAGCCTAACCAAGGAAATAATCAATGGCAAAATCAGCGGCCAAAGAGACCCTGGAATCAGAATTAGTTCAATGGGAAAAATCAACAATCAACCTTAGATACCTGCTCAGCCAGTTCCAAATCCTAAAAATGTTAGGACTCAACAACCTGTCTGTAATATTGATCCTAATACAGTCAATTTGAATAACATTGAGATTAAAGACATTCATTTGAGGAATAACATTATACCAAAAAAACTCATGAAACTAAGGAAGATCAACAAAGAGACTTAGCAAAGGAATTAGAGAAAGAGATCAATGAAGATCATGCTAAAAAAACACCATTTCCTTCACGTCTCCATCAAGAACCATTGATTGAGAAAGTTGATAAAAAAAATGATCTGGTTGATCCACAAATTATTGATGAGCTCCGAAAGATAAAAATTGAAATTCCCCTGTTAAGGGCTATTCGTGATATTCCAGAGATCAACCACATGGTTAAATTTCTATGTATTAAGACACCTAGGAGGAAAAAGAAGTTTCCCCCTACCATTCAAGTAGGAGGAAAGTTGTAGGATGTCCTCTCAGGAAAATTAATTCCACAAGAATATGGTGACCCAAGAAGTCTTGTGATTACACTTAGCATTAATGGTATTGAAATTCAGAATGTTCTTATTGATCTAGGAGCAGCCATTAATGTTATTACAACAAAAAAAACTAAAACAATTGGGATAACGAATGTTAAACTTACAACTATAGTTCTTCAGTTAGCTAACCAGTCAATAGAAAAACTTGAGGGGATTTTAGAGGATGTCATTGTTACTATTGACACTTGGGATTATCCTGTTGATCTCCTTGTGTTAAAAAATAAACAAAGGAAGAGGGGTTATCCTATTATTTGAGGAAGACCTTGGCTAGAAACTGTCACTGCACTCATTAACTGTAGGTCAGGTAGTATGCCTATTTCAAATGGAATAAAAAAGAAGTGATGTTGTATCTTCCAACCAAACCATCTTTAGCATCTGAGAATCAAATCCGGATTGATGATCTTGACTCTGAGGATGAAGAAATAAAAGACCTTGTGATGATGACCTTGGCGGAAAATGTTGAGGAATATCAAAATTCTGTGAATTTAAGAGAAGAGGATCTAGGAGAATGTAGTAAATTTGAAACCTCATCTTGTTATCCTTTTGCAAAGATCACAAAACAAGATGAGAATGGATTACTTCATCAACTTCTCCCACATCCTTTCCCATTAAACATGTTAATTGGTGACCCATTGAATCTTCAAGGAAAGACAAAACAAATCCTGATTCAAGTGGAAAAACCCTTACTTATCAATAGTGCATTAACAACAAAACAAGAAGAAGGGGATAAAGGGATTTTAGAGAAAATAAAGGAGCCTTCACTTGGGATTATAAGGATATGAGAGGAATCCATCCAGATATTTGTACATACCACATTTATATAGAGGATGTTAAACCTGTCAGACAACCCCAAAGAAGAATTAACCCTGCTCTAAGAGATTTTTTCAAATTGGAAATAGAGAAATTGCTCCGGGTAGGATTTATTTATCCTATTTCAAACAACAAATGGGTTTCTCCACTAGTAATTGTACCTAAGAAAAATGGAAAATGGAGGGTGTGTGTAGATTATAGAGAATTGAATAAAGCTATAAAAAGAGACTATTTTCCATTACCTTTCATAGACCAAGTGTTGGATAACTTATCTGGAAGTAGCTATTTTTCTTTCCTTGATGGATTTAGCGGATACAACCAAATACAGGTGGCCTTAGAGGATCAAGACAAAAATATGTTTACATGTCCATGGGGTACCTTTTCTTATAGGGTTTTACCTTTTGGGTTGTGTAATTATCCTGCTACTTTTCAACGTGTTGTTCTTGACATTTTCTCAGATTTAACAACAACATGTGTTGAGGTTTATATGGACGTATTCACAGTCCATGGTAAGACTTATGATGAATCCTTGGAAAGTCTAGATAGAGTCCTAAATAGATGTAGAGAACATAGAATGTCATTAAAGCATGAGAAGAGTTTATTAATGATGACAGAAGGAATTGTTCTAGGTCATCATGTGTCAAAAGAAGGAATCAAGGTAGACCCAAACAAAAATTGAAATTACTTTGCAAATACCTGCTCCTAGGAACCAAACCGATGTAAGAATTTTTCTAGGACACTCCAGCTATTATAGAAGATTTATTGAGGGATTTAGTAGAATTGCAGGTCCAATCTTCACTTTATTAAAAAAAGAATTTGATTTTGTATGGACTTCATCTTGTTAGGAGTCATTTGATTAAATTAAGCAGGCACTAACAATGCCACCTATTATAGCTGGTCCTATTTGGGGTGAACCATTTCATATAAATACTGATGCCTCTAATTTTGCAATTGGAGGAGTCTTTGGACAAAATGATGAATTTGGTGCAATGCACGCCATATATTATATAAGCAAAAACCTCAATCCAACATAACTGAATTACACCACTACTAAGAAGGAATTCCTAGCAGTTGTGTTTGCTATAAACAAATTTTGACATTATATTACTAGATATAGAACTTTTGTTCATACTGACCATGCAGCTATTCATTATTTTATGAATAAAGTTGTTGTGGGAGGACGTATAATTAGATGGTTATTGTTGCTCTAGGAGTTTGATATAACTATCATTGATAAACCATGTAAAGATAATGTTGTAGCTGATTTCCTTTCGAGAATAGTTCTGCAAGGTAATGATGAACCTATGGAAGATGTATTTCATGATGAACACTTATTTTCAATATCAATCCAATCGCCATGGTTTGTTGATATTGCAAATTACTTAGTAACTAGGAAATATCCTTCTAATTTTTCATCAAAATAGAAAAATAAATTAATTAGGGAAAGCTCTTGTTTTGAATGGATTAATGGTTTTTTGTTTAAATTGTGCCCAGATCATATAATGAGAAGATGTGTATCGTAAACTGAGGTATATGATATATTGAAGGCTTGTCATGATGAACCAGGGACAGGACATTACTCTACCATAAGAACAGTCATAAAATTTTAGGTGCAGGCTACTTTTGGCCTAGTATGACTAAGGATACATCTTAATACATCAAACATTGTGCTCAATGTCAAAGAATGGGGAAACCTACAAGATCAACAAAGATTCCATTACAAACACAAGTATCCCTTAAACCATTTGAAAAATGGGATATTGACTTTGTTGGACCAATAGATCTTCCATCCAAGGGAAATCATTATATACTAGTATGTATTGATTATGTTACAAAATGGGCAGAAGTCAAGGCATTGTCAGCTGCAAAAGAGGAAAAGGTTACAGACTTCATATACAAGAATATTCTACAAAGATATGGAGCACCTAAAAAACTTGTGTCAAATGAGGGACCCCAGTTTATGTCTTTAATGCTTCAAGTGTTTCTTGAGAAATAACAAATTCAACACAGGAAGTCATCGCCTTACCACCCCCAAGCCAATGGGAAAGTTGAGGTAACCAATAGAGAACTGGAAAATATTCTTACAAAAATAGTTTCATCTAAGAAGAATGATTGTTCAGATAGGCTAACTGAAGTTGTATGGGCATACAATACAACATGGAAGACAACTACTGGATTTTCACCTTATGAGTTGGTTTACGGTAAGACTCCTATTTTTCCCATACAGTTTGAATGTGAAACACTTAGAACAACTGTCAATGTGGGGATAGATATTACTAAAGCACAAAGAAATAAAATAATGCAACTGAACAAGATGGATGAGATGATAACAGAAGCTTTGCACCGAACTGAATTCATTCAAGGACAGAGGAAACTGTGGCATGATAAAAATATACATAGTAAGCAATTTATTGTAGGTGATTGGGCCTTATTATTTGATTCTAGGTTTCAAGAGTTTAAAGGGAAACTAAACACAAGATGGCTTGGCCCATATAAAATTGAACAAGTGTTTGATAACGGTGTTGTTCGATTAATACCAATTAATGGAGAAAGGAAAACAATGTTGGTAAATGGACATAGGTTAAAACTCTATCACAAACCAGCATCAAAAGAAGAATTTATATCAGAACTTCAAGCAAGAGTTGAGCATTTTACTAAGGAAGATTTTTCTTCTTTAGGAGAAATGATCAATCCTTAAATCCATGATTGATGGTTATAAATAAATAGAGTAAATTGAAAACTAGAAATGGTGGTTTACTTTGCAAAAAGGAAAGAAAAATAAAATGAAAAGAAGCACCTGATCATGATTGATTAGTTGAAATTGAATTTATTCAAGTGTAAAATGACTCCTAATCACGCTTGATTTGATGGATCGGATTTGAGATATTTTAAATAATAAATCCGGTGCGCATAAAGAGGTTTTGTACGGATGAAGCCTTCTAAGCTTCATTTATTTCTAATAAGTTTGTGTGATGTGCAGGTACAGGGTTAATTTGAGGAAATTTTAGAAGTATCGATTGACATGTGAAAATAAGTGGGCTCCCACAAGGGTCAAGCTCAAAGTGTTTTCATTAATGACATTATAAAGGCCGAATCTTGGTTGCTAATTGTGCAAATTAAGAATGGAAACACATCACCATCAATCACCATCATTTGAAATCTCCATCATTAACAGGTAAGCACTTATATCTCTAGGGATTTTTCAAAGTTTGAAGTACAATCATTATAGCTTGTAAGTTTACTTAAAAAATTTAATTATGATTGTTCGAAAAGCCACATATAATTTTTTAAAAATAATAAATGAACATTTCATTTCCTAATTGGGCAATAAATATGGGAGAGAATTTTTAGGTGATATGATGGGCAATCAGATTATGATGTACAAGACACGTTGTTGTCAGTACATCGATGAGAAATTTTAGGCATGCAAATACATGTAGTTAATACTGCATTCATTCATATATCATATCACCTCTTTTCAAAAAAATTATTATCAAAGCCACCATCTAGTTCATAAGATTGATATTTCTGTAAATTTCAACATTGCTGGTGAAACTCTGAGCTTGAAGAATTCCAGTCTCATAAATATGGGGTATAAAGGATGGCAGAGCCAAAAGGAGTAATTTTAGATGAAGAATCTAGAAGGTGTTTACAACAAGCTGGATGGTTGGATCTCTTACTCAAATATGAAGGATATGAGTGGGAAATAGTATTGGAATTTATCAAAAATTTCCATATCAACTTTACACTAGTCAGAGGAGAACTCATTGAAGTATTTGTAGTTGTGATAAGTGCATTATTAGGAATTCCTATGAAAGGTGACTATATTCAACCCAAGCTTTCAAATTTGCAAGAGCTACTTGAAACATTTCATGTTCCTAGTGAGCCCTTACCTATTTTTAACATACATAAAGGGAAAAACAAGGGTATACAATGAGGGAGTTTGCAAGAACCTTGAGCGTCAAGTGCACTCTATGTAATGAAATTCTTCACCTGTGAGGGTCAATTTGCAACAGTTCTTGGGCCAGACCTCAAGTTATTAAATCATGTCAGACATGGAGCAGCTAGACTTGATGTAAGAATTAATTTACCTACTTTTCTATTTTCTTACCTTACTGAAATGGCTATTAGGTGTAAAGAAAATGAAAATAGGGTAACACATCATGGTTTAATACATTTAATAGTTAAACACCATTTCATGCGGAATCCTAATGGTGAAGAGGAATGGAGGAAATTTCTTTTGAATTCAGATAAAGGAAAAGGAAAACCTAAGATTGTAGAAGGCAGAACAATAAAGATTAGTAAAACTAGGGTTTTAACTAAAAACCTAGTTAAGCCTATTGGTAGGCCAAGGAAACAAAATCTAGAGAACCCTTCTTCTACAAAGAAAAGAAAAATAGTGAGTTCAGAGGAAAACCTTGCTCAAAAAATTAGGGAGAACAAGAAACACAAACCAGAGAGCTTTGTTTCTATGAGCAAGAGGAAAAATGAAGGGAAGAAAGCCACAGAGAATTATAAGTCTGGAAAAAAGAATTCTAAAAATAAGAAAAGAGATGTGAAATTCGAAAGACCTAAAAGAAAAACTAGGTTAGAGACACAAAGAGAAGAACAAGATAAATGTGAATCTGGGAAACCTACTGCCACCATCCATTTAGATGACTCTAATGACCTTGATAAAGAAGAAGTTGAAAAAGGAGAGCTTGAAGAGGAGGTATTGCGAGAAGTAGAGCTAGAAGCAGAAGGGATAGAAAAAGAATGTTCAACATTCAAAGAATTTTTTTTACCTCATCATTCCCCTATTCAGGATATTAGTTTTTCAGAACATAATTCTATGTTCCACAATATTAACATATCAAATATGGAAACTGAGGTTGATATACCTGATGTAGGAACTTTTCTGCCCAGTAAAATTACAAATGTTGAAATTGAATGTGGAGAGGTAGTTGTACATTGAGAGGGAAAAAAATGAATAGGAGATGAAGAAATAGATTCCAATAATGAAAATTTGAATGAGAGAGAAGAGGAGAAAATTCAAACAACTCTTAAGATATCTAGGTTGGAAAAGGAATTAGGAAAATTTAGGATTTAGAATATGATACTTGAAGAGAAAATGAAACAAAAAGATGATGAAGTATTGAAGTTTCAGGGGGAAACAAGCCAGTTGAAAGAATAGTTTGAGAAACAAACTAGTCAATTTTTTCACAATTGAAAGAAGCAGAAGAAAAATTGACTCATAGAATTATGCAAACTGAGAAGAAGGATAAAGAAATTTATGAATTAAAAGTAGAATTGAAAATAAAAGCAAGCATAGAAGAGCCTAGATACCTTTCCTTAACTACTATGAGATATGTTGATGGTGTTTTCTGCACAACAACAACTCAGACAGAATATGATATCCTATCTCTCTTGAAATGTAAATTTCTATGGGAAAGAGATAACACCAAGGTCTCTAATGTCAGGTCTTGACAATGCAACAAAACAACTCAGTGATAAATGTGAAAATGTTGGTAATCACAATGGGACCTTACTACGAGCAAACACTGGACTTTGAATCTATCAGTTATAAACAATAAATTGATACTTTGAAACTTGATTGGAACCCTGATAATAAAGAAATAGAAAAAGATAAAGGTTTCAAAGATAATTCTAAGACTACTTCTAACCCTAAGATTGAAAATGCCAAAAGATAAAATGTTCAAAATGGACCGATCTCTCATAAAATACTTTCTGCTTGACCAAGATGAATCTGCAATTTCATAGAAATAGTGCAATCTTCTAAGGTATCTAAATATTTTCAAATCACAAACATTCATTCAACCAATTCTATTGCAATTGATATGAACAAACCCTTATAACTGAACTAAGCACAATTTTGAGTCCAGGCTAACTTTGCAAAGCATCTAACAATCAGCTAACTACAAAAAGTATGGACTAGAGATCGCTGCAAACATTCCAAACATGAAACCCTAAGCATTATCAAATCATTCAACCATAAACATATAAGCAATTTCAAAGATAGAACAACAAGAATCATGCCAGATGAAATTCCAAAAGATAGATACCAAACACAATATCTCTCGTACATTAAATCATCCAAAGTAGCAACAACTCCAGCTTTCTGTTACAACACTTGCTTGACAATAAACCCTAACTCGCTCTAATATTACTTATCTATTTATCTATCCTCCTATTCCTCTATATGCCTATCTATCTATATTCAAATGAGATGCCTATTTTTATAGAGAATCCTTAAGATAGGTCGGCCCAAAAGACAATTCGAACACATGAAATGTGCCAGTGGCACTAGTTTAATCCAAAACCACCAAGATACCAAAAAGGTCAACCCAATACATGTGAATAATGGGAAGCAAAAATCTCAATGTAACCCTATATAGCTACTCCCCATATTTGTCCTTAGCTCGATCTTCTTCACCATGTATGGCCAACAAAACCCTATCCAGCTCAGCAACAGGTGGCACAAGCAAAACCCTAATCCTTCTTTCAAGGGACTTGATATCATCTCCCGCCTACCTAACTACACCATCCAAATCGGCCTTATTAGTTAAGTATTTGTCTATGACTGCAGTATAAGTTGCAGCATCATCTAACTGATGTCCATTAACTGGTCCTTCACTGACTGGAGAATAAACATCTCTCCACCATTCCCTAAGCTCCTCCAAACTAAGATGTTTCAGAGCAAACTTCTTCCTTCCAGTCATGACCTCAAAGAATGAAATGCACTTATCATAGATACTGGTCAGAACATCCTCAAACTGATATCCCTACTTATGGATCTTTTTCAAGGCCTTCTACCTCATTTGCAGGATTTCAAACCATTCCCAAGGTTCAGAAACCCTTGGAAAAGGAAGAATCCTACACTGTACTAATTTGTCCTCAGTGAATCCCATGATTGTTGTGGCCTTCTGTAGTAGGAGGTCGGTGTCCACATTATCCTGAGCTAAGATAGCCTTTAACCAATCCACTGATCTCATTGCATCTCCTCTAGTTGACAATATGCTCTTAATAGCATCATCTCCTTTAGTTTGGACACGCTGTAACCAAGTAACTGTAGCATATGTGGTGCCTTTCATCTTCTAAGGCTCAAAGATTGTCTCCTGAGGCAAGAAACCTATAGCAAAGGAGGAAGAGCTAATAGCTTGCAAAGGTTTCATCAACTCTTGCAAGTATTTCTTTAGTTTCTCATTCTCCCTCTCTAGTTCATGCCTCACCTGCACAACTTTCTTCAACCTGCCCACAATCACAACATTGGAGCCTTCATATTCTTCAATGTACTGCTCCATAGTAGCATGCCCCAAGTCAATAGTTTGCACATGATAGTCTTGGCCAGTCACATTGTCCTTATATTTGTTTAGAGCAGGGGTAGCAATGTGGGCCACTCTGTTACCTGACCCATCTCTTTCAATTCAGGAGACAACCCTTGCTTTCTTCTTAGTTTTTTCCTTCTCTACATTAGCCATGAGAAAATCCCAATTAGGAGGGGCATCCTCCACTATCACCATTTTTCTCTTCAATTCCTTTTCTAATCATCCTGGAATAGTAGACCCAAAAGGCACCGTATCTTGCTTATCTTGCCCTTGCTCCTGCTGATCAGCAGTTGCATCCTTTTCAACATTTGGCACATTAGGAATGTCCACAATTGGACTCTCTTTCTCTTGTACTTGTTCTCCCACAACTACCTGTATTGGTGAAGGGGCCCTCGGTGGTATTTCTTCCTACTTTTGAGGAGACCTATTCATTTTTTCCCTCACAGGTGAGTCTATGTGTGATACCAAGGGAGACTGTATTACCTTATCAATCTCTACCTCGACATTATAGAGATCTCCAACCTGAAACTCTTCTTCGCCCAAATCCTTAGGATTTTCATCCTTCTTTGGTTCCTCCTGTGTGTTACCAGTATCCTAAGGAATGGAGACACTCACTTGTTAAACAACAAGAATACTCACCGAAAAATTCTCCTTTACTGCAATATCCCTTGGGGAAGGAGTCCTTGATCTCCTCATGTATACTTGTGTCTTTTCCCTTGAGCTTTCCACCTCTACCACTGGTGGCTCAATTTCCTTGTCAACTTTAGGAGATTCCTCCACCTTCTGTGATAGATTTGTGATTCTTCTTCTCTTTATCATTGGTGGAGCACTTTCAACCTCCTCCTCTTCTTCCTTATTCTTTTCAACTTCCTTCTTAGAGGCATGTCTCCTCTTCTTAGCAACAAGCTTCCTCTATTTGCTTACCTCTGCAACCTTCTCCAATTGAACCTCTCTTACCTAGATTTTGAAAGGAGAATCCACCTTCTCTTTTCCTTTTGGATCAAGTTCAAGTGAACCCTCAGAATCAAAGTGAGACTCTAAGTCTCCCATCAGATCATAGGTGCATGGAACACCTTCGCTCTCTAGTTCTAGCATCTTGTGCTTCAACCACATCTTGGTATATTTGATCACTGGGGCCATGACTTGGTCCAACTCAGTCTTTTCCTCTTCTAACCAATCAACTTCTCCAACTGGCCTATCTTTTACTGCCTCATAGACATGACCCTGGATTACATTTCCATCTTCCTCTACCTGGTCAGGGATGGCCTTTACATTGTATAGTCTCACAAAATCCATTGGCAATCTAGAAAACTTCATCTTTCTTACCTCGAACTCATCGACAAGGTTAACCCAGTAATCTTCAATGTGAGCCTTATGGCTATATTCCCTACTGGCCTTCTTTTGAGCTTCGCCAGTGATGTCAAACCTTGCTCTCTTGGAATGGAAGGAGAGACCAAGAGTACTCATCTCCTCCTCAAAAGCATGAGTGGATTGAATGGAAGCACAAACCTCACCTATTCCTATCTTTAGGGGAAAATCATTCCCAAAATCTAGCTTGTGCATCTCTCCCTTTACAACATTGTCGAAGTAAAAAATCTGCCTAGTGACTTCCAAAAATACGACATGATTAGTAGGATATTTAGGGAGTTTGTAGGGAGCCCTCTAAAAACCATCAATTATGATTTAAGAGAAAGTTGGGAACTGGATAAACCATGCCCCATATCTCTTTATCAATTCCTTTGCCTTATCAAAAATTCTCATATGCTCTGCACCTTGGAGCAACCTAGTGATGTACATTGTGAAAGCATCATTGGATCTCCTGTAACTTCCTCTAGTCAAGTGAAACCATGGATATACTTCATAGATGGCATCTTGCCCAAAGATACCCCTAGTGCTTAACCCCTAATATGGGTGAAGTCTCGCCAATGAATACACTAGATAAGAGGTCATGGTAAAAGTCTTGGTTTGTAAGACATTGCATAACTATTCATGAATCACAGCACTGATGGCTCCTGCCCAATGATAGTCAATTCCATGCTCCATTCTAGCAATCACATTAAACATCCAGGCCTCAAACACACCTGCACTCTTCAATCCCACCATCCTGCTGAGAAGAGTGATGACATTGTAGTACTCTCTCTTAAACTTAAGCTTGAATATTTGCCTAGGCAGCTTGGAGAAATGGGATTTAGGCTTCTCTAGCCAAGAGTTGATCACCTGCTGAGACTTGACTACATTCTCCTCATAGTACTTCCTGGCACTATCCTTGTCAAAGGCCACCACATGGGACCTATCAGGCATGTCAAAGGTTGCAACAAAGGACATAGGACAAAAGCTAGCCAAAATCCTGCCCTGGGGACCAATTATCCTTTGTGTCCCTCTATCATAATTTCTAGCACACTCAAGCACTAATTCATAGCACTGCACCATGGAAGGAAAACCTACCAGATGAGCCAGTCCAGAGTCTACCATTCATTTTGCCAACAGAGGAGGGATTGGTGCTGAAATCTCAGCCTTGAACTCCTCATAGTCCAACATGCCTATGTTTGTATCTGTGATTCCTGACCAAATTGAGGTTAGCTTGCTCTCAGGGATCCGGCTCCTTATGTCCAACTTCACCTTCTCTACACCTGGATCTGTTGACTTTCCCTTGCCTCGACTAGCAACATCTTGTCCTGATCCTTCCTGCAAACCCATAAAGATGACCACAGTCAGACCCACAAGAAACAATAAGTGTAGGAAATTATTACCTCAAAGTTTGGGATTTAGCCCCCCTCGCGGATTGTACACTAGAGAGGATTTTGAGAAAATCCAGACCAGGAAGATTCCAGTGAACCAAGCATGCAAAATCCCATAATATCATTTAAATCCATCAATTAACAAAGGTAAACCATTAGAAACACTTAGCATAAGCTCATTTAATCAATCAAATACATCATCCATAAATAGATCCTTCCATAATCATCAAATTCAACCTTTTTCCTGAAAACCTGAAAGAATCTGCCAGGGATTTTGGCAAAAACAACACCAATTACAACTAACCTGGGAAAAAGGAGGGGCCACGGAACATCTGGGAAAATCCGGAGTGAAAGGATTTTGGTGAAATCCAGATATATCATCACCAAAGCAATAAATCGGTAAAACGACCCAACTGCGGACACCGGGAAAAGTAGTGAAAGAGAAAGAAAGAGATATGTCAGGGAAATCTGGGGGAAGCGAAATTTTGTGAGGACCTCAAAAACCCAAACCTATCCACATTCTCATTACTTTCACCAAAACTATTTAACAACTCCGAATCTCAAGCCTGCACTCCGAGAATAACTTAACCTAGACCTCTAATGAATGAAACACAAATTTAGAACACTCCTCACAGTAATTTGAAGAGGAGTGGCCATGCCCTAGGTCAAGAACCCTAAAAATGTCTGCCATGAAAGCACAGGGAACAAGGCATGACTTGATCACACACCAGAATTGAGAGTCTTAAGACCAATGCAAGCCAACGCACAAACAAGAAGCAATACCAAACCAAGAATAAAAAACAATGACCAACCAAGCGGACTGGTATAGCAACGCAAACCCCCAAAATGCCCAACGATAATGCGCATACCCAAGGAAACCAAGAAATCATGAAAGTCCAAGAAATAAATGAAGCAAAGTAACTTGAAATCAACAGAGTAAAGGATCATTTCAACATACCATGAAAGCGTAAGGGCCAAAACTAGTGATGATTATAGAAAACTGTTAAGCATGAGAAAGATACAATCCACACACATGAAATGCAAATGCACAATCCAAACGGCCTCAAAAATCTCAATCCAGTAAAACACCAAAAGCTCCAAGACTCAAGCTCAAATGATAGCAAATGCACAAACTCGAATGATCATTTACCTCCCAAAATCCAATATATCAAAGCCCCAAAACATCCGCACAAATGCCATTAATGTGGTCGACAAGACAGCCACGACCACAAAAACTCGGGGATTCGATAGGGTGATGAACTTTGGGGAAATCCAGACCATACGAATTTTCTCGAAAACAAGATCAAAAGGCAGCAACTTCGGACATCGAAAGGAAACCGGGAGAATCCGACCCAAGCGGATTTTCTCAAAAGTAGTGAAAACTCCAGAACAAAGTTAAAACTCAAGATTTTCAATAAAACTCATAAGTCTACCACTTCAATTGGAAAGATGGACATTAAAGAATGAACCCAAGCAAGCGAAAACCCCTAGAAAAGAAGGGCCGAAACACCAAAAAGTGAAAAAAAGAAGGTCCCCACTTCAGTGGGGCGTGTGTGCAAAAATTGCACAAGATATAAGCAACTTAACAAGGAAATTCAAAAATAGTTAGATAAGGCAATCACAAAAAAAGAAGAGGCAAAGGAGAGAGTTATCCAGACTATGGATATTGCCTTTTCTTTAGTTTGTACAAGAAAACCTTCTATTGTTTATGGTTTATTTCTTAGGGAACTGTTTCTAAAATGGAAGCTAAATCAAATTGTGTTAAAAAGACCTGTTGATTTCTTGGAAGAGTATGAGTTTATGGAATCTTATTCTAGCAATTGTCCAGATGTCTAGAATCAAATGTGTGAAATATTTCAACATGGATTTCTTATGGGAGACACTTACTACTCATTGCTCAATCTTTATGTAGGAGAACTTCAAATCAAATCTTTTGTTTCACTATTAAAAAAAAAATGTTGAATGCTCGACCCAAATGCAAGAATACAAGATCATGCAATAGACATATGAATTGCCGATGAGAAATGAATACCCAACAACAACCCACTCTATTGAAAAAATTAGGTCTATATCCAGGTTAAATGATGTCACTCTGGTTTATACAAGGAATTTTTTGCAAAGCATTGCAACATTTAAAAATATTAAGGGAGTTCTTCCTCTTGTATCCATTCAAGCATGTGAAGAAATATTTAGGTTACTTCCTGATGCAATTAAGAGGAGAGAACCAATATCACCCAATAACCTTAGATGGAGCTTGGCACGTGTCAGGCAGGGGATCCTTTTAATTCATGAACAACAAGAATTCTGGATTGGTATGAGGTTCAGATGGCCTATAATTCTTATGCCTACGCTAAAAGTTAATATACCTACATAGATACCAGCAAAGGTTCCTAGAACATGGTATGAGAAACTGGAGAGTAACAATGGGTTTGCAGCATCAACAAGAACTGTAGTTGCATACGAAGGAGGAGTGTTTGACTGTCCCCTTTGGATGGAATCCATCAATAGGGGAATTCATATTCGACCTCAATAAACCTTGAGGACATGGTTAACTGTAGGAGGAGGAGAATGATGAGGCTCTGCATTGACCTCATAATGATTAAGTTTTAACCTTTTAAATACTTTATGTTTGGCTTTGAAAACTCATAATTCTCTCTTTTATGTATGTTTTATGAACTTATGAAAGTATAAAAACTTAGAATGTGTATGGTTAATATAAATGCTTATTCTTTGTTTATGCATGATTAAAACATGGTGATTAAACTAATAATATTTTATTATACGCGTACATGTATCTTGAGTTAATATTTAATGTTCAACCATATGATAATTGATTCTATTTCAAAGTAAGGGATGGCAAGATTGTTTATGACTCATCTTCAAATAATTTATGATGTTGATCTTATAACTCATCGTGTTCAATAAAGATATCACCTACTACAACTCAAGCTCCAACACTATACACCAATTCATAAATTTGAAAATCAATGCAACTAAGGACAGTTACAAGAATCAACGTCAACTTATTCCTGCATGCCAGGATATCTTTTGGATTGGAAGAAGATTAAAATTCTCTCTTTTTTGATGTTTTCAAAATAATATTGGATGTTTATATCCATAGCCAATGCAGTTGGATGTTAGATCATATCAAGTTTTTGATATTTCTCATGTAATTTCCTTTTTGTTATTAGGATTAGAATCTTTTATGTAACTCGGCCCTATTTTGGGCACATTACTTGGAAATAAGAAGGAAGTTGATCTCAACACTATGTTCAAGGATTATTTCAACTTGCTTTCTGAATGAGGTGATCATGTTAGTTGTTCAGATTTGACTATTTGACTAATACTGCTATGTTTCATTTTACTGTTAGCTTAATCTGAAATCATTTCATTTTCATAAGTTGAAGGTAACTTAGATCAAAGTTTTGTTGCATCATTTTTTTTTATTTGTTCTGTTTATCAAGTTTTGTAGTTTGTTTTTAGTTCTGAAGTCATTCATATAACTAAAATAATTTTTGATACCATGTTGATGAATTTTGTTCAAAGGAAAACAATTACTTGTCAATTTAGTAAGTGAGGAATGGAATAGTTTATTTTCAAGTAGTTACTCAAGTTTTAATTGAATTTCAATTTTTGCAAATTAGAATAAATTAATTCTCCATTCCTTCACGAACTATTTGTCTTGAAACAAAATTTCTCTGTCCAGAATCCATTTCTAATTCATTTAGGATAAATCAGGAATAAAATGTTAGTTCAGCAAAACTCTTAAAAAAATAGGGAAATAGCTCTGAATCGCTCCTAACTAAGCCAAAATTACCAACACCCCAAACAGATCCAAATCTTACCGCAAATAGCTTTCAACACCCCCTAGGTTGACATTAATATTAAATGAGTGGGAATTGTGACAACAATGACTTCCTACCATCACATGAACCAAACTTAGAAAAAAGCTTCATGGAAGTAGGTAGGGACTATTAAACCTTAAAAAGACCTTTTAAAATATTTTTAAACACCTTAAACTTCCTATTTCTAAAGGGTGGTGAAAATGGGGAAGTTATTTTATATTGGGGTAGTTAGGAGAGTAAATTTCTTTTCCTTTTCTATTTTTGTTTCTTTCTTGAGTGGAGAGTGGGCCTTTTCTCTCTTGGAGTTTCTAGATTTATTTTTGGAATTTTTGTTTGTTAGATCAAGAATTCATAGGTTGGAGAGAAAAGGAAGAAAGGTAGAGAGGAATGATTGAAAGGAGAAGGAGGCTTGGAGGTTCTTCATCAAATATACCGAGTTTGGATATATTTTCAAGGTAGGATCTAACATTTTTGTGTAGATCTTGTAATGGTTATGAAAATTTATGATTTTGGAGTGTTTCATTTTATGTAATTATTTTAGAAAATGGTGGAATATTTTTTGTTAAATCTTGTTACATTTATGTGAGGAAAAATTTATTGCTTGGATATGAGTATCCTTTTATATGTGTAATGAGGAGAAGAGGAAAATGTGATTTTTTTTAAAGAGGGGTAAATGCTTTTGACCCGAAGCTATGAATTGATAAGGTGACAAATGGGGGACCTCATCCCCAATATAAATTCTCATCAATTCGACCCCAATGGGGTTTGAACCTTGATGGAAAGAATAAAAACACAACACCCCAACCATCACACCATGCCACTATTGGAAAGGAGAAGAGGAAAATGTGAATGGAAGTTTATGCATGAAATAAAATTGGGTAAATGAGGGAGTGTGTTTTCTATACATATTATGGGTTGGAGAAATATTTTTCCTAGTCGCGGATTTTTTCATTCCCTCCTATGTAGGATTATGAGTATAATTCCTTTGTGTTGTGTGAGTTTCAATAGGAATTTTGTATTGTGATGTATTATTGTAAAAAAAATTGTGTTAAGTTTTATTTTAAAAATATGGATTGTGTGCACATTGAATAGCTATATGACCCCTGGCTAAAGGGTGGGTTGTATTCAACCCTACAATTGGGAGGAGAGGCCCATTGGTCAATGTTACTTTTTCTTGTTGATCCTACTATTTCAGGTTTATGGGTTAAGTTTGAAGACTATCTTGGGAATCACCAAGTTATGATTCATAAAAGAAGTTTTATGTTGGTCATTGTTGAATTTGGAAAGAATCAAGAACTTTATGGATGAAATATAGAATAATTCATGGAGTTATTGAGTCTTTCCAAATTCAACAATGGCCAACATGAAATGTATTTTATGAATCATAGCTTGGTGATTCCCAAGATAGTCTTCAAAATTAACCCATAAACATGAAATAGTAGGATCAACAAATAAAATGCAGCATTGGCCAATAGGGCTATCTTCCCAATCATACGGATGAATACAACCCACCCTCAAGTTAGGGGTCACATAACTATTCAGGGTGCACACACATCCACTTCTAAAATAACACATAACACCTAGTTTTTTAAAATAATGCAACATAATAAATTCACAATACGAGTTTTTACACAATACAACATTACCATTGAAACTCACACAACACAAAGAAGTCCTACTTACAATCCTATATATGAGGGAATGGAAAACTCCACTAGTAGGAAAAATATTTCTCCAACCCATAAAATGTATAACAAAACACACTCTCTCATTTAACCAATTTCATTCCATGAACAAAATTCCATTCACATTTTCCTCTTCTCATAATTACACATATAAAATGATACTCATATCCAAGTGACAAATTATTCCTCACATAAATGTAACAAGATTTCATAAAAAGATCTCACCCTTTCTAAAATAATCTCACAAAATGAAACACTCCAAAATTACACATTTGCACAACCATTACAAAATCTACACAAAAGGTTAGATCCTACCTTAAAAATCTATGCAAACTTGGTATATGTGATGGATACCCTCCAAGCCTCCTTCTCCTTTCAATAATTTCTCTCTACCTTTCTTATTTTCCTCTCCAATCTAGGAATTATTTCTCTAACAAAAGAAATTGAACAAAATGATTCAAAAAATCCAAGAGGGAAAAATCCCCCTCTCTACTCAAGAAAGAAACATAAATAGCAGGGATAACATTAAGAACCCCCCCCCCTTGGTGAAGGTGTAAAATCTTGGTGAATATTGTATACTTCCTAATAAAAATATTAATTTTATTAGCAATTTTTTTCATTTTTCGGGAAATAATCTCAATTGGCGAATCTTTTCTAATCACTAGAAGTTTGTGGCAAATCTTGGTGAATTACAATTTTTTTTAAACCAATAAACTATTTTCATTGGTGATTAAAACCTTTTTTCAAACCAATAAAATATTTCCATTAGCGAATAAACTTGTTTTCAAAACAGAAAAAACATTTTTGTGGGTGATTAAAACTTTTCTTCAAACCAAAAAATATATTTTCATTTGCAAATTAAGCCTATTTTCAAACTAATTAAAAAAAATTAGTGGCGAAATAAACTGGTATGCCAATAAAAAATCATAGCGTGGTTGGCAAAAATATTGAATTCTGGGAAAAAAATTCCACACTTTCAAATTCCTTCCTAAAGTGTCCGGAATGGGGAAAACTGTCAACATATTTATTATGTTTGAAGCCAGATGTCAATGCAAAATAATATAACCCATGATTGTTTGATGAATTTTTGATGGACGGCTAAAGTTGCATTTTGGAAGAAAATCTCTGAAGCACTAGACTTGCGAATTGAAACCTCCAGAATAACACTAGAACCGTTAGATTTCCAGGAATCAATGGTTGAGATTTTATTACTTATTAAATCACTTAAAGTCATGACAACCAAAATAATATTTTATCATTGACTAGTTACCAGTAGTTGAAGGTCGCTTAAGTTATGACTTAATCCTTTGTAGTAATCATGGTGATTGACCCCTCAACCTAGGCGAACGATGGGTTTGAGAAATGAATGGTCAAGATAGGGTGACATGGGTCAACCTTGACCGCTCCCTAGTAGCCCACGAGGGACCCACCTACATCTCTCATCCCTCAACGGGGAGGCATGGAAATTCCACATGGAACAATCAGAATTGTCAAAGGATCTATAGCAAGGTGTGAAAGATTAAGGAAATATTAAGGAAATAGTGTTAAAGCCTGCACTACTAAAGAAGCCTTTTAAGCACATTTTTTTTTAATAGTTAAATAGTTTCTATATGGGGTAGCACCCTCTATTAATTAAAAAATTTTTACATTCCTCAGATGGGATCAGACGCTTGCCCAAGTCACTAGGGACTCATCCCAGTAGTATTCACAATGAAGCCTTCATTTCCACAAAACATTACATACCCAAATATTGAACAAACTAGCATTGGACACTTATATGGACTACAAATAGACCATCACAAACCAAAATGACCTTCCACAGACACTAGATTATGCATTGTTATAGGGCCTCACTGGTCTTCTTGACTTTGATTGTATTCAGAATCACAAGCACTATGGGCAGGATGGTTTTCTCATTCCTCCCATATCCTGGTGTCATTCGCTACCCATTCTTCACTAGTGCCCAACTCCCAATCATCCTCATCCAAAGACCACATTTCCCCATCGAGAGCTTCCACCATTGCAAAAACCTTCACCCAACTATTCAACTAATCTTTGAGAATGTCAGTTACATGCAGAAGAAAGTCAATACACCTATCAATCTCCCCCACCGGTTTTTTAGAGTTGCATGGTTCAGTGAGTGCACTATGGGAAAATTTAGTACTGATCATTCATTCCCATGAGCCTTATAGTAGTGCAGTGGCAGAGGGGTCATGAAATTTCCACTGATGTTGTCCAGTTTCGCGGTAATATTTTCCAATAGAGAGTGTTGAAAAATCATTTGGCATAGCTTCTTCCCCCGATCTTTTGAGACACCCATGTACATGAGCATTTCTAGAAACATGGTGGGTATTTCTGAATTTGCCTTGAGCTTGTGGATAGCCAATAAAAATTTTGGGCCCAAAATATCCTTCACCACTTGGAGCACTAGTGGGTGCTTGGACACCATTATCCCTTTCAGTCGTTTCGTAGTGATTTCACCATGGAAATCATTATGTTGCTTCATGGAATTCAGAAACAGAGGAGTCTTCATTGCACCTTAGTGTTTTTCGAGAGCACTAAGCTAATTTCAGAAAATGAGCACAACAACCCCTATTTGTAGCAAAACCTCCTGCAGCCTTATGGAAATCATACCAAAAAATGAAAACCAATGTGTCATGCATTCTTTATGCAGAAATATTTTTGTGATCTTGCCACACATTCCCCCAATTGAATTAACCTAGAAATTAATGTTGAGTGATGCATCCATTTTGTCATCTATCATGGACATACCTTTTAAGCACATGTTTTAAAGGTAAGCAAGACATATTAATCTGGTTCATCCATCTAGTCCAAGGGTTATGCACGGGTGAATGGTCTTAAGGTAAAGAGAATATAAATGTGAAGCATTATATTTAATTTGGGCTGCTCCCCACCTCCCCATTACTGAAAGTTGCACATGTGTTAAATCCAACAAGGATGCGGGGAAGCCAGAATGTGGATTTTCTCATGGGCAACTTGGAATAATATTGTCACAATTTTTTTGAAATAATATTGTCACATCAATGATTAAGGATTCAAGTGGTGAATTAAATATTAATTTTCACATCAATGATAGTGGTGAATTTAAAAATGTTAAGTGTGATTATTTGATGTCATACTCATTATCTTCGTTCTAACTTATATATATACTCCACCAACTTGATGTTCTTCATATCATTTATAATATATTTGGTTTGGATTTCTTTCTTCTCTATTCTCAATTTAACTTTGATATTATGGAGTCCTCATGGCATGTCATGCTACCCAAATTTTTTTTGGAGAAAGGAAGGGACGATGCATACGACAGATGAAAGTTGGGTATGGTTTTTACAATTCCTTGTGTGCAGTTTGAGGATGCTATTATAATAATTGTGGGTAGGGAATGGCTCTTTATTAAAGATAGGTCAAGGCATATTTTGAGGTATCTTGGTATTTCTTGTCCAATTGCATGGAAATTTTACTTGATAAAGATTTGGTGAAGACACTAGCAATATATTATTTGTAGCCTTTCATTTACTCTATTTCTTCATTGGAGTTGGCAATGGAGCATTACAATTTTGAAAGTGGATTAGCACCTTGTTGATGGTGAAAATGACACAAACAATGTTAAACATAATATTTCTACTCTATTTCTCCTGAAAAATAAAGACAACATATAGTATCTTAACTCCCAAGGTCCTAGTAGTTGGTTCTCAACTGTTTGGCATCACTCAGTTGGTCCATGCATCTATAATGTTCAAGGGGCCTTTGCTGGTGATAAGGAATGCAAGCAAAAATGGATTCATCAATCTATACTAAATGAAAGGGGGTTTAAATAAATAGAAAAAGATAGGTCAAGGCATGAATCAGTAAAACATGAATAAAATTCTCTAATATCCAAACATATGCTTTCAACAATGAATGTTCCTTCAATAGATCAAGAAAACCATAACATGATGCAATTCACAAAACAATCCATACCATTGAATTCATCTACAATACTTAGTTTAACCATCACAATCACTTATCACAATAATTTTTAACATTTAAAAAGAAAAAACTCTTCATTCGTTGCTAATAACATAGATCAATAGACATGTAACAATTCCATCCATAGACAATTTAATCAAAAATATTTGAAATCCGGTTCCTTCTATTGATTCTCATCAAATAAGAAACATTTATGCTTCAACAAACCCACTAGCATATAGACAGATTATGATTCATTAACCTCATCTAGTAAACTCAATTTCAACATAACACTGTATAAAAAGTGTATTTTATATTCAACTGTAACTTAAGAAAAACAAAGTATCCTTTCAAAGCTATGAAATTCCTATCTGCTACTATCAGGTGGCTAATTCTACTCCCATCAGCTAACCTTTGCAATATGGCACCCAAAAATACATATAGGCATGCAAAGCATAAATTCCTCTCAATCAAAATACAGATCCACTAATCAAGGAATTGAAATCTCGTCAGAAAATTAGACTAGTTAATCTCCAGTTCCAATGTTGATTGCCCTATGAAATAGGGAAGAAAGAAGGGGGGGGGGAAGTCATGCACCCAAAATAGACTGCCAGCTCATTCTTGTGTAGTTTTCTCCAGAATGTATTCATCATAACTGGAGAAGACCTGTTGAAGAATATCTATATCCGGCCCATCAATTCAACTGTCCTCAAATTTAATTCTCTTCAGTTCTGTGGAGGTAAACTCCTTCATGTCTTTCAATTTAGTCAACTCCTTTCTTGCAGCCTTCACTCCTTCCCTAACATCCATCAATCTATCTAATAATAGATCCCTTCCATCATCCTCTTTTTGCATAACCTCTTGAAATCTATTGTCCCATTTCTGTTTTAATTGATTTAGAGGTAGACCCTCTTTAACCAGTCTATCAACATTAACTAGAATAGATACAACAACTTCTAGTTCAGCAAGTTTTTCATTCAAATCCTTACTAGCATCTTGGATTTCATTCCTACGCTTGTATATAAAATTGGATCTGAATTGGATTATGCCAGAGTCTTTTTCCAAGAAGTTTGCATTGTCTTCCTCAAGGATTGACTGCTCAAGAAGAATTGACTTTGGCAATTTATTGATATCTTTTATCTTCTAGACATATCCCCTATATTCTCCATCCTGCTTTTCCAACATTTTAGTATGGTGATTCATTTCTTCTCTTAATTCTAATGTTGCCTTGTGGATCTCAAAACTACTTACGAACACCTCTCCTACCTCTTGGTTAAGTTTATCTGTCCATTCATCCATCATCCCAACCTTATTCTTTATTTGCACCAGATCATCAACCTCTCTTTTGCTAAGAAAAAATGGTTTCTCTAAGGCAGCAATTTGTTGTGATCTAGGAGCGAAAACATCCCTCAAAAAGGTATGTAGTTGATCCAACTGAGATTTGAGCTCATCCTTTCTTTGTTTTTCCTTCATCATTCTTGAATTGGTGGATGAGGCTACAACATCAATTAGGTTCATCTGCTGATATATTGTAGGCCTTCCTAAATTGGCAGTGCCCAGTTGGTAATCAGTGACCTGCATGTCTCCCATATCTTTATCCTCTACTGGTATTACACATTCTACAATAATTTCCCCTACCTCAGTTAATTTTGTGGAATGAAGAATTCTAGCCCTCTTCTTGGGTCTCTCCTTTTCGATCTCCTTCATCATATCTTCCCAATTAAGAGGTGGTGGGGGAGCTATTTATTTCTTTTCAATATCAAGATTCAACCAGGTAGGAGCACTCGGAGTAGTAGCCATTACTATAGAAGAAGAGGCAGCAGTTGTAGAAGATAATGGTTGTAGTAAATTAACCCTAGGTTGAGAATCAACCTCCTGTACATTTTGTTATTCTTTTTCTGCATTCTCTTTTGCAAGCTTCTTAGCCTCTTCCCTATCTCTTCAAGTAGTTTATTTCTTTCCTCTTCCAAGACCTTGCGTTTGTCTGATGCATCCTTCTCTTTTTGTTGCTACTTAGCAAGCTCCTCAACATCCTTACTCTTCTGCAGGCATTCTTCTTCTTCTCTTTTCTTATAGGCCACTTCAATTATTTTAAACTTTGCCTCAAGGGCCTCTCTTTCTCTTCTATGCTTGGCCTTTTTTTCTTCCATCTCATGTATCTTTTGTACCATTTCCAATCTGTCATTTTCATCCTTTGTTCTGAGTTCATGCTCCTTTTGTTGTTCCTGCTTGATCACTTTATCAACTCTCTACTTGACCTCCAACTGTTGTTGCTGGATTACTGCATTAGCTTGTTCCTTTGCATCTATTTCTTTTTGCTTTGCCATAGCTTCAGCATGTTCCTGTACATCTGATTCTTTCTTAGCCTCTTCAAATAATGCCCACTAATCCTCTTTTGTCAACACATGCTTAGTTTCCTCTAGAGGCATCTCCTCTTGTGTCTCCTTATCTGATAAAGTATCATCAGTCTGTTTCTATGTCATGAATCTCCATCTTTGCTTTTGTTTCCTTTAAAGGCTCAGCTTCATCATGGATAGTCCCCTTAGGCATTTCTCCACTTTGTTGCTCTATAGGAGGGAGTTGGGTAGATGATTCTCCCATAACTGATGTTGAGGGAATTGATCCCACTGGAACTTGTACTTCATGTTCCTTGGTAAACTATTGGGATAGAGCTTCAAGCTCAAACTCCTCTATGTCAGGGGGAAAGAACTCTAAAGGTTCTTTGGGAGGAATTTTCCTCTTGGTTCTCTTATACCCTCTCCCTTTCTTAGAATTTTGACCCCCAAGAGCTTTGGTTCTAAGTACAACCCATTGGATACTCCTATCCAACACTGGTCTTGCTATTTTTTTGATATCAACCGTCTCCTCTACATCCCAATCCACAAGGTATGAGTTCTTGGTACCTATATTTTGTGCTTCATATATAGGATCCAAAATTACACCATCATTTGGCAGTGTTTCAGGAATGTCTATCTTAACTCCATATTTCACCATGAGTGGAATAAACAATCTTTCATAGTTCCTCTTCCTTAAATCATACTCATCCTGAAGATCACTCCAGAAGTCTTCCAGCAAGTTAGAATGTTTATCAAAGACTGAAACAAGTAAGGAGCAAGCAAGGAATTCATCTTTTTCTTTGGATCAAAATGATTCCTAGAAGGATATATGCCCAACTTCAAATGCATTAACTCATTGCAAATAACCCTAGCTCCCATAAGGTGTGGGTAGATGTACTCTCCCAATTGCATGGGGATTTGTGACAACCTATTTTATGCTTTATTCAAAACTTTGCATTAACCCCCAAAGCTTGGTAAACAAACTCCATTAAGATAATTCTGTTGCTGCAGCACCTAGGGGGCAAGTGAGGATGACCCTCAAACCCAGCCAACCTAAAATAAGTGAATTTGGGATATTGAATAAACCAATAACCCCACTCTGTAATGAAATCCATAGCCTCCTGGCTCAGTCTATATCCTGCATCTCCATTAAGTTGGTTAATAACTACATACAAAAATGCATCATTGACTCTTCTATAATGCAATTCAGAGATCTGCAAGGACAACTGGTCATAATGATTCCATACTTTCTTTTGCCCATCAACTTCTCCTAATACTCCCACTCTATTTGACCCTCGAAAGATGCCTCTCCTTTCTAATGCATAAATGACATAAGAGGTCATAAAGAAACTCTTAGTTTCCCTCACAATTATAATTTGATTATGTATGCTTTTTGACATAATCATAGGCCAATCAAATTGTTGTCTTCCATCCAAGATTGTTTGAATGAATGGAAACATCCATTCTTTAAAATGAAAAGCATCTCTCTTTCTAAAGACTCTAGATAAAATCATTATAATATCTCCAACTTCTTTGTATAACTTTTCCCTTTTTGGTTGATCTGAAAGCTTTGTTAGACTTCTTCTCAGTTCTTAACCATTTCTTATGTAAACGAGCCTTGTTGGTCTCCTTATGATTGCTATATATCTTTAAAGCTTCTGCCTCATTAAGTTGTCCAAGATTCTTTGGATTAGGAACACTGAACATAAATTGAAACATTTGGAG
The DNA here is from genome assembly GCA_007115665.2 of Sequoiadendron giganteum. Taxonomy (NCBI): domain Eukaryota; kingdom Viridiplantae; phylum Streptophyta; class Pinopsida; order Cupressales; family Cupressaceae; genus Sequoiadendron; species Sequoiadendron giganteum. Next base: position 313,948,459 of record CM021104.1, read on the forward strand.
AGTCAAATCTATGCGGGCATTGCCTTGTGAATCAACACATTGTCTAGTGGTTGGATTATAAGCTCCAGTTGCTATCATTATTAGCTTAGGAATTTGGATTGATAGAGGAAGCATAGTAATGTGAGCCAAACCAGACTCAACTATCCTTTGAGTTCTCCCTATCACCTCAGCAACAAATGTCTCCAAATATAAATCCTCATAATTAAATGGACCCATATTTGTGTCAGTTATATTGGCCCAATCAGACTCCACCTTGCTAGCAGTGATAGAAGGACCCCTATGATTATACCTCAAGGTATAAGGGAGCTATTTAGGTTTAACTTTTTTAGGCTTAGTTCTTTCCTTTGAAGTTCCTATAGGCTGAATCCTCTGAGAAGCCTCTCCTGATGCTCCTGACATATTTTAGTTTCTTGCAATAAAAATTCCAGATTAGATCCATAAGAAGCATAAGAAAATCATGATTAGAGATCCTACCCTTCCATACATACCAGAGGCGGAACCAGGTAGAAGACATCCTAAAAATTCTCCTTTAAAACACTCTCGGGTCAGGACTAGAATAGGCATTGAGCTTGCAATAAACCATATGGTGGGATCGAAGTCGAAGTCGGGATGGCAACTGAAATCAGAATGGAAACCGATTTGGTATCATGAAAAAATTTCAAATTTATGTCCGACTCCGGTTCCAGTTCCGCCTGTGTTAACAACATTTTGAAAGCCTATTTCTTATTGGAAGCAGGATCATAAACATAATGAAAATGCTAACCAATACTTATACAAATCAAGGTTAAAGATCAAAATCAATTCTAATTCTGATTTGGCTTAAAACGATTATGATGTCACTGGCGACTTCAACAGGATAATGGATGACATCATAACCTAAAGACTAGGTCATGAAAAATTGAGGGGGGGCTCAAAAATAACCGTACAAGATCATCCCAATATGACCAAGAGGAAATACTAGGGCATCATTTTCTAATTTAAACAGAAAACACACAAAAACTCTAATTTATAAACCCTTTGATTTATGAATAATTAGGGCACAAACCTAACCCTATTCAAAACTAATCAAATTGATTACACCACAAGACCCTTAAGAAAACTGTAAATCAACGAACCCTATAAATGAAATATAGCAGATGATTCATATATCCGAAAACCTAGGGCATCACGGTACGGTCACGACTAAAACGTGAAAACGACTGTGACAAAAAAAAACAAACAAGAAAAGCCAAAACAAATCAAAAAGAAAAGTTAAAAGGAAAACAAGAAAAAAAAACAAAACAAAAGAGAAGACAAGAAAAATAAACAACAGGGATTTGAAAGAAAAAAAGAGTCACCAATCCATGCGAATCACAAGCGACTGAACATAAAAAAGACTAAAAACAAATGAAACGAGAATAGAAAACCCTACCTCCAAACACAATTAAATAGGCTAGCCCTTTTATGTGAATCTGAACGCAACTATCCCACTCTTGATCAAATCACACGCACAAATGCTCCACTACAGCTCTAGTTCATCCTTAATCTTTAAACAATGATGATAACATCTAGTTAATCATTAATTAAGGTTAAAAATGTAGCTCCATACATGTATGGAACCTGTAATTAATGCCATAAATGTGGCAGATCGGAGTCAGAACCATAGAGGGAACTGGCACATTACTATTGTGCGACTAAAGTAAAGTCAAACAACAAAATAAAATGGTGGTATCATAATTGAAATGGAAGTTGATTTAGAAACTTTGTCCAAGTTTTGAATTTGGTTCTGATTCTAGTTCCAGTTCCACCAACAAAGAAGAAAGAGGAAAGAAAAAGCTAATAAAAACACGAAGATCGAAACAAGAAAACCCATCAGCGATCTTAAGCTAAATGAACAAACCAAAAGGGTGGAGGTGGAGGCAGAATGGGAACCAAATTTGATACTTATGAATAAACCTTCAATTTAACATCCACTCTGGCTCCAACTCAAGAAAAGACAAACCTAAAAGACTAACAAAAAGACAATTGGGACCAGGATCAGAATGGAATCCTTAAAACAAGTTTCAAACCTGATTATGTTCTAGTTCTGGTTCCGGTAGAACAACAAAAGAAAAACAAAAAGAGGGGGACCCATTTGACCAAGGAAAAATATGGGGTGGTTATGCAAGGCATAACAAATGGCGACTCAGCTGGGAAAATAGTTTACCTATTTTGAAAGACACCCAAAAAATTTCAGTCACCCAAAAACCTCTTGGCTTATGAAGCATGCTAACTTGAATAAGATCAGATATATACAGAATAAAATTGAGCTGGAATCTTAGATGTATGTGTTCATGAATATTTATGACTCTGAGTGTGTGCGTATATTGTGCATCATTCTTTATAGACACTTTCTCTACTCCTGAACAACTATACCTAAGATTCAAGCTACATAGGTTGAGTCCTTTAACTATCATGCAATGAAATCTTGAGCATTGCTCCACTGCCAGATAGGCATCCATAGCCCCAACAGAGATACCTCTAGTTCTCTCAAAGCATTTATCTACTTTTAGACATGCGTCCATAGCCTTGATAGAGATACTTGATCCACCCATTTGATATTGAGCTTGCCTTTCCATTCTTTCTCTCTCTTTTTTTTTTTTTTTACTTGAGCTTCACTTGTAGAAACCTCTTATGCACTTTTCTCAATACTCAGATAGGATTGATCAGAAATATGGGTTAAGAACTACAATGGATTTCATGACAATCTTGGAATCAGATTTTACACTTGAATCGGAGGTAAAGCCACCCTAAAATACATAGGTATTTACTTAGGAAGATGTTTATCTATTTTGGTGATAGATTTTGATCATAATTCATGAGATATTCACAATGTACCTTCTACCCTTAATAAATTTTCAAACCAACATTAGAATGATCATAAGATATGAGGTTTTAGAATGAAATCCTTTCAAATATGCTCAATGAAAATACCTAAATCATTTTCTCTCCTAGTGCCTATAGCATACCTTGAATAACAACCCCTTTTCTTGAGAAGATAGAAATGAAGATCCCCAACAAAACACAAGACAAAAAGAAACAAAGAAAAAGAAAAGAAGAACAAAAATAAACAAAAAGAAAAAAAAGAAAAAACTAAAACTTAATTACATATGATACAGTATAATACATTTATTCAAAACATCAGACCTTTTATGAACCAAAGTAGTGCTTGAGAAACTGGCCATTAATTGGCAATGGAACAGGTTCTCCTGTTAAGGTACTTAAATGAAAAACATTCTCACCTAATATCTCAGCCACTTGATACAGACCTAACCAGAGTCTATCAAATTTTTGGTGATCTCCCTTCTTCTCTATAGCTTTATCCCATAGTAACACAAGATTTGATATTCTAAAGGCCTTTACCTTGGCCCTTTTGTCAAACTAGCATTTGGTGATAACCTGATGCTTAGAGAATTGTTGTAAAGCAGCATCTCTTTGTTCCTCCATGTTAAACAAATTGATTAATCTAACCTCAATCCTATAATCTTTTGTATAAAATTCCTACATAAACTTCAGGATGGGTATTTGCAAATGGATCAGGAAGACTGGGTCTTGGCCATAGACTAATTTAAATGGATAATTTCCTAGGGAAGCTTTGATTTGGGTTTGATCTGCCTACAGGGAAAATCTCAACTAGGTGTGCTAGTCCCTAGGATTTTTTTCTAACAATTTTCTTATTACTTTCAACAGATTTTTATTAGTGGACTCACCTACTCCATTTTCCTGAGGGTAGTAATTAGATGAATACTTCAAAATGATTTTATGTTCATAAGCCCATTAAATAAATTCAGATGAAGAAAAAGCAGGGCCATTATCACATACCAGGGCAAATGGAACTCCAAAATTGGTGGTGATGTTCTCAGTCAAAAATTTGATAACCACCTTTGTGGTGTTGTTTTTGCAGGGTTGGGCCTCGGTCGAGCATGTACAATAGTCAGTTGCACTCAATATGAACTTTTGACCTACAAAAGAGTGTGGGTTAACGAAACCTACATATTCTAGTGCCCATTGAGAAAATGGTCTTACCTCATACACTGGTTGCAAAGGCATTGCCGGATTTCTTTCCCTGGGTGTAGAGGTCTGGCATACATGACATGTCCTGAAAGGCTAGTGTAAATCCTAAAATACATAAGGCCAATAATAGCTTGATCTAAGAATTTGATGAGCCAAAGCATCCACAGATCCATTTCATGTACCATGTCTTCCATGAAACTCAAAAATGGCGTGCTTAGCCTCTTGCTGATCCAAACAGCACAGGTAAATTCCTTGAAAGTTCTTTCTATATATAGATCCCCCTTTAAGCATGTAATGAGCACTCTTCATCCTCAATTCTCTCCTCTGAGTAGCATTCATTCCTTTTGGGTATCTATTGTTGAGGAGGAAGAAGATCAAGTCTGTGTACCAAGGATCCTTAGTAAATGACTGGACAGTGTACTACTGACATGTGATATTCTTGTCCGCATCTGCCATTGCCTTTGATAAGCCCTAACCTCAAATGAGTTTCATTGGATGAATCTCTAAGTCAAACTCTTGTAGAATAGCCATCCACTTTCCTCTTCATTCTCCTAATTTGCTTTGCATCAAGAGAGATTTCACAACTAGATCATGAACTATGGCCATTACCTGACTTCGAAGAATGTAATGCATGAATTTATTTATAGCTAAAACTAATGCAAAGGCTTGTTTCTCCAAGGGTGGGTATCTAACTTATGCATTCGTAAAAGGAGAGCTCATGAAGGTGATAGGTATTTCCTCTCCATCACCTCTTCATTGTGTTAAAACAGCTGCACATGAATGGTCAGACATGAAAGAATAGATATAAAAATGCTTTAGATAAGTTGGGCTAGTCAAAACAGGTACCTCAGATATTGACTATTTGATCTACGAGAAAGAAGATTTAGCCTCACTGCTCCATTCTATTTTCACCTCTTTCTTCATCATTTTATTAAGGGGTTTGACAATTTTCAGAAACCCTGTTATAAACTTTCTGATAAAATTGATCCTCCCGAAGAAGGATCTCATCTCTTTCTGAATGCCTAGCCTTGTTAGTTTCAAGATAGCCTCCACTCTATCAAGATCTATGGATATCCCTTCTTCTGATATGATGTGTCCTAAGAGTTTCCCTTCAGATACTCCAAACACACACTTTTTTGGATTGAGGGAGACACCATAGCTTATACACTTTTTGAGGACCTTTTCCAGATCTCCAGCATGGTCTCCCCGATTCTTGGAGAAGATAGTTAAATCATCCACATAAATAATGATACACTTACCTATCAAATCCTTGAATGCTATGTCCATTGCATGCTGAAAGGTTGCTCCAATGTTGATAAGACCGAATGACATCCTTCGATAGGAAAATGTGCCCCATTTGGTGGTGAAGGCGGTTTTCATTCTGTCCTCATGACTAACCAAGACTTGATTATACCCAGAATAGACATCCAAAAATGACATCATCTAGGACCCATTAACCATTTCTAGTACCTCATCAAGAGAAGGCAGTAGGTAATTATCCTTCTCGGAGGCCTTATTTAAATTCCTAAAATCAATGCATAACCTAATTTCACCATTTTTCTTGCGCACAGGAACTAAATTTGCAACCCACATAGAATGTCTGACTGGGAAGATTATTCTTGTAGACAGTAGCTTTTGCACCTCCTTATGGACCAGGGGCTCAATCAGAGCATTGACTGGGCATTGTTTTTGATGGAAGGGCTTGGCTTCTGGCTTAAGAGGTATAGTATGTGTGATCACCGAAGTGTCAAAGGTCTTTAAGTCATCATACCCCCAAGCGATGGTTGCAATGTTCTACTCTAAAACTTTGACTATCTTTTATTTTCTTCAAGACAATTTTTCCCTATAAGGACATTCCTTTCAGGGCTTGAGTGAATCAGATTGAAAGATTCATATTTCCCTCCATCACTCTCTATGGGTACCCTTTGACAAGCCCATGGTTAAGAATCAAATATTCTCTCCAAAGCTACCACCCCCTTTGGAATACTATTGCTTTTCAAATCCAATATCCCTTCTTCATCACTATTATCAAGATCCCAATCTCCCTAATCTCTTTCTGACTCATCTATTATCTATCCTTCGAAGAGATCTAAACTTGCCAAAAAGGCCAATATATGTTGGTCATCATCGAATACCTAAAAAATTTGGACATTATCAAGAACAGATGGGATTGAGACTAATTCACTTGAAAATCTCTTTAGGTTAGAGTCTTCCATAGGTTCCAAGGTACTAGTAGCAATGACAAGGGCATCTGCAATTTGACTAGTTTCTCTAGGGATCAAAGTGATCCCAAAAGCATCAAAGTCTTCAATCAGATTCCAAATTCTATTTATGTATGCAACCAATCTTTTGTTATGACAAGTATACTGGCTATGTGCCTGCTTTATAATTACTTCAGAATCCCCCATTACCCTGAAAGAAGTGACCTTTTTATGAGAAAAAACAAGTCCATGGATGAGTACTTCATATTCAACCACGTTATTTATTCAACCAAACTGTAACCTATAAAATGCAAAGTAAGTCTTCCCTTTTGGGTTGGTTATTTCAATCCCTACTCCACTTCCTGCTTTGGATTTGGAGCCATCAAATTTAAGACTCCATAGTTGGTCTTTAGCTGGGAGCTCTTTCCTTTTAGGGATAACTAGGGATGACTTACTTGAGATGTGTGGTGGCTCAGACTTTTTCTAGTCATCGGGAGTTGAAAATGACTGGGGGCTAGGCTCACTTAAGGATTTTTCTATATTTACAGGTTGCACAAGAATCACTTCCTGAACAACTTCTTGGATCAAGTTGCAATCCAATTCATTTTTCATCAATTCCTTAGGCATTGGTAGAGTATCTGGGGTAGGTGTATTGGAAAAAGGTTGGGACCTCTCAATCTCCTCTTGAATCTTAGAGCATAGTACCTGAGTTTTCTCTAATGGTGTAGAATCTTCCCCTTGAGAAAGGCTAGTTCTAGTGAGGATGGTAGCATCCTTTGTTTTAAATGGGAATTCATTGATGGGTGCTTGAGATTGATCTTGGTTGATCAGTTGAGGTTGGCCTATGTGGTTTAAGATATCTAGGCAGGGTTGACATTTCAATTCAGAATGATTCTGATAATGTATCCTACACAGATTAGGAAGCAAAAAACTGCTCAAATCAGTCTCTTCTCCTAAGACCAGCCTATCTTGCTGCAATTTTCTTATCAGAACTTGCTGGTTGATTGAGATCATTGGGTCATTTTATCCTAGGGATAGTGCATCATCAGGATTAAGTACTGAGAATTTCATGACTTCCTCTTGCTTGTAAACTCCTATCTCAGTCTCGAAGTATGCTACTTCATTTGGAGAATCATATTTTTTAATCATGTTTTTGAGGCTAGGCTCACTCTCAATTCTAATCTGTGTTGCTATCCCTTTCCAGGGTAGCCACATGTGAGAGAAATCCAAAGACAAATATCCCCCAATACTCTTCATCAGCTCCCAACTTAGGAGCATACCATATGTTTCTGGGATGTCAACAACTTGGATATCTATGTAGGTTTGGACCCTTGGATCCGACCCAACTTGTACATGCATGACCTTCAGTTCCCCCACTACATTAACCTCAGTTTTGTCCAACTGAATCAATTTATTATTAGTCTGGGCAGAACTTAATCCTAGTTTCTTGCAAATTGAAAAGGGCATAACATTACCCGATGCTCCAAAGTCCAGTAGACAATTATGCAGATTGTTTCCAAAGATCCTTAAACTCAAAAGGAAAGGTGGGGTACTGGTCTTACCTTTATATATGGCCGCATTTCTCTCCTTCACTGGAGTCACTTTACCTTTTCCTTTTGAACGATCCCCCTCCTCCAGGGCTTTCAACACAACTTCCCATTGGGCTAGGCACCACTTCATAATGTCAAAGAATGACAATGATGTCTTTTGTCTCTGTAGTTTTGCAATAAAATCAAATTTTGAATCATTCCTAACTTGATATTTAGGAAAATAAGGTGGATTACCTTTATTATGAGATTCAGAAGGTCCCTTTGGTGGTGGTGGGTTATTATCTACATTTTGCACATTTTGCCCTATAGATGGAGAATGAACATGAGTTGACCCTCCCCCTTGCTGCTGGTGGTTTTGAGATTGTTGGGAAGAATCTTGCATGCCATTTACAAAAAAGGCATGGTCGGTGAGGCTTGTAACTCACACATAGGTACATATTGGGAGTAAGACATCCCTGGGACTGTATTGAACAACGATGGGTTAGGCATCTGATAACCCATGGGAGGGAGAGTTGCTCCTAAACTTCCCAATTGCAGACTTATCTATTGTTGCAATTTAATGGCTAGATGATAAACCTTAGACAAAGATTCAATCTCATTGGCAGCATAGGTTCTCTACAAGAATAAGCCAATCAGGGGATCAACAGCTCTTAAATATTCCAGAATGACAATATTTTCAGCCACTAAGTAGGGGTCTTGTAACCTGCGGGACATCCTTTGGAATCTGGAGTTAAATAAAGGAAATGGTTCATGATGTTCCTTTCTTATGGTAGCAAAATGATGATACATGATGGTTGGGTCTATGTAGACTTAGAACTAATTAATGAAGGAATTTTCTAAATCTGCCCAGCTCAAAATAGATGCCTAGGGTAGATTTAGATACCAGTTGTATTCCATGTCCCCCAAACAATAAGGAAACAATCTACATACCACATCTTGGTGAGCCACTTGAGCACAGGTACAGGTATCCTTGAATTCTTGTATATGTTCCTCAACACTTCTTGATTCTCCATGCATGTACTTGGGGAAAAACCTTTTTGTATTCTTTGGTAGATCATGGATTCCCCCAGGAATAGTCCCTAGCAGAGAGGGGTTATTCACCAAGTAAGCCATGGGTGGTGGTGGGATCGGTTAAGCAGGTTGTGGTGATATAGGCTGAATTGGTGGTGACACTAGTTGAACCAGGGGTGGTATTACTTGAATTGGGGGTGGCGTGCATGGATTTGGTTGAAATCCGAGTGGAGTAAGTGGTGGTAGAAATGGTGGGATCAAAATCCTACAAGCTTGGGGCCTATGTCTAACCAGGGTCTGGAGTTCTTTTAAAGGTTCAGGGTCGATAGAGGATCTGAGAATCCTCCCATATTTTTCTGGTGAGAATGACCCAATCTGAGCCAACTTGTTCATTCAAGCCCTCCTTCTAGCGCTAGATCTATTGATGTTGAAAATGACACAAATAACATTAAACAAAATATTTCTACTCTATTTCTCCTTAAAAAGAAAGACAACATATAGTAGCCTAACTCCCAAGGTCCTGGTATTTGGTTCTCAACTGTTTGGTGTCACTCAATTGGTCCATGCAACTATAATGTTCAAAGGAGCATTCATTGTTGAAAGCATATGTCTAGATATTAGAGAATTTCATTTATGTTTTACTGATTCATGCCTTGACCTATCATTTTCTATTTATTTAAACCCCCTTTCATTAAGTATAGATTGATGAATCTGTTGTTGCTTGTATTCCTTATCACCAGCAAAGGCCCCTTGAACATTATAGTTGCATGGACCAATCGAGTGACACCAGATAGTTGAGAACCAACTACCAGGACCTTGGGAGTTAGGCTACTATATGTTGTCTTTCTTTTTCAGGAGAAATAGAGTAGAAATATTTTGTTTGACATTGTTTGTGTCATTTTCACCATCAACACGCCTGTTGGTGGAATCTTCCAAAAAGTGGAATTGCATGCTTCTACAGTGTAGGCTCTTGCCCTAGTTAATATGAGATGGGGTTTGTTATGTGATACAAAAAATGAATCATTAAAGAGTCTAGAGTTTTGGAGGAAGGTTTTGGGTGATTCCCTTTTCTTCTTTGTTGTTACTTTGTTAAATTTGATTCACCTTCTACTCAACACCTGATTGATGGCCTCAGCTATTGTTATAAAAAAAATTAGTAATGAATTGTTTAATGTGTCATGTGTCTATATTTTATTGTACATCGTAATAGTTCTTGTAATATGTATTTTGTGACTGGTTTTTTGTAACAGTTAGTGGGATTTTGGCCAAGCTGGCTATGTACTATGTACTTCAGTCTTTACCAATAGCTACTTAAATTAAAATACTTTTTCATGGATCCATTCTTGTAAATCCTTTTTTCTTTTATCAATATAAAAATGTGGCTTTTAAAACTAATTATAATTATCAACATATAGTTTTGATCATAAGTGAGCGAAATTTATTGTAACTTATTAGTGGACATTGATTATGATTAAGGTAAAACAAGACATTTAATTCTCTCTTTTCAATATGTCGAATTACTCTACCTTTCATTTATTCAATTGAAATTCTCAATATTTTTGAAGAAATTGTGGTTGTCGTACTACAGGCAGTGACACAAATTAATTCCATATGAACATCTCAAGTGATTTATTGGATAGCTTTATATTGAAAACAACACGATGAACTGTAGAATCATAGATGATTTCATTAGTTCAGTGATATAGTGAAACAAGATTTGTAATGATTTCATATCGTTTGAGTGGCACTGGTGATTTTAATAGCTTGTTAAATTGAGGTACAATTTGCATGTAGGCAGACATCAATCAAATTAAACATTTTAATTATACATGTAAGGCTTAAGTTACAAGAATCAATTAAGTTGGTTTTTTGGTTTACATGGATCGTGATTATCATTATACCCAACCTCACACATGACATGAGTCACAATTAAACAAGGATCAAGCTGGTAGCGGCATTGGTGGCCCATAAATAGGGATAGTGAGCACAACTGAAATCATTCGTTGAAGGATAAAGGCTTTACTATTGAGTGCAATGCTCTAAATTGTCATAAGGGTATTCATTTTTGTAGCATTAATAAGGATTCAGGAAGAAGATGATGTGGTATTATTGGGGATACACTAAATTCTCCTGCCTCCAGTTATATAGTTATAGAGTAAAAGACCAATTTCCTTCAAGTTCAGAAAGGGTGGAATTGGAAAGAAGTTGATCTGGTTAACTTGACTTCTGAGGTAGGTTTTGAACTAGGATGAGGAGCTCTGATGGAGATAAGTGCTATCCTAGTGCATCGAGTTTGTGTGCAAAAGATGGAAGTAATTTTAATACCCCTCATCTTCTGCATGACTCTAGTTCTCAAAGAAAAATAAGTACATTTTGTATCTTCACAACTCCCTTTTCCCCAGCATGGTTCTCTAGGAAAGCCTCGTGCATTTATATTGAGAGCACATGATTGCCTAGGCAAGTCTCATGAATTTATTTTTCAATACCACTGCCCATGGTCGAAAGTACCATGCATTTATTTTTATAGCTCGTGGTTGACCCAACAATTCCCATCACCATGCATTTATTTTCAGATTGGCATTTGTATTACTTTTTCACCAGTGGTCTAGTAGAAGCTTGGCACTTACATTTGTATTTGTATTATGTAAAGTAATATATGTTATTTATAAAAAATAGGAGCTTGGAACTTGCATGCTCTACTCATCTTTAAAAAGATATGTAATAATGTGACATTGTAATTCAGTTGTAATAAAATAAATGGTTGTGATGTGTTATTCTTCATTATTCATTTATAGTAAAGAATTATTTTTTTGAGTTTAGTCTCTATGAATCTATTCAAATCAGTTTTTTTTCCTTTAATAAATTAAGTATTATCTATTTATGAAATAACTGCATGCAGTTTAAAACTAAAACATAAAGCAATACAAATGAAAAAAGAAAGTTTCCATCAAATTGACAAAAAACATTATAAACACTAAAAGTTATCACTCTTGTTAGGGTTTACCGAAATGTTATTGATTTCTAATTTTTTGTTGACCTTCTCCTCTGATTCCTAGTATCAATATTCATTTTATTAAGTCCTTTGCAACATTAAGTTACTGGCCCCTTGGCCTTGATGTCAATCCTAGTGCACTAAAGTTTAAAACAACTTTAAAACACATGTTTATTGTGGTGGGACTTTTAAAAATCAAAGGAGGGAGGCTTAAGGTTTTAGGGTTTATATTACCCATAGTAAAATAAATTATCAACTTTTAAAACCCTCACGTTATATTTCAACGTTGACTTGCTACCGAGGGTAACCGGTCACTTAAGTTGTTTGGTTGGGCCTTTCCTTCATGCTCTTACCAGCCCCTTTTCACTTGACCTACTGGTTTCCTATCTCCCACTTTGGCTTTTAATATTTGTATCACCAAGGGTTTTCTGGCCAATCCCACAACTATTATATATTTGTTCACATTCAACTTGGTGAACCATCTGATCATAGATGATTTGGACCGTTCCTCGCAGACCTTGTAGGTTTGTCTACTAATGTCACTAAAGTGGTCAGAGGTCTGTGAGATGCCGCCATCTGTCATATACGGAAGGGTGGGGCCTTTTCCCGAGGTTTCAGCAGTTACAAGTGGTCATCTTTTCACCAGGGAAGGATTTTAATGATGGGGTTAATAATAAATGTCCCTCGCAGGCATCGCACGATCAGAGTAAATGTTCCTAAAGTACTGTAAGGTTTGTGAAGAGGTGACATGTGGCCTGGCTCTTGAAGGAATAGGGCTTGGTGGGGCCTACTACCTGATTGCAACCTCCTATCTTTGTGGACTATGATTGGTTGTGGTTTTTCCCAGGTGCTGATGTGGATTTTCAACACTCATTGACTCGATCTGAGTCGTCCGACCTGCTAGGTTTGTTCCGCATCAATGGTTCAAATTCAAAGTGGGTAATTTTCATCTGTGTGAGGAATTTTTGTACTCTGTAACTTGTTTCATTAATGGCGTTGGGTTTTCCAGAGGATCTTCTCCTGATTTTATTTCATGTGAACGATGCCCTCCTGTTAAGTGTAATGATGGGTTGTACACTGTTTCCTTGTGAGCCAGGAATACTTTTGTGGTGGCTACATCATCCACTAATCGATCAAATGCTCATACTACATTTAATCCATTTATATCCCTCGCACCAATTCACTCTATAAATGCAAGCTAAGTTACCCAATGTTATCGTTGCATTTTGAGTTGTTTTGTTAGCAGGTGGTGGTTTTTTTTCTCTTGTATTATGCGACCTATTTTTCTTCAATGGAAAAATCTGTGGTGCATAGAAGTGCTAGAGTAAAGGCCAATAGGTCATTGCTCGAGGAGGAGAAACCTGTCCCCGATACACTCGACATTGCTACTCAAAATACTACCAAAAGGCCTGAGCGTTGCGTGTCCCCTGTTGTGATTTCTTCAGGTTTTGATGGCAACGGGTTTGAGAAAGACTCAGACTACCGTTGTTACCTAGCATCCATGAGTGACCTTATGGGGGTGGATAAAGAGGTCCTTGCAGTTTCACAAATAACTGCAATGGCACGGTTCCAAGCTATTGGATCTCGTGCTAATGTGGATGGAAAGAAGAAGGTGGTACTGCCTCAAACTAAGGCAAGAACTAGAAGCAGTCGCTTGTACCGAAGCCATGGGTCGACTTAATGATTGTTGGTGTTGGGTGTGTTGCTCATGGGTGGTGTTTTTTGCCCGGTGGTTCATTTTTTGTTGATATGGACGTGCGCGTGCCTGGTACACTTTTTTATTTTCTCTCTGACTGGTTATTGGGTGTAACTATTTTTTTGATTCCTCGAATCGTGCACTTTGTTTTCCAATGATGAGGAATGTTTTGAAATGTAATTTTGAATCTAAAATTCATTTTTGAAATTAACAAGGTAGCCCGATGCTTATTACTCTCCTGTCTATAAAGGAGATTTCACAACTCATTGTTAGGGGTCAAATTTTGGATCTAGGAGGTTTTGAATATTTGTACAGTCAGTTCGTTTACTATAGTTTTCTTGAAGGTTTTAGTTACTATCTTTTCAGGTCAGGATTACTATGAAGCAAGCAAGATATGCTGATGTAATTACAGATATTAAAGCAATAAATGATAATCATTTTGGAACAATTTCTCTCCTAATTGTATGTCATAAGTTGTGAATGAACCTATTAATGATATATTCATTCACCTTCAATGGTATATTTGAATGTGTTCTTCATTTCCCTACCTTAACTCAATGAGTTAATAAAATTGCTTGAAAATGAGTTACAAATTTATGATTATATATTCAGGGTTTGTTAAGGAGTGTTGTTTCAAAACTAAAATTTGCATGATGTAAATCATCATGGTGATATATCCATAATATCTGGATTAATTTTTGTATGACTCCTGCCCAATAGATGAGGCACTAGCTATTTTCTTTAGGATTACTATGGGGCTGTAATTCTAAACATGGTGGTCTAAGATATAAACAAACCAAAATATTAAACCCTTTCTCTTTACGAGATGCAAATCTTATATTGAAATCTTTAGTCCCGTTGCTCTAAGATAACTATTATTATTCTTTGGTCTGCCAATACCAGAGTAATTACTATCTCATTGTGTGTGTAGGGATTGTAATATGTAAGAAGAATTGTTCTTACCAATCATAAAACATTTTAATGAACATACTTAGGTTTACCCACCTTGGTTTCATAGAGCCAAAAGTGTAGGAGATGTTAGTCTTTGATTGAATCTCGTTAGTTGGCCACTAGCCTTTGTGGTTCTTTAATATAGAGGTTGGCTACCTCTTAGAGAATTTCAAAGCCCAGTTGGGTTGCAATTTTAAAACACCAACAGAATGGTGACTTTGCTGGGGAACAAATTTAGACGTTTGGTTGCAAACAGTGTTCTTAAGAGTCATTGCATAGAGTCAAATGATTTTCCATTCTGAATTTACATAGTGAATTTTTTCAACCCTACAAGGAAGAGGATGTTGAAATGAACCTGACAATCCTATAATCTATGGTGTCATGTTGGCAAAGGATTCAAGAGTTCTAGATTCATTAGTTGAATGGTGGTTTTATTGGGGAGAACTTCTAAGAAATTTAAAAGAAAAAGAGAAAAGAGAAACCGCAACAATTGGAGGTGGCTATCCCGACTCATTTGTTTAAGTGGAGCTCAATGTTAAGTTTGGATGGTGACAGATTGTGGTTTTGAAAAAAATTGGTAGTGGCATGGTGTCAGAATGTTTGAGGTATGACTTTGTTGTTGATAAAGACCTAAAATCTAACAAGTTTTGAAAAGGAACTTCATATTTCTGTTGAAATTCAGTCCTCTGTTGAAGAGGTGGCGTTTCTATCTGAAGAACCAGTTGATATACAAAGGAAAAGATTAATAACTATTGCCAAAATGACTAGGTATTCTATTAAATCTAAAAAGTTCACTATTTCTAATTTTGATGGGTGTTTGTAATTAACGATGAAAATGGTTCCAAACTAGATGTCTAGCATCAAGAAAGGGAACAATTATTAGATTTTCCATACTTTTGATGATGCAACATGTAAAAGGATTTATGAAACAATGTTTATGTTGCACCATATCTCTGAAAGCAAGGAATAATAATTTGTCACCGATGGAATCATGGTTGAGATGGTAAATGATATGTTTGATAAACATGCACTGTTTTGATGAATTTTAAATGGGTATAAGTGATTTCCCATATGTAAAGTCAGACATAAATATGCAAAGAAATCAAGTTGCATTAAGCCCTTCAGGGTGTTTTATAACTCAAAGGTAATTTTTATTTTCAATGATGTCAGTGGTTACCCTAATCTAATTCCTAAGAAGATTAGGAAGTATTTTCCTAAACACACAGGGCAAAGTCCAGAATCAACCTCTAAGCATTTACAAAATTTTGTAGATTTCATGGGAGATTATGAAATCAGTCATGAGGATGTTGATATGAAGTTGTTTGAACAATCCTTGGGGGGTGATGCCAGGGATTGGTTTTCATATTTACCTGCCTATTCTGTTAACTCATGGAATTAGTTGGTGATAGTTTTTATGAAAAATTTTGGTGGAAGAGTCAATCCCAACATATTAAGAAAAGGTTTTATGGGAATCCACATAAAAGAAGATGAGTTAGCCCCATATTTTAATCTCAGATTTTCAAGAGCTTTAAGAGAAATCCCTAGAGAAATAATACCAAATGAGGTTGAATGCTTAGTTGTATATCTTGGTTCTTTTGACAAGAGGATTGGTTATTTATTAAGGGATAAAGAACCTACAACCCTGTATCAAGCATATCACATGGCTATGGAGATTGAAAACAATTTTAAATATTCAATGATGAAAGGGTATCTGGCTGCAACTATTGATTACCATGTTTTAACTAATATTGCTAAAATTTCAATGTTGGTTGCTCAAAACCTTCATGATAATAAGAGTGTTTTGAAAATAGTAATATCCCCACCACTGCAGGGTGATGATGATGAGATCCAAGTTGATGGCCAGTCCAATTTGAATAGTGATGATCAAACTTCTTTTCTGCCAGAATTGTATGAAATGAAAAGGCAAGAGGAAGAATCACCATATGAGTTTTTCTTGAGATTTTTAGAAGCCTTAATACAAATTCCTAGAGGTCTCAGACCTAATGACTATGAATTCATTGATTTGTTTTGTGAACTTTATGAACCTGGTTTAAGTTCTTTTCCAGAAGAATTGAAACCTGCTAACTTGGCCCAAGTCCTTACATGGATAGAATGCAGAATCAGCCAAAAATGTATCTACACAAAATGAAGATAATGCTTGCCCTTTTGAAGAAAGTTGGATAACTACAGAAGACCTTGAAGGGAAAAATGATGAAGGATTAAGGGAGACACCTATTGTTGTTCCTTATCCTAACTATAATTCTCATGTCACTGAGATCCTATTACAAACCAATGATTGTGATTTTAGAGGTGATGTTTTCATTACTGAGAATGAAGTTGAGACACTCCTTTTACCAGAATTGCATGGTAAAATGATGTGTCATGTTCCTACTTGTTTCCAGGTGACGAGATAGTTTTCAAATGATGAATTTCTAGAGTATACTCCAGTTATATTCGCAATGGAACAAGTTTGTTGTATAAATGTTGAGGAACTAGGGAACAATGAGGTGTGTGATTAGAAGAATAGTCCTATAGATAACCAATATATTGATAAATATATTGGCATTATGGATTGTCCTGACTGCCTATGTGAAGTTGAGATGGATGTGTTGTTGCCTTCTGACATTTATATTGCTGGTGAAATTTTTTCAGCTTGTGCCAAAATTTTCACTTATAAATTAACACATACGAAAGGTGGTACTGAGAACTGGGAGGCCAGTGCATACTGTTGTTCCTCTATTACCCATGATGAGATTGATATATTTGACCCTGTTTTTGAGGGTTTTCATTTGAGAATAAATGAAGAAGTGCAGGGGAAGATCCATATTGAGAGGCCTTAGATGAATGTGTTTACACATTCCCTGAAGAATGACGTAGCTAATATTTCCAACATTTGTAATGCCAAGATGTATTCCAACTTGACAGAATTTAGGTGTTGGAAACCAAGCTTATGTGGGAAATTCCAAGGTGAGGATTCACTGAGTTATGTATCATCTTTGCTGAGCAATGGAAGTATGGATAACATGCACACAGTTTTGTATGAGAATTTTCAGTTTGATGTACAAACTGATGATGATGCCAGAATGTGTGATGTTGTAGACCTAATAAGTTATGAATGTTTCCATTTCTCAGCTCAATTAAGCCAACATTCTATGAAATATGACAAGGGGCAGAGTAAGGTGAAATATTATCATGGTCATAGGTTTATTTTAAAGTTTGGGTACAGGGAATTGACTAAATTGGTACAGGGGAGTATTAATAAACATTATGATACTTCTGGGCATATTGATTACCCCATTATTTTTTAAGCATCAAGAAGTAAAGACTGTAGACGTGGTTTACTCAAGGTACCTGAGAATTTTGTTTTTGATAGAGGCAAGTTTTAATTTTCTTGTTTCGTGGCCTGGGGCCACCAAGTTAGTATGCACAAGTCCAATTGGCAAAGCATTGTGAAATATCTGTCAAGGCACTTGTGTAATTCAATGATTTAGTCTATGAAGCCAGAGACTCTGGATTCTTTCTATGCCCACAAGGGGCATACATCCCCAGTCGGAGCCACTGGTGGGACTTCTAAAATTTAAAGGAGGGAGGCTTAAGTTTTTAGGGCTTATATTACCCATGGTAATATAAATTATCAACTTTTGAAACCCTCACATTATATTTCAATGTTGACTTGCTACCGAGGGTAATCGGTCACTTAAGTTTTCTAGTTCGACCTTTCCTTCATGCTCTTACCAGCCCCTTTTCACCTGACCTACCAGTTTCCTATCTTCCACTTTGGCTTTTAATATTGTATCACCGAGGGTTTTCTGGCCGATCCCACCACTATTATATATTTGTTGACATTTAGCTTAGTGAATCGTCTGATCATAGATGATCTAGACCATTCCTCGCAAACCTCACAGGTTTGTCTACTGATGTCACTAAAGTGGTGCAAGGTCTGCGAGATGCCGCCATCTATCATCTACAGAAGGGTGGGACCTTTTCTTGAGGTTCCAGCAGTTACAAGTGGTCATATTTTCACCAGCGAAGGATTTTAATGATGGGGTTAATAATAAATGTCGCTCGTAGGCCTCGCACGATCAGAATAAATGTTCCTAAAGTACTATGAGGTTTGCAAAGAGGCAACATGTGGCTTAGCTCTTGAAGCAATAGGGCTTCGTGGGCCCTACTGCCCGATTGCAACCTCCTATCTTCATAGGCTGCGATTGGTTGTGGTTTTTCAACACTCATTGACTCGATCTGAGTCGTCCGACCTGCCAGGTCTATTCCGCATCAATGGTTCAAATTCAAAGGGGGTACTTTTCATTCGTGTGAGGAATTTTTTCACTCTGTAACTTGTTTCATTAATGGCACGGTTTTTCTAGAGGATCTTCTCCTGATTTTCTTGCGTGTGAACGATGCCCTCCTATTGAGTGCAATGATGGGTTGTACGTCATTTCCTCATCAACCTAGAATACTTTTGTGGTGGCTACATCAACCACTAATCACTCAAATGCTCATACAACATTTAATCAATCTATATCCCTCACACCAATTCACTCTAGAAATGCTTGCTAAGTTACCTAGTGTTATCGTTGCATTTTGAGTTGTTTTCTTAGCAGGTGGTGGTTTTTTTCTCCTGTATTCTACAAACTATTTTTCTTCAATGGAAAAATTTGTGGTGCATAGAAGTGCCAAAGTAAAGGCCAGGAGGTCATTGCTCGAGGAGGAGCAACCTATTCCCAGTACACCCAACGTTGCTACTCAAAATACTAGCAAAAGGCCTGAGCGTTGTTTGTCCCATGTTGTGATTTCTTTAGGTTTTGATGGCAATGGGTCTGAGATGGACTCAGACTACCGATGTTACCTAGTGGCCATGACTAAACTTATGGGGGTGGATGAAGAGATCCTTGTAGTTTCACTAATAACTACAATGGCACTGTGTCAAGTTGTTGGAGCTCGTGTTGAAGTGGATGGAAAGAAGAAGGTGGTTCCGCCTCAAACTGAGGCAAGAACTAGAAGCGGTCGCTTGTACCGAGGCCATGGGTCGACTTAATGATTGTTGGTGTTGGGTGTGTTGCTCGTGGGTGATGCTTTTTTCCTAGTGGTTTGTTTTTTGTTGATATGGGCGTGCGCATGCCTAGCTTGCTTTTTTGTTTTCTCTCCGGTTGGTTACTAGGTGTAACCATTTTTAAATTCCTTGGATCATGCACTTTGTTTTCCAATCATGAGGAATGTTTTGAAATGTAATTTCAAATTTCATTTAGAATGAAATTCATTTTTGAAATTTACAAGGTAGCTCGATGCTTAATGCTCTCCTATCTATAAAGGAGATTTCATGGCTCATTGTTAGGGGTCAGATTTTGGATCTAGGAGGTTTTGAATATTTTTACAGTTATTTTTTTACTATAGTTTTCTTGAAAGTTTTAGTTACTATATTTTCTAGTCAGAATTACTATGAAGCAAGCAAGCTATGTTGATTCAATTACTGATATTAAAGCAATAAATGATAATCATTTTGGAACAATTGCTCTCCTAATTGTATGTCATAATTTGTGAATGAACCTATTAATGATATATACATTCACCTTCAATGGTATATTTGAATGTGTTCTTCATTTCCCTGCTTTAACTCAATGAGTTAATAAAATTGCTTGAAAATGAGTTACAGATTTATGATTATATATTCAGGATTTGCTAAGGAGTGTTGTTTTAAAACTAAAATTTGCATGATGTAAATCATTATGGTGATATATCCATAATATCTAGACTACATTTTGTATGACTCTTGCCCAATAGATGAGGCACTGGCTATTTTCTTCAGGATTACTATGGGGTTGTAGTTCTAAGCATGGCGGTCTAAGATCTGAACAAACCAAAATATTAAACCCTTTCTCTTTACGAGATGCAAATCTTATATTGAAATCTCCAGTCTCATTGCTCTAAGATAACTATTATTATTATTTGGTTTTCCAATACCAGGGTAATTACTATCTCATTGCGTGTGTAGGGTTTTTAATATGTAAGAAGAAGTGTTCTTACCAGTCATAAAATAGTTTTATGAACACACTTAGGTTTACCCACCTTGGTTTCATAGATCCAAAAGTTTAGGAGACGTCATTTTTTGACTGAATCTCATTAGTTGGTCACTAGCCTTTGTGGTTCTTTAATATAGAGGTTGGCTACCTCTTAGAGAATTTCAAAGCCTAGTTGGGTTGCATTTTTAAAACACCAATATATTGTTATATCATAAATTACTCAACCATTCGATGAACATTTGATGTATGGTTGTAGTTGAATTCCATAATGAAATACACAAAGTGCTAGGCTTGCGACCTTAAACCTATGAAATCACCCTATAATCGTTATATTTACAAGGACCAACACCTTTTGTTGTCAATGCAAGACAACCATGTACTAATTGTGTAGTCTGGAAGCAACATGTTGGAATTTCAATGTTTCATTCACTTTAATTTATTGTTGATCTCCCTCAATTCCTGATATCATTATTCATTTTATTAATTCCTTTGCAATGTTAAGTTACCAACCCCTTTAAAACACATGTTTATTTTTTATATCATAAATTACTCAAGTTTGAACCTTTCGATGAAAATTTGATGGATGGTTGTATTTGCATTCTAGAATGAAATGCACATAACACTAGGCTTACAAACTTAAACCTTTGAAATCACCTTATAACCATTAGATTTATAAAGATCAACAATTTAGAATTTGTTGTCAATGTAGGACTAAAAAGTTGGTTTTAAATGTTGTCAGCCATGTACTAATTGTGAATTTCTAAATGTTGACAACCATGTACTAATTGTGTAGTATAGAAGCAACATTTCATTTCATTCACTTTAATGTTCGAAAAAAAATCACTTTCTACTGCTAAGTGATTTTATTTTTAAGTGAGAGGGTCATCACACAGGGATATTTCAGTCTTTAGATTTCTCATTGTAGTGCACCACCTTGTTTTGGGTTCCATTGCTCCACTTCCAACAAATCTATTCTAGTTTCCATGACTTTCAACATTAAATTTTTCAAGAATCAAAATCTAGGTAAGTGAAAGAATTCCTACGGCTATGTTTCATCGTTTGACATATCTTAAAATCTTATTTGTCAAACTTTAAAGTTTGGATTTAGGTTTGAGAGACTTAAAAATTAAGGAAAATTAAGGAGGACTAATAGGTAATTCACAATTTCACACTGTATAATCATGTCTACCACCAGTACCACTAGAGCAATGTCAGATAAAAAATAAGGTTATGCAAAATTTCTTAAAACCCCGGCTTCCACTAATGAATACCATGATATTTATGATCATGAAATCTATGGTAGGCGTACCTCAAAACCTAGATTTTCATCTCAGAATAAGGCTGCAAAGAAAATGCAAGTTAATAGTATTAGTGCACCATGGGTAACTGGATTAGGGCACATGATGTTACATTAGTTTTTCCCTTGCTCATAATTTATCATGGTATGTGCCAAAAATTATGATGATAACAAAAGATAATTTTTTAATAAAGATAGAAAAGAAGAATTATTATACATTAATGCAAAAGAACTTGGAAAATTTTTGGGGTTTACAACCGAAGAATTTGGAAATTTTCACATTGACCTAGAAAAGCTTGCTAGTGATTATGAAGCAGTGGATGAAAGGGAGAAAAATTCTTTCATAAATAAAATAGTTCTGGATACCAAAGAATTTAGAATTTTTTTGAAAGATTATCATAAGCCTCCTTATGATTTTGATATTTTTAAACCATGGGTTCAGGATACTATTTCCATGCTAGTATTTTTCCTCGGACTAGATAGCAATTTGGAAGTGGGTGTAAGCCTCCTTGAAATGGTATATAGTATCCATTATGGACAACATGTCAAATATAACTATATTGAGCGCATTGTAGAATCCATGCATAAACAATTTTTAATGATTAAAGGAGGTCCCACCAAGACATTTAGGTTCACAACCTACTTGTGCTATTTTTCTCTACTCAAATTTAGAGGAATGTTTCAGACCAATAAGCTTCAGATTCAAACCTATAGTAATACTTAGGAAAATCAAATGGCTCCATTATATGATTGGACCACTGAGATAAGGATGAATGAGTCTTGAAGAAACTACAGTCATTTTGTAGACTACTTTTTGGCTCCCTTGCATCAAGCAATTACAAATACTACAATTCCTAGATTGCCTATGTCATATAGAAATTGCATTCAACTAGGAAAAGAAATACAATTGGTTGATTGGTACTTAATGGAAGAATATATTATGCTAAGATTTTATGGATTAGGAGTAGAGCCATACAAACTTCAAATACATGTGATAGAAAGGGTTTTTTCATTGGAATATGTAAGGTAGATGAAGAGTATTGATGAACTACACTTTGTCAATCAAGGGAAGAAGACCTTATTTCCTTCTTTACCTTTTTTGTGTGGAGGGTTCACATTCAAGTTAAAAGCATTTAAGGTGGAACATGATCTTTTGAATTTTTTTAATTTTGATGTTGTCTGTCACTGGTAGTATGATCCATGTGACACCATTAAATCAATTATTTTGGCCAATACGAATGTTGCAAGTAGAATTCAACATCAAAGTAAACCCTTGCTTGAAAACTTGAGAAACAAGGATTCTTGGGATGAGGTCAAAATAGCAATGGAAAAAAGTGTTGTTCAGAAAGTTATTTCTTTTGAACAATTGTTAGCAGAAATTATGGCATTGCATCAAAAGACAATCAGGACATACAACAATTTTTATGAAAAAAGTGATAAACCATCTAGTAGAGTAAAAATTTCAAATTCTCTAGATAAGGAAGTTACAAATAAAAATTGGTCATAATAAAAAATGATTGCCTTTTGGTCTATGAGGAAGGATCTAGGTGATCCAAGAGCTCTTGCAGAGTATGGACATAACAAAGAAGATCACGAGTTTAGAAAATTATGGAATATAGAGCATCTCGATGAACTTGAAGATAA